>OX393583.1:8427875-8665875 GCA_947652605.1 Elmis aenea | reverse complement strand
ATTGATGGCATCATTAAAATTTGCTTATTCGAAAAAGTCGCGGCTACGTGAAGTTGGCCGCGACTTTTTTAAAATGCGCGTAACTTTTTTATTATAAGGGCGCTAATTTTTAAAACTACAGCGCCAATTGGCGCTAATTAGGCGCTAATTAATGCAATTTAAAAAAATTGCACTTTCGAAAAAGTCGCGGCCACCTTCACGCACCTAGATTAAAGAGGCGCTGGCTGTAAAAAAAAAAGTAAAAACAAATTGGGCATTGTATTTGAAGAAAAACGAGTTTCAGTGGGCTGAAGTTGTATTAAAAGAAAATTAATTTTGGAAATCCTGTAAATAATGCATCGATTGCAAAAATTCTAGGCTGAACTCCAAGGTTTCTTCTATGCATAGTCTTAATTTAAGCGTTTTTTCTTCAGAAATGCATCACGATGAAAATTAAATTTCTTTTAAAAAAGTCCAAAAATCTAAAAACGCAAGCGAGCAAGTAAAGAAAATCCAAAGGATTTTTTTTACATAATGTGCTCTACGTAATATGCGATCAATTAATAATAGCAGAACTGAACAGACGCGGAAAAATCTATGAAAATATAAGTAATTTTAATTTTTTTTCGCCTTTACATTGTGTGTAGAAGAAAAGAAAAAATGTGTAAATGATTTAATAGAAATGTATAAGGATGACATTGATTCGAGTAGGTAATTTTAAAGATGAGTTGGAACAGTTTTTTATCTTTTACCTAATATGAAGAAGACAAGCGATTAATTAATATATACAAAAAAACATTAGATATGAAAGCAACTATTCCAAATGTGGAAATTATTTTGAAAATTATAAATTATAAATATTTTTAATTTATTTAAAAATATGGTGAACATGTATTTTAATTTTCCCTGTCTCTCTCTTTTTTTAAGGGGTCCAATATTTTCTTCTGCGCCCGGGGCCTTAATCGACCTTAATCCGCCTCTGATCACCCTGTATAGGGAAGCAAATCCATCGTTATGCAATTTTCAAAGTAAACGTATTTGCACTTCTGTTCAACAATAAAATTTCTATTGATGAAAATAGTAATGATGTAAAATGTTTAAAAATAAAAATACCATATATGTTAGTACGTAATCGTAAACAGCTTTAACTCATTTTCGCAAAAAGTGACTTATGTCACTCCCAAAATAAACGGCTCAAGTAAAAACACATGAAACGTTTACCAAAACTTTGTAAACAAGTAAAAAAAATTATTTACTTTGTTTTCTTGGTAATTCTCATGTACTTAAACATACATGTAACTTTGGGGTATTTTTACAGGCTTTTTTACGATGCAAATGTTTACAAACAAATATTATAAACTTTCGAATACTCCAAGGCTAACTATGAGCGGTGAAAATAGCAAATGTATTAACTCGGTTTCCTTAACGCTAATTAAAAATGTAACTACACCGTGTTATTCAGCTTCATTTACATTTTTTGATTATCAATTAACTTAAATAATGAACAAATAAAGTTGACTTTGCCCGTACCTCGAAAATTAATTGTCTTTTAACATCGATTACATTTTAAAATAATTGTCTTGTTGCATAGTTTCTGCTTGTTGTCCCACATAATCTTCTGAGCGCATCCAAATCGACGCTCCATATTTTCTGTGTTAATTAACCGTATCGGAAAACTGTATAAAAGAATTGTTTTTACCACGTAAAAGTTTATTTTATATTCGCATTACATTTTTGCCACGAGGATTCCGTTGAGTCATTTTTACGTGTCGGTGTTTACACATCTCGTCTTCAAATATGCCAATAACAATACGTACTTGACTTTTTGTGTTTTTTCGTCAATTGTGTGCCTGGTATAAATTGCGTTGACTATTGCCGATACCTGATTTAAACTGTGCGCCTCATTACCAAATACATTAGTAGAATAAAATCAGAATCAATACATTTTGATTCTCTTGGATGTTCTTGATAGATTCGTAAGGTGTTAACACAACTGCATAATTATCTTAGTGCGCCTATTTTGGTGTTTTGCAGGTCAAATTGTTTTTTTTTTTATATCAGAGTGAAAAGAACCTTAAGGCAGGTATGTCGGTTTACTATTTTATTTCGTTATTGTGATATTCTGATTACCATTTTATGAATACAATGAGAAAGTTAATTCTAAGCTTTTTAATGAAATAAAAAGTGCAAAAATAAAACTTAAAAAGCTGTGGCTAAATTCTCTCACTTGAGTGTTTCTGTTTATTGTTTTTTTTTTTTACTTTTGCATTATTTTAAATATTGTCCCCCGTGCAATATGTATAACGACACGGTGGTAACTTAAAAAACAAAACAAGTTTATTGTCGTGTGAGATGTTTAGCAAAAATAATCGCAAAATATGTAGTTTTTTTTTAACAATGTCATGCTTTCCAAATTCGTGGTTCGACAAAGAAACTCGTTTATCTTAAGAGATACAAAGTTAAATAAATAATAATACAGGTAAAAAAATTGGTACTGGATTATATATAATAAATTAATTGGTGCAATATTAATTCAAAAAAAAATTATTATATAGGATATATTATACAGGGTGGTCTACATAGAAGGGCCACTATTGGGATCTCGTAAACGGTAAGAACTACAAAGAAATTTAAATTAGGCACATTGTTCCCTTTTTAAGACCTATTCAATGTTTTAAAAAAGTTCCATGACACGCTAAATAATAAACAAAAATTGAATTGAATTTTTTTAAATTTTTAATAACTCGGTTGTACTTGATGGTACAAACAAGTATACCTATTTTTGGGGAAAAAGTTGTAGATTTTTTTACGCACTATTTTCAATTTTGTCTTAGATAAATTACAAACCTGCATTTTTTTAAATGGAAACCATAGTTGGCTATGACCTCATAAAAAATGTTTTTTTTTCCTCTTTTCAATATTATAAGGTTTAATATATTTATTTTGATATTTAAGCGCAAAACAAATAAAATTCATTAAAAAGTCTCTACAAAGCTAAAGAGTGTCATGAAACAAAAGACAAGTTAGTAGTCATTTAACGCAAAGTTTAACCAATATTAAAGTACAACATTAAATCACAGATGAACCAAAATTTATTGATTTTTTAAAAACAGGTTTTCGTCTAATGATTATGGTACCTACAGCTTTTTTTATTTACTAGACTATTTAAATCAAAATTTTTATGTAATAAAAACAATACAATAGTTGACTTTTAAGGATTACAAAATTACTTTTACAACCAATTTATTTTGCGCCTTTGTTCAACCAATAACAAAAATAACATGAAATTTGTTATTTTTTAAATCGAATATTTAACTTAAACGAAATATTTAAAGATTATATTTAGTTTAATAATAATAATATTCAAAACAATAATAAAATAAATTGGAGTATATTTTCAAAATGACCTCCATTTTTTGTAAACACAATCTGGCTCTTTTAATAATAGTTACCTATGTTATCATCTTTAAATATTTTGTTTTAATTAAAAATTCGATTGTATCATTAAAATAAAGATTCGCCTATTTTTATGCCAGAACAATCTCATTTTAAAAAAGACCAATTTCTTGGCCATTTGCATAATATGTGATCAAAATGAATAATGATGGGTAATATTCCACCAAAACTTACTGACATCAATACAATTGTGAAAAAATCGCCTTTGAATTGATTAATTCCGATTTATTGACCTAAAAATTGTAGTTCTTGACTGCAGTTGCATATAATACAGGAAACCAACTATTAACCACAGTTCATAATATTACGTATTAAAAAGTCAACATGTTTATAAAGGGTGTCCCAAAATTAACGCAAGATTTGAATTTGCCGCCATTTGTGTTGTAAATTGTTGGCAACCCTGAAAGAAAAACAATTTGATAGCGGAGAGTTTAGGGTTAGTAAAAATGGAGCGTTACACGATACAACAACGTGTTTTCATTATTGAACAATATCTCAAAAATAATGAAAGTTTGGGGGCCACAGTTCGAAAATTTCATACCAAATATGGTCGGAATTTTCTTTTTGATGGCTTTGTCAATCGCTAAAATTGCCGTGTTTGGGGTTCGGAGAACCCACATGTGATTGTCGAAAAACAAATGCATCCACAACGTGTCACTGTTTGGTGCTGATTTTGGGCTGGAGGCATCATTGGACCATACTTTTTTGGAAATGGGGCTGGTTAAGCTGTGACTGTTACTGGTGCTCGATATCGCGACATGATAACATAGTTCTTTCTGCCGGAATTGGATGATATTGATGTGGCCAATATGTGGTTTCAACAAGACGGTGCCACATGCCATACAGCTCGTGAAACAATTCAATTACTGCATGAGACATTTCCTGGTCGTGGACTCTCTCGTTTCGGTGATCAGAATTGGTCCCCTAGATCGTGTGATTTAACACCATTAGATTTCTTTTTATGGGGTTATTTGAAGTCAAAGGTCTGTCAGCAAGCCCACAACCACCCGTGCATTACAGGAGGAAATTAAACGCTGCATCAACGAAATTCAGCCATATTTATGCAGAATGGTCATGGAAAATTTCGACAAAAGATTGCGTATATGCCAGCAAAGCCGTGGAGGCCATTTGCCCGATGTGTTATACCATAAATAACCCTATCCTATGTACTTTATGATTCAATAAAAAAATAACAATTTAAAGACTAAAAACTGTGTTTTCTATTTAATTCAAATCTTGCGTTAATTTTGGGACACCCTTTAGTATACAATGTTTTATCCATTATCATGTTAAAAATAAAATATTTGCTTTATTTTTGTAAACAATAAAAAGAAAATAAAAGTAATAGTAACACAAGTGTACATTTTAGGACTTAAAAGAGATATTTTTTAATTTGAAGATTTTATAGATCTACAGATATAAAACGTCTTGTAGAAATAGAGATGACAGTTACAATTCAATTTTGAATTAGAAAGATGCTTGCGCATTGTTTTAAAATCCGTTCCGGGTCACACTGATAACTCCATTTTTTTGAAATTCATACCGTTTTAGAGTAGAGAAATGGCCCGCATTGATAGTTAAGAATTTAAAGATATAAAAAACCATTTTAGGTCGTTTTTAAACAAACTAAAGAAATTTTTGCATTGCTTGTAATATCTTTAATATTTTCTAAAAATATGACGACCATTAAAAAACGTTTAAATTTTTGTCAATTAAAAATTCAAGATTATACCCTTGAAATATTTTTAAAAATTTTGAAGAGCTGTAAAAATAAGTTTCAGGACGTTTTTGAACAAACTTAAGCTGGAAATGTATTGCTTATGGCAGTGGTTCTCAAACTGGGTGCCCCGGCACCCTAGGGTGCCGTAAGTACGCCACAAGGGTGCCGCAAAATTGAACATAAAGACAAACCAGAAATTTGTGAATTATTACAACATGGTTTTTGGCGTTCCAAATTAGCTTATTTAACAGACATCACCTGGACAAGTTGAACTCCAGTATTCATGGAAGAAATCAAAATATTTTGACTTCTGCAGATAAAATTTAGGCCTTTCAAGATAAAATAAAAATGTGAAAGAAAAAGTAAACACAAATAATTTAGAAATGTTTCTTTAAGTTGCCGAATTGAAATATAATTATAACGATTTGCAAAAGCTTATTTACAGTCATTTAACATCTTTAGAATAACAAATTAACCATTATTTCCCAGACATATCAATTAATTTGTACTCGTAAATATTAAAACAAAGAAGAGAGAAATGAAAATGAGATGAGAGTATGTCTTTCAAAAACACGACTTAATATCGAAGAAATATGCAAACACTATCATGCACATATTTCACGTTAAGTTCACATTTTAACACCAAATCCCTTTATAATAACTTTTGTTTTGTATGTTTTTGTGCTGTTTGGAAATAAACTTACTTAGGTACCTACCTTAAATAATTTTTTTTTTCAAATACATCTTATCCTTCATCAATCTTTATATCTTTACTAATTGTAAAAAGCAAAAAAAAAAAAAATAATAAGGGTGCCGTGAATTGGGTTTAAAATTTCAGTGTGCCGCCAAACAAAAAAGTTTGAGAACCACTGGCTTATGGTGTTCTTAAGATTTTTAGAAAATATGGAGACCATTGGAAAAATTTTAAGTTTTTGTCAACAAAAATCCAAACTTATTATACACTTGTACCGTTTTTGAAAACTTTGAAGAACTGTTTTAGGCCTTTTTGAGCAAACTTATGCTGAAAATGCATTATTCAGAGTGTGTTTAATTTTTTTTGATAATATGGAGACAAAAGCAAAATTTTCGCCAAAGACTGTAGCCAAAATATTGTAAATTTAAGAAAATGACATACAATTACATTCACGCGTTTTATTAAAAACTTTTAAATCATTGTTTAACCAGCTGAAGGTAAAAGACCAAAATATAGCTTCGTTTAATTTGTATTGGATTTTTACTACTAAATGTCTCTCGACAGCAACGATCCAAAAGCAATTTTTTAATAACTCATTCTCTATCACAATTTTTTTCCATGCAAGTTCCTAACTGACCGAGTCCACTATACTTTATAAATTCATGTTTGAGACCTAATAACAGCTTCGTTTAATTTTTATTGATGTGGTTTTTGAGAATATCCTCAACTGGAAATTAGACAGAAACTTAAAAATCTTAAAACATTGCTAATCAAAATGTATAGCACCAAGTGTACACATGCTATTACGTAAGTCTGCGAAGCGCCACTATAGCGCCAACATAGCGCCACATAGGAATGTGCCTAACCACCACCTATAAAAGTCCTTTGCGCATCCTAGTTCGGTCATCAAGGTTAGTTGTTGTATTTCCTAATATTACCATTGGAGGACGCCACCTCCTTGACGGTAATTTCACATCTATTAACTACATGTTGCGCAGACCTGCACATTTACGATACGGCGTAGACATATATCCTTCTCTCTCGGCGTTGCTTTATAATTATTTAAAATAGTCATTTAACTGTTATTTGCAATAATCAGCATTTGCAAACTGGTAGAAAGGTCTGTAATAAACATAATTTCGTTAATCCAACATCAAAAATTTCATAAGATTAGAACAAGAAGCAATAATTAAATTTTTATTCAAGTTCCCAACTGACCGAGTCCACTATACTTTATAAATTCATATTTGAGCACTAAATACAGCTTCGTTTAATTTTCATTGGATTTTTACTCCTAAATGTCTCTCGACAGCAACGATCCAAAAGCAATTTTTTAATAACTCATTGTTTTTCTTGTTATTTGTTGAACAAAAATGCGTATAATAAATTGGTTGTAAAAGTAATTTTGTAATCCTTAAAAGTCAACTTTTGTAATTTGATTAAGATAGTCAAGTAAATAAAAAAAGCTGTTTCATAATCAGTAGACGAAAAGCTGTTTTTAAAAATCAAGTTTTTGACGTTAGTGAATTTTTTCGAAATCCACGGCACTTTATTTGCTTCAATAACGATAAGAAGAAAAAGTATGAGTTTTGGGTATAGGACATACTTAACAAAAAATGAAGCTCTTTCAAAGACGAATTCGATGACATACAAAAATACAGGGGTTTGCATTTGAAAAAATTGAGTCACGAGCAGAGCTGGGCAAAGCACCGGCCCTAAGTGCTTGAAGCACCGAGCATTCAAGCATTTGTGTAAGTGCTTGATCTAATTAAGCAGTAAGTACTTTGGTTTTTAAAAATGCTTAAAAGCATCAAGCACTGACCAAAGTGCTTAAAACAATTAAGCAGCAAGCATTGAGCATTTTGGAAATGCTTAAGAGAAATTTAAAATTTAAATAGTCTTGTAGTCTACATGTTGAGGATTAAATACTATACAGTAAGCATATATAAATTTAAAAAATGCTTATTAAGCACTGTCTTTCTAAAGTGCTTAATACCAAGTGTTCAAGAAAGTGCTTGGTGCTCTAAGCATCGAGCATCTGTTTTAGAAAGTGCTCCAAGCATTGTGCTCGAAGCATTAAAAGTGCTTAAAAAATTATTGCAAGTAGTAAGCATTCAAGCATTGCCCAGCTCTGGTTACGAGCTTTTGAAAATCATGCAAGTTGCCACCTACTTATGCGTGATTCAAACTTTTTCATATCGAGCAAAGAGAGCAATGTTTTCTGCATGTCCTAACCAAATAACAACTCTGTACTTCGAAAAAGAACTTAAGGAGAATTTTTTAAATAGACTTACAAACTTAAAAAAATTTGAAAATAATTTTTTTTAGTGACGAACCTGTAATATTTTATATTGATGCAAAGCTAAAATAAATGAGGTCAAAAACATAAAATAAAAGATGGGGTGTTGTATTTGAAATATAAAAGTTGCTATTAGTTCCAGAGAAGTGACTCGCCCTGTAAAATATTTTTATCGTGTTCGGAAGAAAAAACTGTATGAAATAACGTTTGAATCAACTTTCTATCTATAACCATTTAGCCACAATCGAACGATTCCGCACTAATGACACCCTGTATAATACACAGATTTTATTGTTGAAGTCATTAATTCCACAATGTTGAAAATATTGTTAATAACATGATTTGCAACAAATTCGACTATCTTCTAATTAACTTTACGCGTTTTGTGCATATGCACAATACACAGATGTTATTTTCAAGATTCCCTAAGTTAGTAATGCCACAACGAAACGGACTGAGCTATTTGAAATCTGAGAACAGGTTTGTAATTAGCTCGAAATGTAAATAAAGTGGTAAAATATATGTTCAAAATACGCTGCAACATAGCGTTTCGGACAATGGGTGTTTTTTTTTATCTTTCTAATTTTAGATGGAGGATCTTAAGGAAAATCTAGCGGAAATAACTTGGTTTGAAAAACTTAGAAAACAATGCATTATTTTACGAAACTTAGATTCGTTAACAGTGGTATTACTGGCTACAAGTATTGTATGGTTGATAAATTACCGGTGGCGTTACAGAAGATATTACCAATTGGCTAAGAAATTTTCAGGACCTCCCTCTCTTCCCATAATAGGAAATATTTTAATGTTTTTGGGGACCAACACTCAAGGTTAATTTATTAATGAGACTTTTCATTTTATTTCAAGTCATGCACATAACATGAAAGAGAAAATTTGACATTACTGCAAATTATTATTACTTAATAAATTATTTGATTATTGGAGTGAATAACTGTTAATATACAGGGTGTTTCTTAATTGAATGCTGATCCTTAGGGGTGTTATTCCTTGGATGATTTTAAGAAAAAAAGTTCATATCAATGTAGGTCCGCAACCGCCGTATTTTTGAGATACAGCGTGTTTTTTGAATTTTAGTAGGTAGGTACCTACTAACTAGGTATAAAAACACATTTTTTTCAAAAAAAAAAATTGTTCTGTTTCTACCAATGGCGTCTGTACTAACATGTCCTTGAATGTATTTACTTGATTATTAAAAATTAAAACTAAAGTGAAATGTACTCTTTTACTCTTCAAGAGTACCTAATGCTAATAGCCTTTTATTTTTTTACTCGAAAACCGTTCGTCGGACAATAAAGTCAAGAGACCATTTTTACTAAGAGATAAAGCAAAATTATAAAAATAACTTTTACTTTGAAAAAAAAACAGTGGCGTATCATTTTTTTCATTAAAAATATTCAAGGACATGTTAGTACGGACGCCATTGGTAGCAAAAGAACAATTCTTTTTTCTGAAAAAAATGTGTTTTTATGCCTAGTTAGTACCTACTAAAATTCAAAAAAATATCTAAAGCTGCATCAAAAATATTACGAAAAAACCGATATTTTTTTCAACTTTTAACACCCTGTATCTCAAAAATACGGCGGTTGCGGACCTACATTGATATGAACTTTTTGTCTTAAAATCATCCAAGGAATAATACCCTTAAGGATCAGCATTCAATTATGAAACACCCTATATATGTATAAACTTAATTCACAAAACTTACCTTTTTTCGGCCAAAATGTATGGGATTAATCATTTGGTGGCCAGGACCGATGAGAGAGCAAGGGGGATCCGTGCCCTGGGCCCGGAAGTAATTTAACGGCCCAGGGGCCCACATACTTTTTTAAATTATGGTGTATTAAATATCCGATTCACATTTTTTTTTTTTTTTAAATAAACTTTCAAATAATTTAATTACTTGGGGACGTCTCTCGACGCCTTTGTTGGTGGCCACATCAATTTATTTAAGATGCAGAAGGTTTAGTTACTAATTTGTGCCTGTTAACCATTCTCAAAAACTAAAATCAGTGTTTTCCCTTTTTTTTATAATGGCTCAACACCCCTTGTGGGGTTGCGCCGCACAAATGCTTTCTAGAGCCGTTTTATGGGTTTGATCACTCCCCGTCATTTTATTATTTTCTCGCCTATTCTTCGCCATAGGTCCCTGTTCTTGGCTTTTTCCTTCCATCTAATAATTCCTATCTTGCTTAAATCCTTTTCCACATCCTCCAAACACCAAGATCTGGCCCTTCCTCTCCTACCTACTGGTTCCCCTTGTAGCATTGAAAATGTTATTTCCTTCGTTCCCATTCTCCATACATGCCCCAGCCACTATTCTTTGCATGTTTATTCTTTTTACTATGTCTTCGCCCTTCAATTCCTTCAGTATTTCATGGTTCATATATTGCCTACATTCGCGGTCATCAACTTTTATTAGTCCCAGTATTGTTCTCATTATTTTCCTCTCTGCTATTCTTAATTCCTCCTCCTCCTTTTTCGTCATTTTCATTGTCTCCGCTCCATACATCATTACCAGTCTTATCATTGTGTTATAAATGTTAATTCTAGTGTTCCTTGTAAGCAGTTTGCTTTTTAATAACTTTTTATTTGCGTAATACGCCCTGTTAACCGCTATAATTTTTCCGTTTAATTCCGCTCTTCGTTCTCCGTTAATGTTGATCGTAATCCCCAAGTATTTAAACGTGCCCACTTCTTCAAATTCATGTTCCCCTATTTTTATCATTCCATTTTCACACTGCTTTCCGTATTTCATTATTTTTGTTTTGTTGTTATTTATTTTCAAACCCAACTTATCGCCTTCAACTGTCGGATCTGAGAGCATTTTTCCATGATCCTTTTATTCTTCGTTACTATAACTACATCGTCTGCATATGCAATTATTTGACTCCCTCCCCGTTCTTAAGTTCCTCTTATTTATACTTCTCACGGCATGCTCCATAGCTAGATTAAATAGTGTTGCTGACAGAGCATCTCCTTGCGTCACACCTTTATTAACTATAATGTCTTCCGTTTCTCTTTTACTTGTAAGTATACTGACTTTTGACTGTCATGGTCATTGCAGTCAACCTTCTTAACTTAGGTTTTATCCCGTGTTCTTTCAGTACTGTTATTAGTTTACCTCTTTTAATTGTATCGAAAGCTTGCTGGAAGTCTATTTATAGCATTTCTATATCCATGGGCTATTTCCATTATCTGTTAAATAGTATGCATGGCATCAGTTGTTAAACTTGTGTGAATCCCTAATAACTAATTTATTTATATTTTTTTGTCGATGCACCTTTGGTGGTAACATCATGCAGAAAGTCTAAATGTATTATTGAAACTGGCACAGAATTATTCATCTCCTGTCGGAATATGGATGGGGCAGAATTTTCTCATCGGTTTACATAAGCCCAAGGACGTGGAGATTGTATTAAACCATCCAAATTGTGTAGAAAAAGGAAAACCTTATCATTACGTGAGAGAGTATTTGGGTGACGGCTTACTAACGGCGCCTTGTAAGTTATCGTGACTATTATAAGCATTAATCACAAAAAAGATTTAGTTCCAGTGTGGAAAGTACATCGAAAGATAATCATGCCAGCGTTTAGCAGAAAAACGCTAAACAGTTTTGTGGAAACGTTTGCAGACTATTCTGAAATACTGGCAAAGCGTCTGAATAATGAATCTGGGAAAGGAATATTTAACATTTCGCCCTATGTTCAACTCTGTTCGTTTGATATAATATTTGGTAAGTTTTTTTTTTGTACAAAATACAATAGAACTAATGTGGTGTGTTGATGTAAACATCTTTTGGCTTAATTTACTGTAGTAACAATTGTATTATACTAAGTAGTAACAAAAATTTTTGTGAACTTTTTTTTCGCAATAGAAACCCTTAATTGGTGAAGTAGGTTTTTTGTTAAGCCATTCATATCTGAAACATTTAAATATGGTAACCACCAATATGAATCGTTTTATATTGGAATATTTAATGGTCCATGTTTACTTATTTTATTTTTTACTCAAAAACGGTAGGTTTTACGAAAAAACCTAAAGGATAAAAAATGTTTTTAAATAAATTAAGCTTTCAAAAAACATAACGCTGTTTTCCAAGTTTCGGGAAAAAACATCGGTCAGTAGCGATTCATTTATTATGTCTGTTATTGTAACCAAATTAAGGATTATTAGTCCTTAAATAACTTTTTTAATTTTTCGTGAAAAATGAAAAAGTGCAAAAATATCTAAAAATAATCTCTATAAATTTTTCCGATGTTTACAACAACAACGGAGATATGACACATTATAAATATGGCACACATTTTTTCCAATAATTCTAAAACCGGAAATGATAGAATAGTTTCGAAAACGGTTCTGAGTTTTTTCTAAAAACCGGACATTTTTAGTAATTTTATCGTTCCTCCATCTTATATTAACCCATTAAGGCTCACATTATTTTTTTTTGTTTTTTTAAAAATATATTTTAGTAACTTACTTCTATGGTCTATATGAGCATATTACAATAAATTTTTGTTTTGTCAGAATAATAGTTGCGGAGACATAGGCCGTCCTCATATGAGGACGCTGGGCTTTTTAGAGTACTTGCGATAGCCGATAACGATGTATAACAAATATAACAACATTGAGCTTTAGAGAGTTCGCTGTTCCAGTAAGTGTTAGCTGCAGAAGTAACTGGTAAGCACATAGGTCGACCATGTGCCAACCGTGCTCCATGTCCTTTTTTCAAATATGTCACAGCTATTTGTCTTCGAAAATCCTTGATGGATATTGAGATACTGCCGTGCACTAGTTTGTACAACAGCCATGCCTATCAAACGGGTGAACAAAGGCCAATACCATTTTTTTACCTCTGATAGCATTGGTATGTTTTTCTAATAGCCAGTCATGGTGATCCACCCCTCCCATGAATTTGTTGTAAGCTTGAATGGCTGCAGGCTGCTGAACGTTTATAGTGTTGTTTTTTGTTCGCGACTAACGCTGGACTTTCACCGTTGGCTTTACTTATCAAAATTGGTTGCTAGTGTTACTGAATTGTTATCATTCCATCTTATTATTAGAATTTCATTTTTTTTTAACGAATTGATAGTCTATAAATCCTCTAGCTTGTTTTTGCATTTCTTTAGGTGTTATGAGAGTACATTTTGCAAATCTATTATCCCTTATTGTTCCGCTGCGCAAATTTTTTTCTCCCTTAGATATATTTAGGTAGAGTTGGTCATCATCTATAATTCTATACCTTATTTGTCAGTTAGTCCATCTACTTCTGGCGGTAAAGCAACAATGTCACATTCTATTTCTTCAGAGATAAGATATTCAAATGCTTCTTCGACAGTTTTGAATATATTTTTATTCATATTTTCTATGGGTTGAAAAGTACGATGCAAGATCAAAATATACATGTAAGCACTATAAGTCATTCAAATATTTTAGCACAAGAATGTACACTGCAATAAAAGTGTCCTCAAAAGATGAAGCTCTAATTTAAAAAGATGCCACAAACGCCCAGCGTCCTCATTTGAGGACAGCGAGATTAGAGGTTGTATAATTTAAAAACAATATGAACAGACTGCAAAATGTGTCTTAATATAATTTAGTATCGTTTTTGATTATAACTATAACAAAAATAGTCACTTACTTGAAGTTTTGAGACTCGAAAAAGAAAAACGTAACGAACGGTATCTGACTACTTAAAATCGGTCTGATTTGAACCAGTGCTACTCAACAAGTATTCAAACTAAATGTATCTAATATGATTACCTGTCATCGTTGGTACTCCATTTAACGAATAAAATGAAAAGTAATAGAAATTACGAAGAAAAAAAAAGTTTTGGAGCAAATATACGCTTGTCCTCAAAAGAGGACGATGGGCCTTAATGGGTTAAGCGAGATAACCATGTAATCCCATCAAATTTGGACCACCCTGTACTCACCTGACTTGACTATGAGCGACTTTTGTTTAATTTTTGACTTGGAATTTTTATTTATGTATATCGATTCACTAAGCAATAAAAATTATACAAGTTTAAGGATAATTTTTTTACAGATGCAATCGCTGACATTAAGCTAAACGTTCAAGCAGGCGAATCCAATATACCTCACATAGTTACGAAGTAAGTAAAAGGTATCTTATGTTTGTGTCAAGAAACTTTGAGAGTCAATTTAGAAAATGAAAATAAAACATGAAAAAAATTAGTTGTATAGTACTCGCCAAAAAAAGTTTTCTATAATTCGAGGCCTGTTGAGACACAATCCCGTTGAAGTTATTATGCCATAATAATTAAACAGGCTGTGATAATGATTTCTATTTTTAATTCAAACATATACAGTTGCATCTTATATAATTTGGTCTTAAAAAAACTTTCAAATGTCGTGTTGAGCTAAGTTTATTTCATGTTTAAATTAACCCTTGCTTATTCGCTCACATAATTATTGTGTATGAGATTATTTGATATAATTTCAGAGCGTTGATATTGGTTTTTACCAGAGTAACTAAGCCGTGGAAACACTTGGATTGCATTTACAATTTGACAAATGAATCTAAGGAAATGAACAGTTATTTAAATGTTTTATATAATTTGGGAGATACGGTGAGTATCTACTTACTACCAGCGATGGGAGTCGGAAGAAAAAGACTCCCGACTCCGAGTCGGTATTTTTTAAAACCGACTCCGACTCCGGACTCTGACTTTTTTTATTAAACAAAACGTATTATTTTTTTATTTGATAAAGTAAAACTAAAGGTTAAAGTATTATACAGGGTGATTGATTGGGACCGGGCATTAAAAATATATGAAGAATGAAAAAGGGTACGGATTTGAAACTTTGATTATGACCTTATGGTCATTATAGGCATAACGTGTTAAATTTAAAAATGCAATAAAAAATGGACCATTGTATTCGAAATAAGAAAGTAGACGTCAACTTCCGGTATTTCCGAAAGTGTCGCCATCTTAAAATTATTTTCATTAAACAGTTCATACGCCAATAATCACCATAAGGTCATAACCAAAATTTCATATCAATACCCTTTTTCATTCTTCATATACTTTTAATGCCCGGTCGTAATCAATCACCCTGTATAATATGTAATATGTTTGTTAAATTTATAGGCCATACAAAGAAAAACTGAGAAACGTAAAGACGATCCAACAGCTGTTGATTTTGAAACAGGTAAAATTTTATTATTGATTAATTACTGCATGATCCATCGAATAGTAGGTATATTTACAATTTTATTTTTATTATATTTGCTAAACAACACTATTTTTAGTACGTGATATATAGAAAAAAGCTTATTATTGATCCGTAAATTTGTTGCAGATCGAAGAAAATCCATTTTAGATATAATCATGGAACACAAAGGAGCAACTCTCTCTGAACAAGAACTGAAAGCAGAATTACACACGTTATTAGTTGCGGTAAAGATTTCTTCAGATCTTGATCCTCCTGTCAAATTTCGTCCAATAACAAACTCAGATCTCCCAGAAACGACCAATGAACATAAATCATACACTGAAAATTCCCTTCACCTGTCAAATTTGCGTTTTCAACCAATCACTCATCTTAAATCTTTTAGAGACTACCAATAGGAGCAATATTACACGGTAATAATTTTACATTTCTCTGCCAGGAGTTGATCCTCTTGTCAAATTTGCGTTTTCGACCAATAACAAACTCAGATTTCCTTTAAACGGCCAATAAACATAATCATACACTGATAATTTACTTTTCGCAATTAACAGATTTTCATGCGTTTATTGGTCGTTTCTAAGAAATCTGAGTTTTTGATTGGTGGAAAATATAAATTTGGAGAGGGAATAAGGTATTTTGGTCTTGATAATTTTTTGACGATTTTCGGCGACCAGTAGCGTTACTTTAATATAGAATAAACCACACCCCTTACACCTTACCACTCTGACAGAACTTGTAAAATTTGACATAACATACATTTAATTTGACAGGTAGGTCAGGTAAAAGAAATTTTCTGACAAAAACTCGTGCATTGCAAATGGTTTATAATTTTTGACAAATCTTCACTCATGCAAGTTGAATCAGAAAAAAAATCACTCGTGGACTTCGTGCACTCGTGTTTTTTCAGCTCAACTTGCATTCGGGCATATTTACCAAAAATTACTGATAATTTTCAATGCACTTGATTACTACTGATAATGGAAAACATGGGAAAACAAAATAAAACGTTTTGATCACTTTTCAGGGGGCTGACACAACGGCCGCGATGGTCTCTTTTGCTTTACTCATGTTAGGAATGCACCCTGAAATTCAGGTAAGTTACCTCACTGTATTGGGTTGATCGAAAGCTTTTATGTAGTTGCTTCAGTTATACGAGGCTAATAAAAAAAAAAACAGTTTTGTTTGAAAAAACGAAGAATTATTTTAAAACAGTTTAATTTTTATTAAATTCGTCATACCTCAAACTAGTTCTCTACATAGTTTCCACTATTATTCAGAGATTTATAATAACAAGGAACCAGTTTCTGTATAATCTCTTCATGGAACAAATTCGCCTGTAAAGACAGCCACTACTACACTGCCCCTTTGACATCATTATTAGTTATTATTATTATTTCCGCGGAGGTGGCCCCCTTTCGGGTTCCTGTACTGCGACCTATTGGTCTATTGTACCCTCTGGTGATAGCCCCTTAAAGAAGTCCTGTGTTTTTGAAAAACTCCAGGATTTTCTTTAACGGTGTTTTTTTTAGCTCATCTTGGTTGGCTTTTTCCATCCCTAAAAGTCTGCGCCGATAGGGTGTGAATCCTTCACATTGGCATATTACGTGAAGAGGAGTTTCTTCTTCTTCTTCACCACATTCTCTGCATATGTCGGTCTCTGAGAGCCCTATTATGTAAAAGTGTCTGCTCTGCTCATCCTGAGCATTTCTTTGGAGACCATTGACAGGATAGCCTTTGAATGGGCTTGTCCTGCAAATTTTTTCCAATAAGCATTATGCACCTGTATTAATGTCAATAAGACACCGCTTGGCTGTTCCATAGGATGTACCAACTGCGGGTTAATGTTATTCCTGCTTCCTATCACGTTGTGCCCGTATGCAGTTCAAAACAAGTCCTGAGTTTACTTCCGACGAGCCAAGAGCTTTTAACGCTGCTTGGCTGTCTGCCACTAAGCACCACAAAAGGGAAAATAGAAGCCCCCTGTGGCACCCTCCGACAGCCCCAACTCCTGCAGTCTGTCCAAATGCAGAGGCATAAATTGTAGAATGTATTCCTCTGCTTTCCACTGCATTTCGTATTGATCAAGGGGAGGCATTATGAAACGCCTTCTAGATGTATAGAAAAACTCCAAGTGTGATCTCTTTGTTCTTTAGACTACTCTCGATCTTGCTAGCAATTTCATCATTGTTGAGGAAATATTAGCCAGCAAGAAAGTTCTTCAGATAAAAGACACTTGGCGCTAAATCTAAGCTATAAGGAGAGTGATGCATTTGTTCCTAGCCAAATGACTTGATGAGGGCCTGAGTTTGAGCAGTAGTAGTTCCAACGATCTGTTACGATTTCATAGAAAACAGTTCTTGGAATTTGTGGAAAATGTAGGGAAAACAACGTTGACATCAAAGAAGCAGTGTAGGAGAGTCTATCTGGATGGACCTGTTTTATGAAGATGGAATATAGAAGCTATCTTGGTGGAAACTACTTAGAAAGTTGATTTAAGATATGGCGAATCTAATAAAAATACAAAAGTTTTAAAATAGACATCGTTTCACAGCCCATTGGTACTTACTATCCCGAAACACCTAGTATTACCTTTAACGATACATTTTACAAATAAAAAAGCTAAATCGATCGTTTATAACAAGCGTGCTCAAGCATCAGGCTGGCTCCTGATTCCAACCCGAAATAAAGAGTTAATAAACCAAAAGATGGTTTTCCAGGAAAGTGGAAGAGATGGTCATCGGCTGGTGCTAGATGAAGACTATTCATTTAATAGATTTAAAAAAAAAAAAAATTGAGATATTAAATTTTTTTATAAATATTTGCAGGAACAAGTATACGAGGAAGTGATCAATCAGAGTGAGCCAAATACAAAAATAACTTATCAGCACCTAACCAACTGCGCAATAACTGAGAGAGTTCTGAAAGAAACTTTACGTTTGTTTCCAGTAGTGCCGTTCATAGGACGATCTTGCCATGCTGACGTGGAGTTGGGTATGAAATTAAATTTATTTTTTGCACGTACGTTGAACATACTGAAGTTTTCTCCAGACCAAAACATCTCATAAAGGGAGTTTCAACAAGAGATGTAGGATTTGTTTTTTAATAACATTTTAAAGGATTACGATAATAACGTTTTTTAAATTTCGTTATAGAGTAGAAACATAGGTATACTGATTGGGAACGGGCATTAAAAATATATGAAAAATGAAAAAAGGTGTTGATGCATTTTTGGATTTAACACGTTATTTAAGAGGGACTTTTGATAGCATTCCTAAGTGCAGTAGTTTTGTAGATTTTTGGACTTTTCTGAAAATTTTTTGATTTTCATGGTGATGCTTATTATCTACCGCCGCCATTTTTGAATAAATAGTAAACGCTTAAATTGAGACCGTGCATAGAAGAAACCTTGAAGTTCATCCTGGAATTTTTGCAATCGATGCATTACTTACAGGGTGTCCAAAATTTATTTTTTTTTAAATACCTACAACCGTAGACTACTAAAACTCGTTTTTTTTCAAATAATAATAATAATATTTATTTATATTAAATACATTTTACAATTAAATACATTTATAATTAAATACATTTATCTTTTAAAGTGATTAATAGGTATATAAATAAAGTGACTCGTCACAGAAGTTTCCTAACAACTTGTGCGTGACTCCCCTTTTTTTCCCTTTCAATTTGCTCAATTTATGCAAAGTTTATAAAAAAAAAATATATATATAAAAAGTAACAAAATGGTATGGAATATATGTAGATAATTTAAATTAAAGTAAATAACAAAATTTTAAATAACAAGTTTGCACTTTTTTCGACAAAAAAATCGATTTTCTTAAAACTAGTGCAAATCGCTTTAAACTTTGTATACACGTTATTTATAGCCAAATTAAGGATTATTAGTCCTTAAATAGGATATTTAATTTTTAGTGAAAAATGGGAACAGTACAAAGACTATAGTCTTTGCACTTTTTTCGACAAAAAAATCGATTTTCTTGAAACTAATGCAAATCGCTTTAAACTTTGTATACACGTTATTTATAGCCAAATTAAGGATTATTAGTCCTTAAATAAGATATTTAATTTGTAGTGAAAAATGGGAAAAGTACAAAGACTATATATAGTCTTTGCACTTTTTTCGACAAAAAAATCGATTTTCTTGAAACTAGTGCAAATCGCTTTAAACTTTGTATACACGTTATTTATAGCCAAATTAAGGATTATTAGTCCTTAAATAGGATATTTAATTTGTAGCGAAAAATGGGAAAAGTACAAAGACTATAGTCTTTGCACTTTTTTCGACAAAAAAATCGATTTTCTTGAAACTAGTGCAAATCGCTTTAAACTTTGTATACACGTTATTTATAGCCAAATTAAGGATTATTAGTCCTTAAATAGGATATTTAATTTTTAGTGAATAATGGGAAAAGTACAAAGACTATAGTCTTTGCACTTTTTTCGACAAAAAAATCGATTTTCTTGAAACTAATGCAAATCGCTTTAAACTTTGTATACACGTTATTTATAGCCAAATTAAGGATTATTAGTCCTTAAATAGGATATTTAATTTGAAGCGAAAAATGGGAAAAGTACAAAGACTATAGTCTTTGCACTTTTTTCGACAAAAAAATCGATTTTCTTAAAACTAGTGCAAATCGCTTTAAACTTTGTATCTACGTTATTTATAGACAAAAATAAGGAATATTAGTCCTTAAATAGGATATTTAATTTGTAGTGAAAAATGGGAAAAGTACAAAGACTATAGTCTTTGCACTTTTTTCGACAAAAAAATCGATTTTCTTAAAACTAGTGCAAATCGCTTTAAACTTTGTATACACGTTATTTATACACAAAAATAAGGAATATTAGTCCTTAAATAGGATATTTAATTTGTAGTGAAAAATGGGAAAAGTACAAAGACTATAGTCTTTGCACTTTTTTCGACAAAAAAATCGATTTTCTTAAAACTAGTGCAAATCGCTTTAAACTTTGTATACACGTTATTTATAGACAAAAATAAGGAATATTAGTCCTTAAATAGGATATTTAATTTGTAGTGAAAAATGGGAAAAGTACAAAGACTATAGTCTTTGCACTTTTATCGACAAAAAAATCGATTTTCTTAAAACTAGTGCAAATCGCTTTAAACTTTGTATACACGTTATTTATAGACAAAAATAAGGAATATTAGTCCTTAAATAGGATATTTAATTTGTAGTGAAAAATGGGAAAAGTACAAAGACTTTGCACTTTGCACTTTGCACTTTTTTCGACAAAAAAATCGATTTTCTTAAAACTAATGCAAATCGCTTTAAACTTTGTATACACGTTATTTATAGCCAAATTAAGGATTATTAGTCCTTAAATAGGATATTTAATTTTTAGTGAATAATGGGAAAAGTACAAAGATTATAGTCTTTGCACTTTTTTCGACAAAAAAATCGATTTTCTTAAAACTAATGCAAATCGCTTTAAAATTTGTATACACGTTATTTATAGCAAAATTAAGGATTATTAGTCCTTAAATAGGATATTTAATTTTTAGTGAATACTAGCAGATTTCACTCTTCTAAATTGCAGAATCAGGTACAGCTCCTGAAGGAACAGAAATATTGATTAATATTTTGGGAATGCATAGACATCCGAAAGTGTGGCTTGATCCTTTAAAATTTGATCCTGATCGATTCTTCGCTGACAATATTGAACTTCGACATTCATACTCTTATCTTCCTTTTGCTGGTGGTCCAAGAAATTGCATAGGTAGGATTAAACGACATTTTTATAACCCATGTTTTGATAACGGGTGTTGCGTTTCACACTATCATAACCCGTTCTGTGCGTTGAAACATTAATGTGTCTCAGAAAAATACAATTAATTGAAAATTACTCGTCATTTTTTAAAGTATTTATTGTTTAAGTGCAACACCAGTTTCAAGACATCCGTTTTTCATAATTTGCAGACTTATTGATTTATCTATGCATACACATAACTACGTAAACAATATGTTTCTATCTATCATCTATATTCTATCTATCTAATAAACGAGACTGCAGCCAAAAAAGAGACGGAATTCTTTTCACACATGTATACTTGTTAGAATTTAAACATTTAACATGTATTTACTCATTTTACTCTTGTTTCAAGGTCAAAATTTTGCGTTGACGGCTGGAAAGTGTATGCTTGCTTCGATAATAAGAAAATTCGAAGTTTCCACAAACTTAAAAAGTGTTGAAGATGTCGCCTTACTATGTCACGTTACTTTGGAACCCGTCCATGGCCATCTTTTGGAAATCAAATGCAGAGAATAACCAAAATGACTCCTATAAAATAGTTATTTATGTAATAAAAGTTGTATCAATAAGCAGAGACTAAAAACGAAACAAATTTCGTTCGTTTTTGATCGGAACGGCAACTAAATATTTCGTTTTCGTTTTTACGTTCCCACCCATAAAATTTCGTTTTTGTGGACCGAAATTTAATAACGGTTAAAACCGGTTTTACCTTTTTTTTTGCCACTAAGTCGAGGATCTATTTTACCTTTCCCCTTGTCACCACCCTCTTTTTGTAAAACTCAGAGCAGAGGACTTTCTAAGGAACGATCAGCAAGCCAAATATCAAAATGATAGGGTTGGCAACCCTATTAATACGAAGAAACCCTACTTATTTAAAAATTCGATTATTCAGCTTATAAATATTTACTTAGTATGTGTTAATATGTAAATCAGCATAGTTCGCCTTTAAATAAAAACAAATTTGGTGTGATTATTTTGTACTTTGGGTAATAAATGTGAGATAAAAAAAGTCCATTTAGATTTTTGTTTCTTTTTTTTTAAGCAATCGTTGGGCCCCCGCTAAATTGTAAACGGCGATATGTTCAGTTTTGATCATTATGGACGGCATAATTTAGACTAGCGAATCGCCATATTAAGTTTACCAAATTGCTAAACACATTTAACATAATAACCAAATAAATTTAGTGCATTTTATTTAGTATAACACACGTCAGGTGCAAAAACAGAACAAGTTTGTCAAACCATAGATCATCAACGTCAAATGTCATATTTTTAATTAAAAATGACGTGAATATCACGCACCCTTTTGTTGTTCAATCAAGTGTATATTATTTATTGATGATCCAATCAACAAATTAGAAATACAGAATATCTTTACCGTTACTTGTGTTACACGAAATTGCAAGTATTAACAATAAAGTTATTAATACATAGTGTACCAGGGCCGATGAGAGGGAGGGGCAGGGGGGGCTCCGAGCCCCGGGCCGGAAGTAAATTAAGGGCCCAGAAATCCACACACTTTTTTAATTATGGTGTATTAAATATTCATCATTCACAATTCGTTTTTTTTTTTAAATACATTTTCAAATAATTTATTTACTTGGGGCCCATGTAAATTTTTTCCCCAGGCCCAGCGACGTCTCTCGACGCCTCTGAGTGTACATTGAGAAAAATTAAGCTCACTTATTTGCAGGGGTTTGGAGCTGTCCAATTTTTCAATTGCTTCGCTCCAACTCCGCGCCGGCATCAAAATGCCTGCTCCAGCTCTGCTCCATGCTCCAAGTATTGTTAACATTTTTAAAACAAGTTTTTTAAATAAAAACATTGTTTTTAAAAACAAAGTTTTAATTTTATCAGTTATGTGGAAAGGTTGAAAAAAAGAAGAAAAGTAGTATTTTTAAAAATTTTTCATAATAAACTAGAGCAGTGGAGCAATCAAAATTATTTGCTCCGAACCCGTTGCTCCACTGCTCCGTGCTCCAGCTCCGTGCTCCGCACCCCTGCTTTTTTCAAGTGACATATTTTACTGCTTTGTGGGAGACTTTTCATCAAAGAAAGACGGTAAATTCGCGTTTGTGTTTAATGAATAAAGATTAAGTAGCGAAAAAACCGGTTAAAAACGGTTTCAGGCATTATTTATTTTGTTTTCGTTCTTGAACGAAAACTTAAAATTTCGTTTTCGTTTCGTTCTTATAAAAGTTTTGGTTAAATTCGTTTAACGTTTTCGTTTCCGTTCCTTTGTCAGTCACTGATTTAAAGATATCTTTAACATAGTTCTTAATTTTTTAAATAAAAAATATCCAATATATCCTGAGACGTAAAATGTATGTAAATTATATAAATTAAGTTGGTCCAAAGTGGGGTTTATTAGTAGTTGTTGCAGTGTAAAAAAGGTATTTTGTAAGTTCCAATTATTGTAAATAAAACAAGCAATCTTTTTTACCATTTATTAAAATAATTTATTCATTCACACAATGTAGGCATAATTTGAATGGATGGTACACATTTAGTGGTATTACGTACAATAAAGCAATGTGCGCCGTAAACACAAAATGGTTAGTTGTTAAATAAACACAAATTGCTCCCATTATTAAAAACCAATAAAACAGTCATGTTAACACACAAAAGAATCCAACTTACCACCTAAAAATAACAAACGTGACTTATACTACATAATAGGTTTGTTCCAACAAGCGATTTAAAACAAATTCATGTAAGTACATGAACTGGTTTATTCGCATGCGCGAGCTATGTACTAATAAATGTATTGCCCAGTATAAGCCGTTGTTGGAACGCTTTTACGACTGGCCTAACTGTAAATGACATTTGTGTTCATAAAAATGAGGGTGAACACCTTAAGGGGGAACTAAAGGCACGCAATAAAACAGCTTTCGTAATTCAAATTTTTCTCTCACACTAATTATCAAAAGTACTTAAAAAATTGTAAGTAAACAGATTATTGGTTCGAGAATGGCGGTACAGGCTCGATTTTTAAAAAAGTTTATACTGTTAAGCATAAAAAAATATTAAAAACAGGCTAAAAATTGATGTCTGTTTACACCATCAATATTTGTAAACTATTGGCTAAAATTAAAATATCGTCCTGTACCGCCGTTAAGGAACATGTTTTTAATAATTGTTGTTAATTTGAAATAAATTTATTCACAATCTTTTTCTAAAAACTTGAACTAAGAAACCCATTTTTTAAGGAAATTTCACTTGTACTTTCCGAAGCGAAGGCGCTGCAATACCCCACCATTTTATCGCCGTATGTCTGTTCTACAACATACAACACAAAAAATGACAGGAAAATCTAAACGTCAATTTATTCTTATAGAATCTATTCCAGTATTTCTTAAAGTGTGGTCTGCGAAGCCCTGGAGGCCCTGAATCTATCTGAAGGGGTCCCCCAACCCAAGCCTTTTATTATATTCGAAAATCATTCAAATTTATTGACCAGGCTAAGTTAAAAACAAATATTGTCCACAAAACTATTTATTGTAAGCTATTGGTAACAAGTTTGAGAAACATTGATCTATACTATAGAATAGATCATGGAGCGAACATTTTTAAATAGTAATAGCAACTACTATAGCCGAGAAACATCAGCAAGACGTAGAATGAGAATGGCAAGAGCAAGAGAGTATGTTTAATTAAAAGAGTTCGTTAAAATCAGTATAAACTAACTGTACCATTCTTATAGTATCATTACCTTTATTATGACCTTCCTTTGATTCTCCTAACTGCATGTATATATTTTTGAATCCGGGATTATATGGAATTGACACTCATTTAATTTTCAAAAACACTATTTAATCTGGTGTCTAGTAGATTCATTACAATTTCAAAAAATTTCAGCCGCGCAAAATTGAATTCCCTTAAATGAATATATATTTTTGTAAAGGCAAGTGAACAGTTCTATTGTATAGATAGATATATGAATGCTACTTGACTGTTTATAGTATTTCTAAAACAATACATAATTAAAATCTTATATATACATAACTCTTTCTTTAAATCTAGACAAATGCGTGAAGAAAACATAGTCACTGTACCTGGTCAAGCAATAAATATTGGCAATTCCGATGTTGTTTTGGGGGAAATTAATTTAAATGAAAATACCTGGTAAAATATTTAAAAAAAATTATTGTACCTAATAATAACTGCAATAACTAAAAAAGAACATATTTTTTTAGTTATAATGATATAAACCATAAATTAGATGATTTCGAAGTTGAGGAACAATTAAAGTTGAATGAATTTGATGCCAAATTAGATGGAATGCGATTAGTTGATGTAGGTTCCTTTATGCAACAAATTCTCAAGAAATTGTGCATTTCATTGGGTAAACAAAAAACGGATTTTATTCCAATTTACATTTCAAATGCAAAGTGTGTCATACACAAAATGTTATATCAACTGCTAAAAACGTTAATAATTGTCCTTATAATAAAGAATTAAATTTAAATACAACAGCGCTAAGTGCAATGATTGCAACAGGCAATGGATATGCACAGATGGAGGAAATTTTTGCCACCTTTAATGTCCCATGTATATCCACACCAACTTATATTAAACATCACAATTTCTATTTATTTCTTCTTTTTATAGGAAATATGAAATAATTAAAACTATTTATACATTGAATTTATATTGATTATTACAGTAAAAAAACTTTAACTTTGTAATAATTAATTTTTCTAAAAATAATACTATAAAATTTACGCCTTTAGCTGCTAAGATCTAATAGATTGCTAGGAAAACGCTTTCAGGGTTAAAAATAGACAATGATAGACTGCTAAGATAAAGAGTGATGAACGAATATATGGCGGGGAAATATGGAGGGGGAAATTAGTGTTGCTTTATTGTTTTCTGCTAGTGTACTAGAAAGAGATGTAAATATGACATTACGTGTATTATTACTTTTGCAAAAATTGACACTTCGACTTGTAAGATTTAGTTCTCCCTTAAGAATCAAGTATTAAATGCGATTGGGAGGGCGATGAAAAGCTACCAGAGCTCACGTTAGTTATGAACAGCGCATGCGTGCAAAAATCCAAGCGCTAGTACATGCCTTCATTCACGCACTGTTTTGACTGTACACTAACTAGTTTATGTATTAATTTTGTAACAGTTGGAACAGCCGAATAACCGTCCGGTCAACTATCAGAGACCTTGCTGGAACGCGATATCGATACTGCGCAGAATCCTGATAGTACATCGGATCGTACATAGCCTTGCTGGAACAAACCATCGTTGATACACACCATTAAATTACCAAACCATCACAAGTGATAAAATTTCCAATTAAGTTAGTGTTATTTATATTAAAGCACAGAGGAAATTTAATTTGTTAATTATTACATGATAATTAAAGCTAGATTACGACCATATATAAATTCGAAGATAAAATCATTTATAAATAAGAAAAATACAGGATACGAAGGTAAGAAGGATTTGAAGATAAAACAAATCTTTGAGGTATAAAATGCTCCGATAATCATTACTTGCAAGTAAAATTTTTAGCATACTTTTGTTGATCTTTACAATAAATTGTTTTGCTGTGGCTAAATTAACAATCATTGCTTTTTGCAAATAATAAAAATGGTTGATTTTATTAAGTGATTCGCCTTAAACATAAATACACACAAGTTTTGATATAAAATCACTGATCTTATTTTTAAAGATCTCTTCTCGGAGAAAAACTTTACCAGTTTCGTAAAAAAAGCATATCGAATTATTTTAAGTCCAACTTGACGGACCAGTTATGCCTTTGATGTGAGGTAATCACAATCTATGAATGCATCTGCTTTTTTGTTATTGTTATTAATTCTATTTTTTGTTGCAAGAACAGCTTAAAATCAACGAATAAAGAATTTGCAGTTAGAAGAGGCAAGTGGCGCGAAACTGGTCAAGATTTTCTTCAAGAGATTGTCCGTAGCTACACGAGTGATTTTTTATTTAAACTTCTACATACTTACAATGAACATGTTTGCATGTTTATATTTATACACATTATATACTAGGAATGATTGTACATTGATTATGAAAAGTAAAATACATATTTTTGCATTAAATTACTTACTGTTAATATTTCAACAATTAAAGACCCATTTCTTGCATTAACAACATTTGCCTTGCTACAAGGGTAATTCACATCGAAAGTCTCACCATTGTGATCTCGTTTATCTTAAGAGGTACAAAGTTGGTTAATTTGTTGCAAACTTATGTGAAAAAAAAATAGAAAAATTATGGTTGCCCAATTGGACCAGTATTAATCACTAAACTATCAAAAAAATAAAAAAAGTTACAGAAAAATAATGTTTTTTAGCGATATAAAACACTTAAAACGGTAGGGGAGACCGGGGATAAAAGTAACACGGGTAGGTTGTAACAGTGCCTATAGTTTCTTTAATTTTTGTTTTATATCGCCCTAAACGCTTTTGCAATGTTAAGTTACATCCAGCACCCTACCTACATTGCTAGTTTTCATCTGTCATAGAGGTTAAGTTTTTGCCAGCCAGAGTCACTATTTTCCGCCTAAAAGTTACAGCGTTGTCTCATCCGTCGAGTAACTTTTAGGCGATCTCTAAAATAGGAACAAAAAGTACCTATATTATTTTGTTCTATATTTAGTTGGCTATTGGTGGATGCAATACAATTTGACGTTAGAATCGTGGTTAATTGTGGATTCCCTGAATTTTTTTTTGTGTACACTTGGGGTCAAAAGTAACAAAGTGTTACAACCAACCCCAATTAATGTTTTCACTTGCAAATGTTCACTCTTAGCACATAATTGGTGGCTTTCTTCGTAGATGAGAATATACAAGAGTTGTCGGAATAATTTTCCAGTTTGTTGTATCTTTTTGATTCAAATTTTTAAATATGTACTTATAATCTTGGCAAACCTGGTAACTGCAGTCCCAAATCAGTAAATTATTAAACTCAGTATATAATATCGGTTTAATGATGGAAATGTATATAAAGCTAAATCATTTCTTAAAAAGCATTTTAAATTATAAAACCTATGTAAATTGGTAAGATCTGGTACTTTTGGTTTTCCTACCAGCCGCCATTGTTTTTATTCTATTACCTTAATATTTATAACTTAATATAAACAAAGCTTTAATCAACCCAACTTAACCTGACCCTCTTTTACTGATTTAATGAATGACGGTCAGTTTAAAGGGCGGTTAGATTTTTTAAAAATAAAACAAACAGTTATTATGATCCAGTATAAATTTAATAATTTGGGACCGCCCTTACCTGGTATGCCATACTGTTCACTTATTATTTTGTATTGTACCAAAGATATTTTTTTTATATTTTCATTTTGCTAATGTGTATTTTTGAATAAAATATTAATTTTGTTGATGAATACTAATATATTTACCCACTACTTATGAGCTGTGTAAATTATTTTGCCGTTACAACTTACCCCAATCATTGTTACTTTTAGCCCCAACGTTGAGGTTGAAAGTAACAGCTGTCTTAATAAAGAATTTTTTTTTTCTAACAGTTGCTTTACGAAACACACGAAATAAATATCTTGGAAGCAAGACAAATGTCCAATCTATCATTAAACCAATTTGGATGTAAAAAATTTGTAATAATCTATGAGAAATAAAATAAAAACAAAAAAATGTTACTTTTATCCCCGGTCTCCCCTACCGCCAAAAAAACTTCCATGCGTTAAACGTTGATCGAATAGGATTTTTTATCAGGCGTTTTGTTGGTTTTTGACCATCATCAAGGTTCTTCATTCCTAAATTTTAATCATTTTTAATGTTTTATAAATTGGAATAGATTTTGCTCTTCACAACAGGGTAGATTTGATTTTAAAACAGCAGCCAATTGCCGATTTAGCAGTAATTTTATAAAACTTACAAGGAGCATTCTTCATCAACTTCCAAAAAGCTTTTATGCTATATATTAGTGAAAAACGCAGAAGGTAAAATTTAATTGATGATACTCTGAAATGGAATAAACGTCTGATTTTAAATCTTGATTGATCAACGGGCAGATAGAAAACCGTTGTTCAGAGAAAATGTGTTCTGTGTTAAGAAACTTCTGAAAGTAAGACAGACAAAGGAGTAAACCAACCAATTTTTGATAAACGTTTGAATTATTTGAGTGAAATCTTTCATCTTTTTCATAAAGATTCTCTTGTAAAATTGCTAGACCTATTTCAAGTAGATACATAGTTTTTTTTTCAGTAGCGTTAATATTCCTTTATTTATTAGTTTCTTTATAAAGACAGTAGAGACTTAAAACTGGTCTAGAACTTTTGTAAAAGGTTGTTCACAAAAAGTAATTGATTTTTAATTAAAACTTTTCATAATTAACTAATTTTTGTATCACTTTTTCGTAAACAACTTCAAAAATAAGAAAGGTCGAAAAATTGTTAAAGTTTGCTTTTCGCTGATGACCAAGTTATCTTGGCGGAAGATGTACGTATATGCAGCGCAAGCCTAATGAAGAATATAATAAGGGGAGACTGACAGTTAACACATCTAAAACTGAATATCTGGTCATTGGAAAAACGGGGTTTCAGCTGATGGACACAGAAAATAATAAATGGAGACACTATAATCAACAGGCGTTGGAAATGAACTATTGTAGAAGATGTTGTCGAATTACATACTAGGAATGATAGGTTAAGAAATATTGAAATTATAGAGAGAGAAAAGGAATTTGACTGTGGAAGTGCTGACGGACGACAAGATTGCCCTTGTTAAGGAACTCGTATTAGGCGATCGACGCTTGAAGGTGAAAGAACTATCAAAGATGTCGGGGCTTTCAGATAAAAGCATTCGCCGAATCCTGCACGATCAGTTAGGCATGAATAAAGTTAGTGCAAGGTGGGTCCCCAAACATCTCTCAGCAGTTCAGCGCCAGCGTCGTGTTGAATGTGCTCGATCTTCTTTGGAGCTCTGTGGAGAAAATCTTGTGGACGCGTTGAAGACAGTTGTTACAGGGGATGAAACCATGGTTCTCTACTATGATCCTTTGTCCAAAACAGAATCGATGAAATGGAGGCGAAAAGGTGAAGCACCGCCAAGAAAGTTCAGGGTCTGTCAGTCGACAAAAAAGCTGATAGCTACGATCTTTTGGGATTGTGAGGGCATTCTTCTCATAGATTTTAAAGAACGCAACAACACAGTTAATGGGAAATATTGTGCATTACTGTTGCACAAATAACGACAAAATATTCGGAAAAATGACATGGGAAACTGATCAGAGGCGTGCGTTTACTGCACGACAATGCCCCCGTGCACACTGTTGGAATTCAGTGGCCGACATGGCCGGCGGGACACGGGGAGGAATCCCGGTGGGCCGGTCGCTCTGGGGCCGCGATATGTTTGCCCGAACTTCTAAAGTTAGTGCACTTGATGTTGAAAAATCTAACATTGATCAAGATTTGCACTCATCAATACGACAAACGAAGACAATATTATCTGCCCCGTTGAAACAAACAAAATTCATAACTCCGTTATTAGCGCCCCGAAAATTGATTCGGTGTTTGAAATGTAACTAAAAGACTGGCGCATCCAACGATGTAAAGAAAATGCAAATAAAACACTTTTTGATATCATCCACGGCCGTCTGGAAAAAGGCCGGCAATATACCGAGAGTTCGCTCGCAAAAATAAAAACATTCGGTCTACAAAAAAAAATCGTAACTCCGTTATTAGCGACCCGAAAATTTTGATTCGGTGTTTAAAATGTAGCTAAAAGACTGGCGCATCCAACGATGTAAAGAAAGTGTAAATAAAACACTTTTTGATATCATCCACGGCCGTCTGGAAAAAGGCCGGCAATATACCGAGAGTTCGCTCGCAAAAATAAAAACATCTCGTTCTACAAAAAAATTCGTAACTCCGTTATTAGCCACCCGAAAATTTTGATTCGGTGTTTAAAATGTAGCTAAAAGACTGGCGCATCCAACGATGTAAAGAAAGTGTAAATAAAACACTTTTTGATATCATCCACAGCCGTCTGAAAAAGGGCCGGCAATTTACCGAGAGTTCGCTCGAAAAAATAACAACATCTCGTTCTACAAAAAAAATCGTAACTCCGTTATTAGCGACCCGAAAATTTTGATTCGGTGTTTAAAATGTAGCTAAAAGACTGGCGCATCCAACGATGTAAAGAAAGTGCAAAAAAACACTTTTTGATATCATCCACGGCCGTCTGAAAAAGGTCCGGCAATATGCCGAGAGTTCGCTCGCAAAAATAAAAACATCTCGGTCTACAAAAAAATTCGTAACTCCGTTATTAGCGACCCGAAAATTTTGATTCGGTGTTTAAAATGTAGCTAAAAGACTGGCGCATCCAACGATGTAAAGAAAGTGTAAATAAAACACTTTTTGATATCATCCACGGCCGTCTGAAAAAGGTCCGGCAATATGCCGAGAGTTCGCTCGCAAAAATAAAAACATCTCGGTCTACAAAAAAATTCTTAACTCCGTTATTAGCGACCCGAAAATTTTGATTCGGTGTTTAAAATGTAGCTAAAAGACTGGCGCATCCAACGATGTAAAGAAAGTGCAAATAAAACACTTTTTGATATCATCCACGGCCGTCTGGAAAAAGGCCGGCAATATACCGAGAGTTCGCTCGCAAAAATAAAAACATCTCGTTCTACAAAAAAATTCGTAACTCCGTTATTAGCGACCCGAAAATTTTGATTCGGTGTTTAAAATGTAGCTAAAATACTGGCGCATCCAACGATGTAAAGAAAGTGTAAATAAAACACTTTTTGATATCATCCACGGCCGTCTGAAAAAGGTCCGGCAATATGCCGAGAGTTCGCTCGCAAAAATAAAAACATCTCGGTCTACAAAAAAATTCTTAACTCCGTTATTAGCGGACCGAAAATTTTGATTCGGTGTTTAAAATGTAGCTAAAAGACTGGCGCATCCAACGATGTAAAGAAAGTGCAAATAAAACACTTTTTGATATCATCCACGGCCGTCTGAAAAAGGGCCGGCAATATGCCGAGAGTTCGCTCGCAAAAATAAAAACATCTCGGTCTACAAAAAAATTCTTAACTCCGTTATTAGCGACACGAAAATTTTGATTCGGTGTTTAAAATGTAGCTAAAAGACTGGCGCATCCAACGATGTAAACAAAGTGCAAATAAAACACTTTTTGATATCATCCACGGCCATCTGGAAAAAGGCCGGCAATATACCGAGAGTTCGCTCGCAAAAATAAAAACATCTCGGTCTACAAAAAAATTCTTAACTTTTTAAAATCATTTAAGATCAGCTGTTATGGTTGAACGAATGTAAATATGATAAAATACGGACATCAGATGAACGCTATATTATTGATAAGCTAGAAGGAGATAGGTTTTCTATCGGACGTTGATGCGTATATCTAGTCCAGAAATGCAAGGTGCTGTTTGTTTCTTTTTAACACGTCGGTTGTAACAGTCGCATACGTCGTAGCGTTCTTGCCACCTCCTTTATGTGCTCCTGGTACAAAATATAAGTAGAAAATGTCACTAATAGAGGTCGCAGCCTACACCATTTTAGAATTTATAATATAAACACTTTTTGATATCATCCACGGCCGTTGAAACAAACAAAATTCATAACTCCGTTATTAGCCCACAGAAAATTTTGATTCGGTGTTTAAAATGTAGCTAAAAGACTGGCGCATCCAACGATGTAAAGAAAGTGTAAATAAAACACTTTTTGATATCATCCACGGCCGTCTGAAAAAGGTCCGGCAATATGCCGAGAGTTCGCTCGCAAAAATAAAAACATCTCGGTCTACAAAAAAATTTGTAACTCCGTTATTAGCGGACCGAAAATTTTGATTCGGTGTTTGAAATGTAGCTAAAAGACTGGCGCATCCAACGATGTAAAGAAAGTGTAAATAAAACACTTTTTGATATCATCCACGGCCGTCTGAAAAAGGTCCGGCAATATGCCGAGAGTTCGCTCGCAAAAATAAAAACATCTCGGTCTACAAAAAAATTCTTAACTCCGTTATTAGCGACCCGAAAATTTTGATTCGGTGTTTAAAATGTAGCTAAAAGACTGGCGCATCCAACGATGTAAAGAAAGTGCAAATAAAACACTTTTTGATATCATCCACGGCCGTCTGGAAAAAGGCCGGCAATATACCGAGAGTTCGCTCGCAAAAATAAAAACATCTCGTTCTACAAAAAAATTCGTAACTCCGTTATTAGCGACCCGAAAATTTTGATTCGGTGTTTAAAATGTAGCTAAAATACTGGCGCATCCAACGATGTAAAGAAAGTGTAAATAAAACACTTTTTGATATCATCCACGGCCGTCTGAAAAAGGTCCGGCAATATGCCGAGAGTTCGCTCGCAAAAATAAAAACATCTCGGTCTACAAAAAAATTCTTAACTCCGTTATTAGCGGACCGAAAATTTTGATTCGGTGTTTAAAATGTAGCTAAAAGACTGGCGCATCCAACGATGTAAAGAAAGTGCAAATAAAACACTTTTTGATATCATCCACGGCCGTCTGAAAAAGGGCCGGCAATATGCCGAGAGTTCGCTCGCAAAAATAAAAACATCTCGGTCTACAAAAAAATTCTTAACTCCGTTATTAGCGACACGAAAATTTTGATTCGGTGTTTAAAATGTAGCTAAAAGACTGGCGCATCCAACGATGTAAACAAAGTGCAAATAAAACACTTTTTGATATCATCCACGGCCATCTGGAAAAAGGCCGGCAATATACCGAGAGTTCGCTCGCAAAAATAAAAACATCTCGGTCTACAAAAAAATTCTTAACTTTTTAAAATCATTTAAGATCAGCTGTTATGGTTGAACGAATGTAAATATGATAAAATACGGACATCAGATGAACGCTATATTATTGATAAGCTAGAAGGAGATAGGTTTTCTATCGGACGTTGATGCGTATATCTAGTCCAGAAATGCAAGGTGCTGTTTGTTTCTTTTTAACACGTCGGTTGTAACAGTCGCATACGTCGTAGCGTTCTTGCCACCTCCTTTATGTGCTCCTGGTACAAAATATAAGTAGAAAATGTCACTAATAGAGGTCGCAGCCTACACCATTTTAGAATTTATAATATAAACACTTTTTGATATCATCCACGGCCGTTGAAACAAACAAAATTCATAACTCCGTTATTAGCCCACAGAAAATTTTGATTCGGTGTTTAAAATGTAGCTAAAAGACTGGCGCATCCAACGATGTAAAGAAAGTGTAAATAAAACACTTTTTGATATCATCCACGGCCGTCTGAAAAAGGTCCGGCAATATGCCGAGAGTTCGCTCGCAAAAATAAAAACATCTCGGTCTACAAAAAAATTTGTAACTCCGTTATTAGCGGACCGAAAATTTTGATTCGGTGTTTGAAATGTAGCTAAAAGACTGGCGCATCCAACGATGTAAAGAAAGTGTAAATAAAACACTTTTTGATATCATCCACGGCCGTCTGAAAAAGGTCCGGCAATATGCCGAGAGTTCGCTCGCAAAAATAAAAACATCTCGGTCTACAAAAAAATTCTTAACTCCGTTATTAGCGACCCGAAAATTTTGATTCGGTGTTTAAAATGTAGCTAAAAGACTGGCGCATCCAACGATGTAAAGAAAGTGCAAATAAAACACTTTTTGATATCATCCACGGCCGTCTGGAAAAAGGCCGGCAATATACCGAGAGTTCGCTCGCAAAAATAAAAACATCTCGTTCTACAAAAAAATTCGTAACTCCGTTATTAGCGACCCGAAAATTTTGATTCGGTGTTTAAAATGTAGCTAAAATACTGGCGCATCCAACGATGTAAAGAAAGTGTAAATAAAACACTTTTTGATATCATCCACGGCCGTCTGAAAAAGGTCCGGCAATATGCCGAGAGTTCGCTCGCAAAAATAAAAACATCTCGGTCTACAAAAAAATTCTTAACTCCGTTATTAGCGGACCGAAAATTTTGATTCGGTGTTTAAAATGTAGCTAAAAGACTGGCGCATCCAACGATGTAAAGAAAGTGCAAATAAAACACTTTTTGATATCATCCACGGCCGTCTGAAAAAGGGCCGGCAATATGCCGAGAGTTCGCTCGCAAAAATAAAAACATCTCGGTCTACAAAAAAATTCTTAACTCCGTTATTAGCGACACGAAAATTTTGATTCGGTGTTTAAAATGTAGCTAAAAGACTGGCGCATCCAACGATGTAAACAAAGTGCAAATAAAACACTTTTTGATATCATCCACGGCCGTCTGGAAAAAGGCCGGCAATATACCGAGAGTTCGCTCGCAAAAATAAAAACATCTCAGTCTACAAAAAATTCTTAACTCCGTTATTAGCCACCCGAAAATTTTGATTCGGTGTTTAAAATGTAGCTAAAAGACTGGCGCATCCAACGATGTAAAGAAAGTGCAAATAAAACACTTTTTAATATCATCCACGGCCGTCTGAAAAAGGGCCGGCAATATACCGAGAGTTCGCTCGCAAAAATTAAAACATCTCGGTCTACAAAAAAATTCTTAACTCCGTTATTAGCGACCCGAAAATTTTGATTCGGTGTTTAAAATGTAGCTAAAAGACTGGCGCATCCAACGATGTAAAGAAAGTGTAAATAAAACACTTTTTGATATCATCCACGGCCGTCTGAAAAAGGTCCGGCAATATGCCGAGAGTTCGCTCGCAAAAATAAAAACATCTCGGTCTACAAAAAAATTCTTTACTCCGTTATTAGCGACCCGAAAATTTTGATTCGGTGTTTAAAATGTAGCTAAAAGACTGGCGCATCCAACGATGTAAAGAAAGTGCAAATAAAACACTTTTTGATATCATCCACGGCCGTCTGAAAAAGGGCCGGCAATATGCCGAGAGTTCGCTCGCAAAAATAAAAACATCTCGTTCTACAAAAAAATTCTTTACTCCGTTATTAGCGACCCGAAAATTTTGATTCGGTGTTTAAAATGTAGCTAAAAGACAGGCGCATCCAACGATGTAAAGAAAGTGTAAATAAAACACTTTTTGATATCATCCACGGCCGTCTGAAAACGGGCCGGCAATTTACCGAGAGTTCGCTCGCAAAAATAAAAACATCTCGGTCTACAAAAAAATTCTTAACTCCGTTATTAGCCGGTCTAGCAGGTTTTTCCCGGGCCGGTTGAATTTCCCAGTCCGCTACTGCTGGAATTGCTCAAGCCGCGGTTTTGAACAAATCGATCACCCTCCGTATAGTCCAGATATGGCCCCTGTTTGAAAATTTGAAAAAGGACGCCATTTCCGTGACGACCAAGAGGTGAAAGCTGCAGTTTGGGCACATTTTGCAGACAAACCGAACGCATATTTGTTTAGGGGTATCGAATTGTTGCTAAAACGATTTAATAAGTGCCTTGATGTCAGAGGGGATTATATCGAAAAATAAATTTTAATTTTGAGCCTACACCGGTTCTTTCATAGTCAGGCCGGGAAATTTTGGCACTTACCTTATATCCTCACTATAAAATATGATAAATTACTTTTCTAATCTTAATTCAGCATAAAAATACACAACTTTGTCCCAATTCAGATTAACGAGATTCCAGTGGGGAGCCTGAAGAAGCGAATCACCCTGTATAACTTTAGGTCTGTTGAATAATGTACAATAAAAATTGCTTATAGTTTAAAACTCCTTAAATAACACAGTGTACTAAAATTCCCTTTTAATAACATACATACCTCGGTATGCTAAAAAGTGAAAAAATCTATGATGTAAACTTAATCTTTCAAGGTTCTGGGAGTATAAAAATAGGTTACATATAATTTTTCGAAAGGTCTACGTCTTATAAGTTTGCTTTTTAAGTTGTATTCTAGCTACTGTTTAATATAGATCATTTTTAAACAAGAATTTCGTTAGAATGTTGTTGCATAAAATTCACCAAGCCTTTGGATGGGACACGGTTTCAATATCTGGCTATTCTACGTTTTCTTATCGTTACATTGATACAATTTTCACTTCTACGGTTTCTTTTTGGCAACATTTTGATAAACAATATTACCACATGCTTTCAGGGAACCAAATGTAATAGAAATTGTTAAAACACGCCGATTTGTTTAAACCGAAAAGATCTATCTTATTCCGAAATAACTGTTGGGGAAAACTTCAAGAAAATTACAATGGTAGGGTAAATTTTGTCCAAAACTGTTTATTACAAAATTTAAAAGAATATTTTATGCCATTTCTTACCAATTTGAATATTTGCTACTAATAAACAACGAATTTACCTACAAAAAAATATTCCACTAATAAACTACATCTGTAAAGATACAAATACAGCAGTTTCTCGATTTCCGGTAACAACAAAATCCTAGTTAACTCATTTCCTGCTACGATGTTCCTGCAAAATACCGCCCAGCCGTCATTCGGATGTTTTTCATAGATTTTAAGTACTTTTTATCACAATTAACTTTTACACAAATATCCCCGCGATGCCGTTAAATGGAGAGTCTGCTGTACAGTACATAAAACATTAAAATCAAATAAAACGAAGCTAAACAAACACCACACTTAAAAAGAGACTGATTTTTCAATTAAAAATATACACAAAAACTGTGCTAGTGTTAGATGAACAATTTTTAAAATGCCTTGCACGGAATATTAAATGCTTTTGTGTTAAATGATTTCATGAACTTGCTACTAATAGATACTAGAATGTGTGATTTTTTATGTAATAAGTGCAACTACATGATGATGGTTGCTAACAAAACACGAAACGTTTTTTTAATTATAATTAAACATCCAATCACATTGCCATATTATTTAGTGTGACATAATCTATACTGTCGTCTAGATATTACGTGAAATTTTACACGTTGTTTTGTTGGTGCTCATTTGTTTTTTTAACTTTAATTGAAAAGAAAAAGTGATGCCTATAAAACAATAATAACAAAACAACATTTTTGGAGAATACCAAAATGTAATCCCATCGAATTTGGACCACCCTGTACAACAAATGCATGAATTAACTGTTTAAAAAAAGTTAAGATTTTGTAACAAAATAACAGGGCTGCCAGTGACGTGCTTATAAATTGAGGGCCCTTTTGCAAAACAAAAAGACCCCCCAGGAGATAAATAAAAGTGTTTTGCTGAGTTTGGAAATGTTAAATATAATACGTCAATACCTTTCAAAATGTCTGTAAGCGGAGGCCTTTTTTAAACCCTTTCTAGGTCGGCCCTTTTGAGTGGTTATCCAATAAGCACCCTTTTGTGTATCTGCCCAATGTGAACTCCCCATCGGCGTATCTACGCCACTAAGTGTTTAGAAAACCTTGTTGGGTCACCCTGAATAAGCCAAGATAATAAATATGTGGATAACTTTAGCCTAATATAATAAGATGAAGCATTGGGTGCCTCAGCAATTTTATTATGGCACTAGTAACCTAGAGCCGGTCCTGTTGCTTGATATATTTTATTTGGACAGTCTGCTAACAGACTGGATCCTGCTTTGGATATACCATTAAAAATACCAACTTGTCAAAAATTTAATAAAATTAAAACGTGATCCAATTGTATTTCATGAACATTCGCATATTTATTTATTTTTTTAAAGTTTATTTATAATTTAACTTCTCTTTGCGAAACGTTAAAAGTATTGGAAATTTCAAAATTAATTAAATAAAAGAGTGTAAAAAAAACTGAATATGTTTGCTCATTGTGGACTTTAATTTTAATGATTTTTCTTTGTCATAAACCACCTGTAAAATTTCAGTAATAAGCACTTTACCATCAGTATAAATATAGATAATGTAGATTAGAGAAAAATTTTGCTGTAATTTTTTTTTACAGTTTGCTATAAACCTGAGATTATCTAGGCCACATGAGGCTATTCATGATTACACTGTGCCTAGTATATACACCATTCCCCTCAATAAGCTTAAAAAACAACACAAAAACAACCAGAAACAAATAAAAACATCCCCATGCACAATAAGAACTAAAAACGAAAAAAGAACACAAAATTCAAGATTTATTTAGATTACTTTTATCAGATACAAATATAGGGTGCTACAGTATTTCCATATTACTTATTCAATTGTTAACAAAAGAGTGACAAAACAAAATAAAACAAAAGCTAAAAACTAATTACACTTTTGGGAACGTGAAACAATAAACGACTATAAATGCAAACTTAAACTAAACGGTTCAACAACATGCAATAAAATACATTGTACAATAAAAATAGGATCTCGACAAATTTTTGCTATTACTTTGATATTTTTTAAATGATTTTATTACGCGAATTGCATAAAAATAGCTACAGACTGAACATATGGCACAATTGTCACTAGCCCTTCCAACTTCATTCTTATCTGCATACAGAGAACAACGCACATACATGTTGGTTTAACTGTACATACAATTTAATGTTAAAAATTGATGAATTTTTGGTGTGCTATTTAAGTAAAAAACAATTGTTTTTTGTCAATACAATCGCAAAAATTTGCTGCGACCCATTACAACACAAAAAATTAAGACGCCATGCCTAAAATTGCGTACAATCCAGTTAAACTCGATTATCCGGAACTCGGATTATCCGGAACTCGATTATCCGGAACTCGATTATCCGGAACTCGATTTACCGGATTATACAAAACAAATGATTTTAACAATAACTAATAGCAGATTATTCGAAAATAGATGGTTCAGGAATTTTTGTCCAATAAATATGGTAATTATCCATATAAAATATCTCTTTTTGCCTCTACATTAACCGATTTTTTGTTATCCGGATCATCTTAATCTCCAAATTGTCCGGAATTAGTAGGGATAATCGAGCTTACTGTATTATGAACAGAAATGCAACATAAACGTCGAATTGTGCCTAAGTTTTTATCATGTTTATAACACTTTTTTTTAGATGAACACATTGAAATACAAGCTTTTGGAAAGCCGTGTATATTGTATATTCAAACTGTGTAAAATAATTCCAAGTGTACAATTCCAATACCATAAAAGTTAAATAAATCAAAAACAGAATATCAAAATTTTAGATCGAAGAGTTCTGTGGATATATCTAAATGTTTTTGAGTAATTTTTTCTTGAGTATCCTTACAATTTTACTTGAGTTAATAATACAACAAAGATCTATAAAAATAACTTTTCGTAAATAATTACAATAAGTTCGGTAAACAAAAAAATTAGAATATATCCATAAAAAAATATAGAAAGTAGATTCTGAAGATTTCTTGCAAAGTTAAGTTTTTAGATTTAAAAGTCAACAAACTAAATCAAACATATACACAAAAATTTACATTTTTTTTAAAAAGTTTTTGCTACGCAATGAAAATAAGATTCGACTACAAAAATTTCGGTTAAAATCAGTTTTTAAAATGTACTCGTGAATCGAGTTGCACGTTTAAAAATTAACTTTACAAGAACTTAATATCTGGCAATTTACTTAACAGCGGGTGCCTGGGCTGTGGTAGCTCCAGGGATTTTACCAAGAATTTTTGAAAGATCGACTCCCGTTAAGGCGTTTACAGCTGGTGGAATCTGACTTACAAGGCGCGAAATTTCGGCAGTAGTATTGTCAGAGCCTCCTATTAAAACGATTTCTTCGGTCTTTGCCAACGGTGCTGCCACTTCAGCAGCAATCTTAAAGAAAAAAATTGATAATTAGTAAAACAAAGAACAAATTTTTTAATGTAATATTAATACATAGTAAATATAATAAAATTTATACAATTAAAATTATTTTTAGTTAATTTCATGGGCTAAAACTAATAGAAATAATGCCTAATTTTATCTAAATAAGCGTAATAAAACAAAACTACTTTTTTTGTTTAAATTAATTACTTTAATTGATACAGTTTAAAATAAATGAACACAATATGTTCTCGGCTACGTATTTCAGCTTAAAATTAAAATAATACATTATAGAATTAATAAACAAACCATAACAAGACTTATTTAATCTGCAAATTACCAAATTCAATATTTAAATAAAGAAGATGAAATAGCGTAACCACCCGTCAACGGTAACAATTTTTTGTGAAAATAACCCTCAATATTTACTTTATTTAATTAAAAAAATATTTCTTTCAACCGTTTTTGGGTATAAGGATTCCACTTAAATAGCTACTTACTCAAAATTCGTCAGATTAGTACTACCGACAGTTAGGTTAAGCCATAATTTTTTCTTGTTTTTTAAAAATACCTTTTTATACGACCCAACTTTGGTTAATTTAGGTAATGCAATACACAAAGTAGATTAATATTCATGTATAAATGCAACAATCCCATGCCTAGTTGATCTTAAAGGGTTGTAATTTTCGTATTTAGTTGTCTGCCGAGCCTTCTTCCGATTTACACTATCGGCTAGACTTAAATTAGTGATTTCACCCTTTAAATCGATATTTTGAATCAAATAACTACATCTGAACTCAAAATAATACAATTTTGTTTAGTTTTACTGTAAAAGAATCATTTCTGGCTCCAAAATAAATAATTTACACAATATTTTTTGGTTCTCCTTTCGAGCGATAGAAAAAATCCAAAAATCTACAAGCTATGTGGTTTCTAAGTGTGTGGTAATAAAAAGGTTGCTTATAGATTTTATTTTAATGTCATAAAATTATGTTTTGAATTCTTTTTATTCGTAAACGTCTCTTCGTTTGATTCAAAAAAATAAATTACCTTCTTTTCTTGAAAAACACGGATAAAATGTGCTTTCAAGTTTCGTAGTTTGGCTTAAAATTAAGTTGATATATTACGGAATTGATAAACAAAGTATAATACGGCTTATTCAGCCTAAAAACTGCCAAATTTAATAATTATATGAAGACGAAGAAATATTGTAACGATCTGTCAACGGTAACAATTTTTCGCAAAATTAAGTGCCAAGCAATGAATTATTTAATTAAAAAACAATTGTTTTAACCGTTTTTGAGTATAAGGATTCAATGTAAATAGGTATTTATTCAACATTCAAGAAAAAAGTACCACCGAAAATTAGGTTAGGCCTGCATTTTTTCTTGGTTTTTAAGGATTACATTTAACACAACCAAACTCTGCTTAATCCAGGTATTAAAAATGATAAAGTAGATTAATAATCATTTATAAATTCAACAATACAATGCCTGTTTGATCTTAAAGGGCTGTAATTTTCATATTTAGTTGTCTGCCGAGTCTTCTTCCGATTTACACTAACGGCCAGACTTAAATTAGTGATTTCACCCTTTAAATCAATATTTTGCATCAAATAACTACATCTGAACTCAAAATAATACAGTTTTGTTTAGTTTTACTGTAAAAGAATCATTTCTGGCTCCAAAATAATTAATTTACACAATATTTTTTGGTTCTCCTTCCGAGCGATAGAAAAATCCAAAAAACAGCATTAATCTACAAGCTATGTGGTTTCTAAGTATGTGGTAATAATGCTTATAGATTTTATTTAAATGTCATAAAGTTTTGTTCTGATTTCTTTTTATTTGTAAACGTCTCTTCGTTTGATTTAAAAAAATAAATTACCTTTTCTTGAAAAACACGGATAAAATGTGCTTTTAAGTTTCGTATTTTAGCTTATAATTAAGTTGATATATTACGGAATTGATAAGCAAACTATAATACAGCTTATTCAACCTCAAAACTGCCAAATTTAATGATTATATGAAGACAAAGAAATATCGTGACGATCTGTCAACGGTAACAATTTTTCGCAAAATTAAGTCCCAAGCAATGAATTATTTAATTAAAAAACAATTGTTTCAACCATTTTTGGGTATAAGGATTCAATTTAAATAGGTATTTACTCAAAATTCAAGAAAAAATTACCACCGAAAATTAGGTTAGGTCTGAATTTTTTCTTGTTTTTTAAAGATTAAATTTAACACAAGCAAACTCTGCTTAATGTAGGTATGGAAAATGATAAAGAAGATTAATATTCATGTATAACTGAAACAATCCAACACCTAATTAGTCTTAAAAGGTTGTTATTTTCATATTTAGTTGTCAACCGAGTCTTCTGCCGATTTACACTATCGGTTAGCATTAAATTCGTGATTTAATCAACTAAATCAACATTAAACACCAAATAACCGCATTTAAGCTTAAAATAACTCAATTATGTTTGGTTTTGTGGCAATAAAATTATTTCTGATTCCAAAACAAATAATTTACAAAATATTTTTTAAATCCCATTTCGAGCGACGATGAAAATTCTAAAAACCGATTTTATTAACATCCTTACCTTGGGCAAAGCTTCCAAGACAAGCGACATAATGGCAGCATCTCCGTATTGTTTGTAGACTGCAGCTTTTTGTCTCATACGTTCGGCTTCCGCTTTTCCGACACAAGAAATAGCACCAGCTTCGGCTTCACCAATCTGCTTGACACGCTCGTAATCGGCTTTAGCTGCTTGAATAGTCTGAGTCCTACGATAAAAAAAGGCCGTCAGAATGAATTACTTACCGAAAAAAAAACACTGTACCTTTTTCCTTCAGCAATCAGTTGGAGTCGATAACTTTCGGCTTCGGCAGGCAAACGTACTGTAGAGTTAAGCTCACGCTCTTTACGTTGAACCTCTTGTGCTTCAACTTCGATTTGCTTTCTTCGTTCGACGACATCGATTTGAATCTCCTCGTTTCGAATCTTCTGTCGAATTTTCGCGGCTTGTAGTTCGTAGGCTAGCTGGGCCTCAGCTTTCTAAAACAACAAAAAAAGCTTACAATGTAAAATTACCTCAAATGGGGCCTGAGTTCCAAGTAAATTCAAAAAGCTCGTTTAATTATGTGTATTAAAATTTGTGATATACTTACGGCAGTGTTAATTTCTTGATCAAAGTTAGCTTTTTGTAATTTGAACATTCTTGAGTTGTCTTCTATTTTAGTATCTGTGGAATATTTTACGTCCATTGCTTGCTTCTGACACTCTGCCTCCTGCAAATAAAATAAATTGTTTATGAAATTATAACAAAATATTGTTTTATGTAGTATTCGTTTCGATTAAGGCTTACTTAATACTTGCAATCGAATTAGTTTGGTGTGAAATTTATCACATCAAGTCTAAGGGATCTAAATCATTAAAAAAGGAACAAAATATTTAATTTCGTGAACCAATTATTAACTTGTAAATTAAATTAAAACTACAACGGCCCATCCGATTAACTTCGGATGTATCAATCTACCCTATAATGAATTTTGAGGTGTGAAAAAGCACCAAAGATTGTCATAATACACTTACAGAGGTGTTCTCAATCTAATTTTTGCATTTATATTGCACTTTGATAATTATAACTCCTAAAACGCTGTTCAAATTTCTGTAAATCGGTAGCACCCATTTAAAACCTTTAAAATAAGTATTCTGAGCTTATAAAAGCCAGTAACTAAAGGGTTGTGACTTAAAAACATAACTAATAATTGGCTATTTATTTATTACAGTTATTATTGTGAAATAAAAAATTTTAATTAGTTTTTAACAGAATTTAACAAAGTGGAAACCCATAACCTCAAAATGGTAAACCAGATTTCAGTAATATGACAAATAAATAGCAATTTCATTTAAATTTGGAGGTGTGTATCGAGTGTTTCATGCATTAAACCTTGTCTTTAAGATAAATAACTAAAAAATTGTTTGTGTCGACATTTATTTCTCGACTAAACATGCAATATCATCTGCATTAGTTGATTTTACTAATATTTGTATGTGTACAAAGACTTTAATAAATCAAAATTGTGTGTTTTTAATTGTTAAGGGATTTTAAAATTCTGCTTTTACATAAAAAAATAAAAGTGATGAGAAATACGAAAAATACAAGAAACTCTTCATTAAAGAACATAGATGATTGGTACATTAACATTGATGTTAACACCGGAATGACTTAATTATTCCAAGCAATTTTGATACCCTTTTAATAGTTTTCATAACTTTTTTTTAGTTTTTAAACTGAAATTTAATTTTTTTTTAGTAATTATTCTGCATCGTTGGAAGCCCTAATGTTCTAATGTTCACAGGTCCAGTAGTCTTCCATCTGTTGTACTTTTCCACTGATCAGTCTTATAATCAATGTATCATATTACAAAAAAAAAACAACTTAACAGCTGCAATTATTATTTTATTTTTTATTGCTAATCTATATTATAGTTCTGCTGTGGTAGCTTATTTTTCTTAGATGAATCATACGGTAACCATAGCATAAAATTTACTGTTCATATATTAACTTTTCACATATTCTAAAGCTGTTTTATGCATAAATAACATTTTAATAACAATAAATATTTCCTCAGTTTGATAATACAAACAAAAATGTATATTTAGAGAAGTTTAACGACATAGGCGTAGTCAGATTTTTTTTACAAAAGGGGGCACAACTGAGTGTTCTTATTTTTGCTAAATAACTTTTTTTGAATCAACTCTGTAATTCAAGGAGAGTCAATGCAAGTTTTATCTCCCCCCCCAACCCTTTTACTGGCATTTAGGGGTTGTGATATTTACATTTCAATAATAAATCAACGAAAATAGTGTTGTTAGCCTTAAGAAAAACGTAATTAACAGATTTGATCTGTAAATCACAGTAGAACACTTTGTAGAGTGCTGTTTGCTTGTGGTTCTGATTTCTCTTTCAATTTCCTGCACCTTTCAGATTGCATGTATTCACGCTTCTTGTGATGAAACCCACCCTAATTCCTGCGTCCCTATTGGCTTCGGCTACGCCGGCATCGGCATCTCTTTTGACCATGGCAGTCTGGGCTTTACCAAGGGAAGAGAGGTATTCAACTTGGTCAAACACGTCCTTGATGGTGAAAGAAAGGATTTCGATACCCATGCGGCCGACATCTGGGGAAGCTACTTCCCGCACAAGCGCAGCAAATTGATCCCGATCGCGGTAAACTTCTTCTACTGTAAGAGTTCCTGTAACAAAAATTGAACAAATTAGCAATTGAATAATATTGTCACATCTGTACTTTTGCTTTGATTACGTCAAAATTGACAAGACAACGTAATCACATGTGTACATTAGCCAAAAAGCCGTTAAAATCGTAGGTATTATCTGATCGTAGAAAAAGTACGCTACATAACACGAGTTGTAAAGCAATTACGCACTCGCAACTACGCGGCTCCGTGCGCAACTTTTCCAATTCCAATGCATAACAATAACACTGATAAACAAATTTTGTTGATTCTGTTGTTTATCTGGATAATTAAACTAGATGAATACAGGAACGGACCAAATCTTGGTAGAAGATTTCAGCGTGCGTTTTGAAATAAACAATTTCAATTTATAAGTAGTCTGCATACATCTGCTTACACGATTTGATGTATACAGCAGTAAAACTACCAGATACTATACAAGTGTAAAAATAAAACAAATATAAACATTTAAAATTAGCCATACATTTCGACATAGTTTAATCAGAGGTTTATGTTAAACAGTTAAAATATGCACAACACCAAAACGTTTGTTAATAATTTGTTATCGTTTAGCTTTCTTAGTAATCAGTATGTTTAGCAAGTTTATAGCAATAACTGTTTGTAAAACAATAACTAATTACAACAAAATTGTAGCAAGAATAGTTTTACTTCATAGTTAATTTGTGCCCCATCAAGTTTAAAAATATCATTTAAAAATAAAAACGTCTCGCTACTTTCATAATTAGTAGCTATATGATTTAACGAGCTTTTTCATACGGCTTGGAGAGAAGTTTTACAAAGCTTTAAAAACATACAATATTAATTTGTATATTTAACTAAAACTTGTTTATCTGAAAATGTTTATTCGATTGCCGACTTTTTTGGTGCTATTTTCACGGCACTCTTGATGCGTTATTTAGCAAACTTCAACGAACAAAAAATTTTGCTAAAGAAGCGAAAAAAGTGCACCGAAATTGGTAGAGAAATGCCATAAGACCAGAGTCTAAAAACGTGCAGATTTGTTAAACGATTTTTAATAAATTTCGAAGAAAAATCGTTCATGCACTTAATAATAAAAAAAGTTCTAGAATTATTCTCAGTGAATTATGGAGCTATTAACCATCTGCCTTTTAGTGATATGCTGATTTGAACCCCGGCTCCCTTACCATAAATAATAAAGGAATGACATGGCCAAACCGGAGTACCTGTTGCTATGGAATGCAACCCTCGCGAACGAGGGGAGCATTAGCGTTTGAACACTACAACTAGGCCCTTGATGTCTATATATCACAAAGGTCACGGAAAAGCCTAGAGTTTAAGTTCAGATATAGATCTGTTGTCAGGCGGCTTAATATAAAAATTCCTTTTCAAGATTCATTTCATTACTTCGCTGCCAGGAACAAATTACCACTCCAAATTTGGATATATGTAAAGAAAGTTGCCCTTTTTCTTACTTTCATTGTATAGCACGACCTTAACCTGGCATACTTCAGCAAATTAAAAAAAAATGTCATTTATTCTTTGACCTAAATCTATTTTCTCCGTTTAATTCACTTCAAGAAGGGCAAGTATTGCAACAATAACTTTTCTTCAAGTGTAGAAGTCGATTTAGGTGGTGTAGGTAATTTTATGTATTTAATTAAAATTTGCTTGTTTTACGTATTCTGTTTTTTTTTAGTTTTAACTCCTAAGCAGTTTTATAGTTGTGCAAAGCCTTTTAAACCAGATTTTTTTGTTTATTTTGTTGCAACTGAATGACAATGAAGACAAGAGATTTCTTACCTAAAAACAACCTACAATTGATTCGCAATTAACGAATTGGTCGTCTCTGCAATAAGTTTCATTCTTTTTGCACTTTATTCCAGTACACGTTATCAACAGAATTGTTACCGAAGATTTTAATCTGTTTCCTAATTTGAAAAAAGTCTTCGTGGAAGCATTTCGCCGAAGATGAGTCATTGCAAGCAGCAATAAATGAGCATTTTGAAGGCTAATCGAAAAACTATTTTTATAAAGGTCTAAAAAAATTAATTAATCGATCTAACAAATGTGGACATGCCCAAAAGAACATGTTAAAAAAAAAGTTATAAAATTTTAATCTTTCAGCCTCTTTCTACCCCATTCCAAATGTTGTACCATGCTTGCTGTGTCTGCAAGAGGTCCTCAAAGTTTTGACATTTAGTCCTTTAATAAGCGTTATTATTTAATACTTGTAAATGAAAAAGCTGCAATTTGGAATAAAAATAAAATTAGAACAGTATTTTTTCCTAGATATTGTGTTGTTCCTTTCAAGAATTGGTGTTGAAAATATGTAAATCACTGATTTGAATGAAAATAATACATATGGCAACATTGTCATTAGCTGTCATCTCTGTTTTTTTTGTAATTATTTCTAGTTTGTGTTTTACAATACCCAAAAGTTTGCAGCTATGTTTACGAACTAAAGGCTTTCAGTTCGAACAAAAAAAATGTCCAAACGCAAATCAATGTATGCAATGTTGCCAATTTTTGTTTCTTTAAATGGTTCCTGAGGCCATAGGAAGAATGGTACAAAATTTTTGTATCAAGATTTTCGACTTAGAATTTTACGAAGAACATCGTCACGTGTAGCGCTTCCGCCAATTTATACACACCCTGTATATTTTGGAAGATGTATTAATTTTATTAAATGTAAATTACGTATACTTTGCAGGCCAATAATATTTAATAAAGCCTATAATTTCTGAAGGAGGAAATGTCTAAGTTAGATAATCTTATTTAAGTTGTGCCTCTAAACGACGGCCAAGGTTAATCGTGAATTATTATGTAAATTTCTGTTTGCAGTTCACATAACAGCGATGTGCAAATATGAAAGCCATAAAATCAGCAATGCAAGATATCGCGAATATCACCAATTCAATATTTATCTTGGAATTTTTTTTAAGGCGAAGTAGCTACTATCAGGAAAAACCGCAGAACTGCGTAGTTTTGCGATATGTATTTTACCATTTTCAATACATATTTTATAGTGAGACACAAATTCAATTTTTATAGAGATGAACCAATAAAACTCGAATGATTGTTCTCTTTGATTGATACGCTTTTGTAGGAAGATTTTTTGTTGGTTGTAGGAACTAATAAATAAAACTACAAGTTGAAACTGAAATTTCGTTACTTGCGCAATAATAATTTTTAAAAAAATTGTTACATAAAATAACTTTGGAAATATAATTTAAAATTGCTTTTAAGTCTGTCCCCAACAAATTTTTAAAAAAAGCTGCTAATTCTACAAAACCCGGAAGGGAAAGGTAAGTTGAAACTCCTTCAAACCGTAAATATTTTTATATTATGACGCAACAATGCATACTTGCAGTATTAACCTGCAATTTTGGTAGAAAGAATTTGAATATACCACACCTAAATATATATTTTTTGCAATATAATATTACCTAAGGTCACTAAACTGTTCGGTGCACTATATTTTTAACAAGAGGTGTTAGGTGAACTAAAGACAACTTAATTACAAGTGCATATTAGCCAAAAAGCCGTTAAAATCGTAGGTATTATGTGATCGTAGAAAAAGTAAGCTACATAACACGAGTTGTAAAGCAATTACGCACCCGTGGAAATACGCACTCGCCGCTCTGTGCGTAACTTTTCCACTCGTGCGTAATATGCTTCTTACAACTCTTGTTATGTTATATAGGTACTATTATATTTTATTTAAATTTTAAATCACACCGTGCAAATGAACATTGTAATTATTTTATTTCATTATCGCAGAGTTACTGAGCAATAATGAACAATAAAATATGCAGAAAACTGAAAAATGTTTACAATAAAAATAAATTGCACTTAAAATTTTACAACTACAATTTTTATAATCTGCCCAGATCTCTTGGTCATTCTCAAACGATTTTGTATGTATTATTTGTGTCATTGGTATTGTCATGAGTTAAATTTACTTTTACCAATGTTTAATCAGTTACTGCAACTATGTATTTATAGGTGAATAGATATTTGTAACCGTCAATTATTTCGTAAAAAATAGAACAAAACTTTAGGTTCCTATACCTTGGCCCCATATACTGATTACAACTTTCTATACCTTATTATAGATACATAAATATTGGTACCCTAAAAAAGATTAGATGTGGTAAGCAAGGAAAGTTATGAAAAAATTATATTGCAGGCAATTAACGACATGGGTTTCTCCGAATGTTTAGATTTAACAAAAATACACAACAAACAAAATTTTACGCAAGCTTTATAAGTTTTATGCCCTTTAACTATCGTGTACAGTTAATTGGACGGTATGAAATATATTATAAACAATACTTGTATTTAGCTTTCACTAGGTCATTAAGTAAATTAGCTGTGAAATTTGAATGAGAAGTTATTTTTCTTGCATTAAGTTTAACGAAACACTTAAATAAATCTGTAAAAGTTTGAATGGCCAGTCAATTCTTTGAAAAATAACTTTTCTTTCCAGTTTTGTAGGCAGATTTTAGCCATTGCTTTGCATTATTAGAAAAAGGAAAATATGGTTTACGAATTTAATTAAAACATAATGCAGTGTAATCATGTTAACTGGGGCACGTCTGGACTAGATCGCTTTGGTCCAATTAAACAGCTGCCCCAATTAAGCGTTAAGTCGAATTTCTATCAAAATCCGCAGGACAGAAAACAAAAGCAACCACTCTTCAGTGCGAGTTTGCGATAGCTGGCCCCAATAAGTAGAAAAAATACGAGCTAAACACTAGCCTTATTTCGGTTCTTTAAATTTTGCACCACATAAATTCTGCCCCGATTAATCGGTGTACCAATTAAGCGGAATTAACTGCATTACGTTGGGTTTAAAGCACATTAGACAGATTTTTATATTTGTTTAAATGAGCAACTTTATGCTATTGTAGTTCTGCATATCCGCTAGAGTTCCGTTATTTTTAAACGTATAGTTTCATGTAATGGAAAACATAAAACTTCGCGTTTTATGGCGCTTGTAAACTTTAAAACAAAAAATAACACCCCTTCACATGTTTGGATAAACCTAATTTGTGTTTACAAGCTAGGAATGTCAACAAAAACAGCACCCACAGTCACGTTTGAAGGGAAATACCTAATTCTTTAAACTAATTTTAAACTAGATTGGTTTGGATCGAAAAGTACAAGCCGGCAGTTCACCTTCGGGTTGTCCGAATATTACAGTGACGAATTTTGGAAAGAGAAACTTAGTCACCTGTACGACGAAACGTATCGGAAGAATTTATAGATTTTAACATTTGAAATAGTATCTTTCGCAACAGATGGATGACGAAAAGTTAGGTAATTACCAGCTTAGAAACCAAACTGCCAATGAACTTGGCCTTGCAAAATCAATATTAATGCATGCAGTAGGTATGAGCAGAATATAAATTGTCCATGATGTTCATTGAAGCATTAGTGTGGAATAGATATTGTAAATTAACCGTACACTATACCTATCAGAAGCTTAAATCACGCGATTTTCAAAATTCTTAAAATCACAACAAATCGTAGCATTATTAAATATATCCCAAATACGGTATTTTATAAAATATTTTAAAATGTACAGTACAGAAGAGTAAAAATATCAAAAATAGTTGGGACCAAAACATTTATTTAAAATGTGCCCAATTTAAATTTTAATTTTTGTATCGTTTTATTCAAGGTACACCGTCAGGATTTGCTTATTATACGATGTAAAGCATTGCTTTAAAACGTTTAAAGTAGCTGCATTTTAAATTGAATAATAATATTTAAACGAATTTCAGATACTTATGTCAAATAGTTTTCATGAAGACAGAAATATCTTAAAACATTTTGTTTTAAAAGAATTTTGTATTCTGTAAAAAGTTCTGCATTAAATGGTTAGATATACTCTTTGTAAAGTCGATTGGGTTATATTTTTTAGACACAAACCTATATTTTTTTAAAACAGAAGTCAATTTATAATTTTACAGTTAAGTAAGCTTTTTCTGATTTTTAAAATGTATCTCTTGATCATTATTTACATTAATAGAAGGGTTTTTATATAAAAAAAAATCAATATAATTCTAATAAATGTCTGTAACTTTTCATTTTTTGTTCCAATGAAAAAGGGATTTATAGCACTAAGATATAAAGTAGGGATCCCAACGGGTTCGCGATAGACCCCCCCCCCCCTATGGGTCTATAGAATTTAAGGTCGATAGACAAGTCAGATAGTTATATTACTGCTTTTAAAAATTCCAGATAATTTACAAATAATAAGAATAATAACAATCATGTGGGAATTTCTTCAACTAATTAAAAAAAAACATAATAAAAAGTTTGCCTAATATATTAGCAAAATCTTGAAAAACCTAAATTCCAAGGGGGTCGATCAAACACATTTTTTTTTTAATAGGAGGTCATTGCAAGAAAAAAGTTGGGTACCCCTGTTATAAAAATTACAAATTGGACAATCTTTTTAACGTAAGTAATTTTGTCTCTTTCGGGGGTAACTTAATTGTGTAAAAACAGTTTTACAACATCTTCTCCATAATTGCACAGTTATAACATCAAACAATTTATTTTAAAAAACAGGAAAAATTCCTGGCCACTTATGTGAAAATTAAATAGGTACGGCATTTATAAAAAATAACCAAGTTGTTACATAAAGCTAATTTTTTGGTAAGTTTTATATGTAAACAGTTTTTCCAATCTTTTCAGCAGATATCTGAACTTTGTTACAATATTCTTAATACGCCTAAAATTAGGCAATTTTCTAAATTTTAACCTATGTTCTATCTCCAATAATAAGCGAGATCCAAATGGTCACCCTTAAATTTGAATCACCCTGTATGTAACTGAAATCAGCCTCACCCCCTTTTTTCCTTTAGTTATTGTATTAGACAAACAAAATGTTAAACATGATATGTGCGAAAAAACGGATTTTCTAAACATATGTGCACTTTTGTTTCACTTCCGGTTTCGCCGGAAATGACCCTAACTTTGTTATTTCAAATGGAACGCCCTGTATATTTTTACATTTTTGGAAAGAGAAAGCAATTTTGAATGCAACTGCACTATTTTGGTTAATTTTTAAAACCTCAAATAATTTTTGGACAAAATTAAATTTTTCGTTAAGTGTGCCATGACATGCACTAAGTTAGGGTCCTTTCCGGAAGTAAAACAAAAGTGTACATTTGTTCAGAAAATCCGGTTTTTTGCACATATCACGTTTAAAATTTCGTTTGTCTTAAATCAAAACTAAATGCAAAAAAGGGGGAGAGCCTGATTTCAGTTACACCCGGTATAGAGCAAGTTACAATGTAGAAACATTTATGTTAAGGAAGTTACCTTAACTTTACTTTAAAATGCCAAAAAAAAAACAGTTACCGCTCACAACCTTTTTTAGCAACACTTTCAATGCATTTGTAAGTGCAATAAAAAATAATTCATTCAAAAATTTACACGCAAACTTCAAACTTAAACGTTCTTAAAATAAAAAACTATTTAAATACACAAATATGGCTAATTACCTTGACACTACAGCATAAGTAACTCCCAATGTAAGGCCAAGATTGATCGCACCCATTAATATAATCGACATTTTGAAAATTTTCGAAAAAGCCCGCTCTTGTTTAGTTTTCTTTTGTTTGTCGACTGTCAATTCAAAGCTCTACTTTCAGTACGCGAATCGAAAGTAATTTACACAACCAGAGAGGAACTTCAATAAATTAAATTATTTAAAATTAAATAAATAATAAATTATTATTATAAAACGAAGCACAAATAAATAAATGAATTTAATAAATAATTTTAAAATTGTTCAATTGAGTTATTTCTTAATTTTTATTCTTACGAATTTTAATTTTTTTAAATTATTTGTTAATAGCACTTGATTTATTGGAATTGTTTTTGACGAGCTGTCAATGAACTTATTTCTTCCAATCTGGTCTCTAACTTCTTCAACTCTTCAGCGATTACGCAGTCTTGTGCAATCTTCTTTGAGTCTTTTTATAACACTATAATTTATATAAATACCGTTTTTATTATCAACAAATACTATTGTTTAAATACCGCAGTTTATTAATTTAACACAGATTATGTCACGATCAGACGAATTACTTCGTAATACTGATTTATTCAAGACCGTAATACCGGTGTTAACTTGGAGGTTTTAAAGACACGTTTTTGTGTCTAGCACATGGTGATGGCAACTGTTAACAGTACAGCACATGGACGGCCGTGGGTTCTTTAAAACGTTCCACGGCCCCCCACCACCTATTTTCGCTGTATGTCCCTTTTACGTCACAAGTTGAATTTTTTATCAAGTACGTCGGAATCGGCTATATATAGATATCGGTTTTATTTCTTTATGAAACAATTGCTATTGATATAATGTTGATAGTACCGAACTAGTAAATGTTTAGGAAATTTGAATTGGAGCAAGTAGTGAAAGCGTAAAAATGGATAAGAAATTTTCATGCTGTGGTTGCTGTAACTTTTGAATTAATTTATTGTCACGAATAGAACAATTTTTTAGAAGAACAAATTATTTGCTCTATAGAAAACTCCGATTGTTATATGTAATTGATATAAAGAAAATTTAAGTAGGGGAGACCAGTAGCGTAGCAAGGGGGGGGCGGTCCGCCCCGGGCGGCACATTTTTTGGGGCAGCACTTTTAGTCTACCCAAATGGGGTCAAAATGAAATTGTCGGGGTAATGAAGGAATAGTAGATATAATAATCACTACTGGCGCTATTAAATTCATAAAAATTAATTTTAAAAAAAGGAATTCTTATCGAAGCTAGAGGATAAAACGGTCTACTTGACCTTTCTTCACTGAAAACCCGACCCCTTGTAACGACAGAAATTCCAAGTACCTAATAAAATTTATTATACGGTGCCAACCATTCAATAAAATTATGAAACAATTCATTTATTTAAGCCATTAAATTCCATGCAGTTTTAAACTCTATTGTAACACAGATTTTTCACCCTTATTAAAAATAATTTCGTAGGAGTGGGGGCGATCTGATTAAAGAAAATAAAAATCAGAAAAGGTTCTACTGTAAAACTGTAATTTTGGAAGATGGTTAAGTATTCTATATTATCTAGCTTTGCATTAAAACACGTTTGAACGTCTAAAATTTAAAAAAATTCGCCTGCGGCGCATTTCCCCCCCCCACAATTTTCTGCCAATCTCTGCTTGGTTTTGGAAAAAGTTTGCGACCCTTATTTTTAGGGTCGGCAAATTCAGGGACCGCCCCGGGCGGCACAAACTCTCGCTACGCCACTGGGGGAGACCGGGGATGAAAGTAACACGGGTAGGTTGTAACAGTGCCTATAGTTTCTTTAATTTTTGTTATGTCGCCCTAAGCGCTTGTGCAATGTTAATTTACATCCAACTCCCTACCTACATTGCTAGTTTTCATCTGTCATAAAAGTTAAGTTTTTGCCAGCCAGCAGTAGCGGACTGGGAAATTCAACCGGCCCGGGAAAAACCTGCTAGATCGGCCCCCAAAAAATTAATAACCCAAAAAAATGTAATTTTAAAATGTTGTCATTTTTAGATAATAATAAAATTATTTCTAAAAAATTCCATGTTAAGTCTCATTGTTCTCTAATGAGAATGAATTAGCAGATTCCGATCTGTGAGCCCGAAAAGCTAAACCCCTTTTTCCAATTAGTTTTACAACATCTATAATTCTTTCCAATACTTGCCTGCGTTCAAGAGCTTTTTTTTTGACGTAAGCTTGCTTTATTTGAGAACATTAAACCATAAATATCCTTTTTTTAAGTTTAAGCATATGGCTACAAACACAATTTTCATGGATCGTATTATTTTCATGTTCTTTATTTGCAGAATATGCTTCCAGTCTTTCATTCCAACATTTACAAACGAACATTCGTTCTTATGTATGCCAAGCACACGGAACAAAATAGAGATTCTTTTTCCAAACAATATGATAACCATCGTCTATTTATATTATCATCTCTGTAAAATATAACATTTGGCTTAAATGGCAAATAAGTTGGCAATAGTTGGCTGATAAAGATGTTTGTTAAAAAAATCCTCAAAATTTTGACTTGTAGGTGTTGTGAAATAACTAGCTGATAAGCATTCAAAATTTGTGTTACTTGATAAGTTAGACTTGAACATGAAGACTTTGCGTTGATAATCGACGTTTCAATTTTGTCTGTTTCAACGGGGCAGATTATATTGTCTTCGTTTGTCGAATTTGATGAATGCGAATCTTGATCAATGTTAGATTTTTCAACATCAGGTGCACTAACTTTAGAAGATAAAGCAAACAAATCACTTAACTTGAAACTTTTTTTTAGCAGCTTCTTGAAGTACTTTTTGCCTTTTCTCTTTCTTTTTTTGAGCACATTTTCTTTTTTCCATTTTTCCTTGATTCAAAACTATAACCAGAATATTCTAACAATCTCACAATGAATGTAAAGTATCAGTCTGCATTTATTAAGTTTAATAATTGTGTATTAATTACTAAAATATTAAAACTAAAATTAAATTTTTTCAGCCAAAAACTGGAAAGCCGAAGAAGATGCGTTTCGTGATGAAGCATTTCGCAACTGTCTTCTGTGCATCTAGCTTAATTGTATTGACCATGACCATGACTCCTGAATAAAACTGCATACATTACTTCAGGTCATCGAAGTTTTCTTATCGTCGCGAATCCATGAACGACCCTCTTGGCGGGTAGGAGCATCGCAAGTGTAAGTTTCTTCGCCTGTCACAATTTGGGGAAAAATGTGCTTGCTATTATTGAGAAGTTTCAAAACTTTATCGCAAATACGCTTCGCTCTATGGAGCTCAGAGAACTGATATGGTACAAAACGACTGGCAACTTTTTTTAAATACCTGTTGGAGGATTGTTCTACCAGCTGAGGATCCAACTTTAAGATTACCGTCCAAGTGGCTTTACTGCCATTTTCAATCATCTGTTGAACAGCAGTAGTGGTTTTTTGATAACAGCCGTAGGAGGACAACTTGTCTCTTTTGAATTCCGATCAGAACTCCTATCGCGTTCAAATTGTTTATGTACGTATGTGTCTTAACTCTTAACACCCTACGTGACGTTGATGCTTAGAGAAGCTCTCTTTATCCCTTGTCTCGGGGTTTATCTAATTTCTTTGCTTGTCTTATTCCACATTTTCCTCCCCTGTGCCTTCTTTATCCCAGGGATAAATTGTACCCAAGGAAGGCGCTTGTTCACTGAAAGCTGGATCTAAACTTCCCTTGCACCCTAAAGCGCTTAAACGCTTTTTTAAGCTGTAATAACTCATAATTCCCTCTAAATTCACCTTCGCCTTCGAGACTGTCTCGCTTATATTGCTGTATTGAGTTGAGGTAAATTTACGAGACAGAATGAAACTGAAGCAAACGTGTGTTAAAAATCTAAAGCAGGATATTTTTTCTTTTATAACACATAGCAACCAGGGTTGAGCAGATTTAAATCAATTGATTTAAATCACGATTTAAATCATGATTTAAATCAAGTGATTTTTTTAAAAAAATCATTGATTTAAATCAAGTGATTTTAAAAAAAAAATTATCAATTTAAATCACAGATTATATGAGTAGATACAATATAATATTTATAATAAAACAAAATTGTATTACTATTAGTAATTAAATACACGAAATGGTGAATAAAGCATATCAATTTGCTCTTGTAAAGTAATATTCATTGTGGAAATGCGATAATTCAATAAAATATATGACAAGTTTTTGACGTTAGCGAAGTGAACAGTCAGTTTTTTCAATTTCCACGGCACTCTATTGCTTCAATAACGATTTGAAGAAAAATGTCGAATATCTCGAAAAGTATGAGTATTGGGTATAGGACATACTTAACAAAAAATGAAGCTCTCTTAAAGACGAATTCGATAACATAAAAAATACAGGGGTTTGCATTTGAAAAAATCGAATTACGAGCTTTTGAAAATCATGAAAGTTGCCACCTATTTATAAACACTCCTGTATGTGTGATTCAAATTTTTCATATCGAGCGAACAGAGAAATTTTTTCTGCATGTCCATAATAAATTAAAACTCTACTTCAAAATAACTTCAGGAGAATTTTTTAAATAAAGACTTACAACCTTGAATAATTTAGAAAATTAATTTTTTTTTACAACGCCGTATAAAAACCTGTAGTATTTTATATTGATGCAAAGCTAAAATTAAGGCAGTCAAAAATATTAAATAAAAAATTGGGTATTGTATTTGAAATATAAAAGTTGCTATTAGTTCCAGAAAGGTGATTCACCCTGTATATTTGAAAATATTTTTATTGTGTTGTTTAGAAAAAACTGTACAAAATAGCATTTGAATCAACTTCATATCTCAAGCCGTTAAGCCACAATCGGCCGATCCCGCACTAATGACTCACCCTGTGTATAATTAATTAAACATCATCATTTAGCACTGATTTTTTCAAAATTCTTAATCATTAAGTATATTTAATTTTTCATTTTGACAAAAATTCACCAATGAATTAAATATACTGGATATTAAATATATCTATTAGCACAAAACAGAAATAGCATGTGAATATGTCACTAAATTCGATAAAATGGTACATTTGATTTAAATCAAAAAAACCTGATTTAAATCAAATAAATCGATTTTTTTGATTTTTTTAAAAAAATCATGATTTTTATCCACCCTGATAGCAACTGAGTCGATTCGAACTTATAATTCTGCTATTTGCACTAGAAGCACGTACCTGGATACGTGTTATCACAACTTGGCTAAAATTCGTTTTAGTGTAACTAAAATAATCGTTAAATTAGTAAATATTTGTAGCGAACTGCGATTAAAGCCAAGGCCAACGTAGGCGCTAATAACAAAGTTAAACACAGACCTTACGTGATATCAGTGGCCACTTCGATAAGTTATGGGCGCAATAAAATGTGTAGAAAACCAAACTGGGTGCGGATAATGCGAATGCAATTAATGCGATTATTAAGATGTTAGAAAAACGGTATTGGTTAACTATAAGTGTTATTTAAACATTGTTTACTTTAACCATAACGAGATTTGATTCATTAATAGCAATCAATAAGTTAAGTGTTAAAAAGGTTATGAAGTATTTTTAGCTTAGCGTGATTAAAAAATCTTTTTTAGATCTATACAGGGTGAGTCATTAGTGGAAGATCGGTCGATTGTGGCTAAACGGTTTGAGATAGAAAGTTGATTCAAACGGCAGTCCATACAGTTTTTTCTTCCGAACACGATTAAAATATTTTTAAATATACAGGGTGAGCCACCTCTCTGGAACCAATAGCAACTTTCATATTTCAAATACAATACCCCATCTTTTATTTAATATTCTTGACCGCCTTAATTTTAGCTTTACATCGATATAAAATACTACAGGTTTTTATGCGGCCTTGTCACTAAAAAAAAAATTGTCAAAATTTTTTAAGGTTTTAAGTCTTTATTTAAAAAATTCTCCTGTAGTCATTTTTCGAAGCACAGAGTTGTAATTTGGTAAGGACATGCAAAATGCAAAATTCATCGATTAATAATAAATTTCTTTTACAATTATGCTCAAAGTTGCTTATTCAATGTATGTACTAATTAAGCCACATAATTAGTACATAGTACCTCTTCGTTTACTGCATGTCTGAGTATATAATATAGTCATACAGATATATTGATGCTATTAAACCCTGTCCTTCTAGAACTCCAAGTGTTCACCATACAAAACGATCATGCCCAAGGTTTCCAGGCAATCAGATTTAATAAACTCGGACTTATTAAGCTTATAACGTTCCTGGTTGTAAAAGTTAAATTCTTTTACGATTTTTCAAATCAGTGCTGCATTCAAATCTCTCACCTTGCAACAAATAAAAATGTTTCAGGAGTTATTACTTCGTCCAAGTACCATATGCTTATAGCAGTCATTCCAAGTCTCTCTGTGAGCTCTCATTACCAGCACAGACGTTACAGTAAATTTATCATAATTATATATGATTATACGATTTTTGTCCCTATTGCCAGTAAAATGTCCTTCAATGACACACGCGACAATTTTGATACAGCCAACCTTGGTCTTCCTTTCTCATACATATAAGGAAGTAATTTCTAGAGTACGCGACTATTACTCACTGTAATTTAATCAGGATGCAATATTTCTCATTTTGATATTTCTTTATTCATATGCTACACAAACAACAAAAAATAGAACGTCTACAAAAAGCGAAGTTATGGAACCTCAAATTTAATGTGCCGCCTCGTTTTTTACGTATATTGTGCTATACATTTTTAATTGCTTGAGGTTGAGGTTTCATTGTCATTTTCGTTATGTACAGCGTCATTCAAAAAGTCTGCAATAAATGGAAAAGTTTTTTATTATCGAGAAAATTATATTCTCGATTAAAGTTGGTGCATGGTCTAAAACTAATTTTAAGAGGAAAAAAAGTTTAATAAAAAGTCATAGGACACTAGATTTTAGCAATTTTTGAAATATTCGCAAGAGTAAAGTGCCCTATTTTAAGAGACACCAAATTTTTCATCGGAAAAATTTATTTATAATCTAAAAATAAGGCTAAATTTTAATTTTGAGGGTCAAATTACAATTTTTATTTTTTAAGAAATTCTAACGTTCAAAAATAAAAAAGCCACTAAAATCTAGTGTCATATGACTTTTTATTAAACTTTTTTTAATCTTTAAATTAGTTTTAAGGCATGCACCAACTCTTATCAGGAATAAAATTTTCTGAGAAATCGACTATAAAAAACTTTTCCATTTGTTGCAGACTTTTTTAATGTTAACATTTCTTAAAAAATAAGTTACGACTTGACCGTCAAAATTAAAATCTAGCCTTATTTTTGAATTCTATATAACTTTTCTTATAATTTTTTTTTGTATCTCTATTTTACTTCATACTTAAACAATGAAATACAGTGCCATTATAACTGATTGAAGGCCGTTTGAATTATTAATATAAACATTCATTAACTTAACACCGTATTAGTAAAACCGATTGATGCGCTAATGACAAAACTGACAACCGTTAACAAATATTGTAAATCGCCTGTAATTTTTAAATTTGCGCTATATTCAAACACCATACAATAATTTTTATGGCACTGTAACTCATTTTATTTTAGAACCGTATTCGGATTCGTAAAATAATCGTGGATTCGATTCGGATTCGTAGAATCCTAAAAAAAAAACGAATCTTCCCAAAACCTAGTTACGATGCGTTACTGGTTTACCATGTCGCTAGTCCTTATAAAAACGCCCCAGTAGGCCCGCCAGGGCCTGCTGGTTTTTTAAAAAACGAATCATGGGTTAGTCAAGCCGTCGTTGTTTTGTGTTAACTCTCACACTACTACAATGATTTTTAAGAATTTTGCAACTGAGAATAGTTATTACCAAAATAAATCCAAAACCTGCAATATTTTTTGAAGACGTAGTTAAGAAACAAAGAATTCAAAACAGTATAAATAAGAATGTTTTTGATAACAGCTTAATGTTATTTGTAATGACTTACATGTAAGCCAAAAATCATAAAATCGATAAAAACAAGATTGCAAGTCAATTTGTTTTCAGTTTATTATAAGGGTAGTTTTTAACTTCAAAAAGAAAATATAAACTTTCCAAACAACCTAGTAATAAGAAACAAAAAATTTGACCACGGCTGGTATGCATGTAGCAATAACAATAACAACTCAATTGGCCACCCAAGGTCAACTTATTAGAACTAATTCGCTCACGTGCTTTCAAAAGTCCGTTCATCATTGATTACATCACATTTGATAAAGATAATTACTCCCTCGAAGGACATCTAGTGCAAACAACAGGACATCCATTTTATATACTTGTTTATTTTAAATTACGGTTCAAAGAGAATAAAAACCAAACCAAAGCGAAAAATTTTCAATGCATACGAAATAATTCAACATTTCGAACAACGACTCCGATTATTACGGCTTTCAAGATTAATAAGGAGTCCGCGTCATTCAATTATGACATTCGTCGATTCTCAATTGTTTCAGCCTTAATATTTGAGGTCCAATTTAACGCTTGGTCAAGTTCAAAAGGTCGGTACGTAACAAGTACGAAAATGGTAATTAACTGACGAAATTTTTAATTGAAAAAGATCAGGTCAATGTTGAATGGGAACCTGGTCTATAGAAATGTTATTAATTCTCAATGATCAAGAAGGTGTAAACGTTTACTGAATTTAAAAAAGCGATGAAAAACCGGATTTTAAACAAGTCTTCGTTATTTTTAGCAAGACGATATTCTTCTTTAATATATTCGTTTTATTAATAGATTAGAATGTATAGTAAACTTAAGGTATTTGTTTGTATTGAGGATTAAAAAACTCAGTACGTAGTAAACAAACAACGTGTTTTTTTTTTAAATTCCGCATCTGCAATACAGTGAAAGCCGTTTAAAAGCAGTAGATGTAGGGCAGGGGTGCCAAACTCGCGGCCCGCGGCCCCATGTGGCCCGCAACGAACTCTTTTGCGGCCCGGCCAATATATCGGCACAAAATAATATATAATAAAATAACAAAACGACGCAGAATAAAAATAAGATAGATAGAATTCGCTTAACGTTTTTTTAATTAACTCTTCTTTGTTGCTATTATTAAACAAAACAAAAAAGGTTTTTTGCGGCCCACCTATAGTTAAACCTTGTTTGTATGGCCCAAGTAGCCATTGAGTTTGACACCCCTGTCTTAAGCGGCTGAAAAATTATTTAGGAATATGTGTCTCGAAAGGAGGTTAACAGTAAGAAAACTTTGCTTTTTTGAGTTAATTGTTGAAGTTTCTTACAAACAAAATATTAGATCGTGTCCTAAACTATTTTTGTTGTTGTAGATAAGCTTTATAAACATATCCTAAAAATTTCAAGTCAATATCTTAAGCGGTTCAAAAATTATTTGGGAATATGTCTTGACAGGAAATTAACAGTAAGGAAACTTTGCTTTGTTGAGTTAATTGTTAAAGTTTCTTACAAACAAAATATTGGATCGTGTCCTAAACTATTTTTTGGTTGTAGATAAGCTTTATAAACATATCCTGAAAATTTCAAGTCAATATCTTAAAGGGTTGAAAAATTATTTGGGAATATGTGTCTCGAAAGGAGATTAACAGTAAGGAAACTTTGCTTTTTTGAGTTAATTGTTGAGTTTCTTACAAACAAAATATTGGATCGTATCCTAAACTATTTTTTGGTTGTAGATAAGCATGATAAACATATACAGAAAATTTCAAGTCAATATCTTAAGCAGTTCAAAAATTATTCGGGAATATGTCTTGACTGGAGGTTAACAGTAAGGAAACTTTGCTTTGTTGAGTTAATTGTTGAAGTTTCTTACAAAAAAAATATTGGATCGTATCCTAAATTATTTTTTCGTTGTAGATAAGCATGATAAACATATCCTGAAAATTTCAAGTCAAAATCTTAAGCGGTTCAAAAATTATTCAGGAATATGTATCTCGACAGGAGGTTAACAGCAAGGAAATTTTGCTTTGTTGAGTTAATTGTTGAAGTTTCTTACAAACAAAATATTGGATCGTGTCCTAAACTATTTTTTTGTTGTAGATAAGCTTTATAAACATATCCTGAAAATTTCAAGTCAATATCTTAAGGGGTTGAAAAATTATTCCGGAATATGTGTCTCGAAAGGAGGTTAACAGTAAGGAAACTTTGCTTTTTTGAGTTAATTGTGGAAGTTTCTTACAAACAAAATATTAGATCGTGTCCTAAAGTATTTTTTTGTTATAGATAAGCTTTATAAACATATCCTGAAAATTTCAAGTCAATATCTTAAGAGGTTGAAAAATTATTCGGGAATATGTGTCTCGAAAGGAGGTTAACAGTAAGGAAACTTTGCTTTTTTGAGTTAATTGTTGAAGTTTCTTACAAACAAAATATTGGATCGTACCCTAAACTATTTTTTGGTTGTAGATAAGCATTATAAACATATGCTAAAAATTTCAAGTCAATATCTTAAGGGGTTGAAAAATTATTCGGGAATATGTGTCTCGAAAAGAGGTTAACAGTAAGGAAACTTTGCTTTGTTGAGTTAATTGTTGAAGTTTCTTACAAACAAAATATTGGATCGTATCCTAAACTATTTTTTTGTTGTAGATAAGCATTATAAACATATCCTGAAAATTTCAAGTCAATATCTTAAGCGGTTCAAAAATTATTCAGGAATATGTGTCTCGACAGGAGGTTAACAGCAAGGAAATTTTGCTTTGTTGAGTTAATTGTTGAAGTTTCTTACAAACAAAATATTGGATCGTGTCCTAAACTATTTTTTAGTTGTAGATAAGCATTATAAACATATGCTGAAAATTTCAAGTCAATATCTTAAGGGGTTAAAAAATTATTCGGGAATATGTGTCTCGAAAGGAGGTTAACAGTAAGGAAATTTTGCTTTATTGAGTTAATTGTTGAAGTTTCTTGCAAACAAAATATTGGATCGTGTCCTAAACTATTTTTTTGTTGTAGATAAGCTTTATAAACATATCCTAAAAATTTCAAGTCAATATCTTAAGGGGTTGAAAAATTATTCAGGAATATGTCTCGAAAGGAAATTAACAGTAAGGAAACTTTGCTTTTTTGAGTTAATTGTTGAAGTTTCTTACAAACAAAATATTGGATCGCATCCTAAACTATTTTTTGGTTGTAGATAAGCATTATAAACATATGCTGAAAATTTCAAGTCAATATCTTAAGGGGTTGAAAAATTGTTCAGGAATATGTCTCGAAAGGAAATTAACAGTAAGGAAACTTTGCTTTTTTGAGTTAATTGTTGAAGTTTCTTACAAACAAAATATTGGATCGCATCCTAAACTATTTTTTGGTTGTAGATAAGCATTATAAACATATGCTGAAAATTTCAAGTCAATATCTTAAGGGGTTGAAAAATTATTCAGGAATATGTCTCGAAAGGAAATTAACAGTAAGGAAACTTTGCTTTTTTGAGTTAATTGTTGAAATTTCTTACAAGCAAAATATTGGATCGTATCCTAAACTATTTTTTGGTTGTAGATAAGCATTATAAACATATGCAGAAAATTTCAAGTCAATATTTTAAGGGGTTGAAAAATTATTTGGGAATATGTCTCGAGAGGAGGTTAACAGTAAGGAAACTTTGCTTTGTTGAGTTAATTGTTAAAGTTTTTTACAAACAAAATATTGGATCGTGTCCTAAACTATTTTTTTGTTGTAGATAAGCTTTATAAACATATCCTGAAAATTTCAAGTCAATATATTAAGGGGTTGAAAAATTATTCGGAAATATGTGTCTCGAAAGGAGGTTAACAGTAAGGAAACTTTACTTTTTTGAGTTAATTGTTGAAGTTTCTTACAAACAAAATATTGGATCGTATCCTAAATTAGTTTTTCGTTGTAGATAAGCTTTATAAACATATCCTGAAAATTTCAAGTCTATATCTTAAGCGGTTCAAAAATTATTCAGGAATATGTGACTCGACAGGAGGTTAACAGCAAGGAAATTTTGCTTTGTTGAATTAATTGTTGAAATTTCTTACAAACAAAATATTGGATTGTATCCTAAATTATTTTTTCGTTGTAGATAAGCATGATAAACATATCCTAAAAATTTCAAGTCAATATCTTAAGGGGTTGAAAAATTATTCGGGAATATGTGTGTCGAAAGGAGGTTAACAGCAAGGAAATTTTGCTTTGTTGAGTTAATTGTTGAAGTTTCTTACAAACAAAATATTGGATCGTATCCTAAATTATTTTTTCGTTGTAGATAAGCATGATAAACATATCCTGAAAATTTCAAGTCAATATCTTAAGCGGTTCAAAAATTATTCAGGAATATGTGTCTCGACAGGAGTTTAACAGTAAGGAAATTTTGCTTTGTTGAATTAATTGTTGAAGTTTCTTACAAACAAAATATTGGATCGTATCCTAAATTAGTTTTTCATTGTAGATAAGCATGATAAACATATCCTGAAAATTTCAAGTCAATATCCTAAGCGGTTCAAAAATTATTCAGGAATATGTGTCTCGACAGGAGGTTAACAGTAAGTAAATTTTGCTTTGTTGAGTTAATTGTTGAAGTTTCTTACAAACAAAATATTGGATCGTATCCTAAATTATTTTTTCGTTGTAGATAAGCATGATAAACATATCCTGAAAATTTCAAGTCAATATCTTAAGCGGTTCAAAAATTATTCAGGAATATGTGTCTCGACAGGAGGTTAACAGTAAGTTAATTTTGCTTTGTTGAGTTAATTGTTGAAGTTTCTTACAAACAAAATATTGGATTGTATCCTAAATTACTTTTTCGTTGTAGATAAGCATGATAAACATATCCTGAAAATTTCAAGTCAATATCTTAAGGGGTTGAAAAATTATTCGGGAATATGTGTCTCGAAAGGAGGTTAACAGCAAGGAAATTTTGCTTTGTTGAGTTAATTGTTGAAGTTTCTTACAAACAAAATATTGGATCGTATCCTAAATTATTTTTTCGTTGTAGATAAGCATGATAAACATATACAGAAAATTTCAAGTCAATATCTTAAGCAGTTCAAAAATTATTCGGGAATATGTGCCTCGACAGGAGGTTAACAGTAAGGAAATTTTGCTTTGTTGAATTAATTGTTGAAGTTTCTTACAAACAAAATATTGGATCGTATCCTTAATTATTTTTTCGTTGTAGATAAGCATGATAAACATATCCTGAAAATTTCAAGTCAATATCTTAAGCGGTTCAAAAATTATTCAGGAATATGTGTCTCGACAGGAGGTTAACAGTAAGTAAATTTTGCTTTGTTGAGTTAATTGTTGAAGTTTCTTACAAACAAAATATTGGATCGTATCCTAAATTATTTTTTCGTTGTAGATAAGCATGATAAACATATACAGAAAATTTCAAGTCAATATCTTAGACAGTTCAAAAATTATTCGGGAATATGTGCCTCGACAGGAGGTTAACAGTAAGGAAATTTTGCTTTGTTGACTTGGTTGTTGAACTTTCTTACAAACAAAATATTGGATCGTATCCTTAATTATTTTTTCGTTGTAGATAAGCATGATAAACATATCCTGAAAATTTCAAGTCAATATCTTAAGCGGTTCAAAAATTATTCAGGAATATGTGTCTCGACAGGAGGTTAACAGTAAGTAAATTTTGCTTTGTTGAGTTAATTGTTGAAGTTTCTTACAAACAAAATATTGGATCGTATCCTAAATTATTTTTTCGTTGTAGATAAGCATGATAAACATATACAGAAAATTTCAAGTCAATATCTTAAGCAGTTCAAAAATTATTCGGGAATATGTGCCTCGACAGGAGGTTAACAGTAAGAAAATTTTGCTTTGTTGACTTGGTTGTTGAACTTTCTTACAAACAAAATATTGGATCGTATCCTTAATTATTTTTTCGTTGTAGATAAGCATGATAAACATATCCTAAAAATTTCAAGTCAATATCTTAAGCGGTTCAAAAATTATTCAGGAATATGTGTCTCGACAGGAGGTTAACAGTGGGGAAATTTTGCTTTGTTGAGTTAATTGTTGAAGTTTCTTACAAACAAAACATTGGATCGTATCCTAAATTATTTTTTCGTTGTAGATAAGCATGATAAACATATCCTAAAAATTTCAAGTCAATATCTTAAGCCAGGGGTGTCAAACTCGCGGCCCGCGGGCCGCATGTGGCCCGAAACGAACATTTTTGCGGCCCGGCCAATATATCGGCACAAAATAATATATAATAAAATAACAAAGTGACGCAGAATAAAAATAAGATGGATAGAATTCGCTAAACGTTTTTTTAATTATACTCTTTTTTTGCTATTATTAAACAAACAAAAAACTTTTGCGGCCCACCTATAGTTAAACCTTGTTTGTATGGCCCAAGTAGCCATTGAGTTTGACACCCCTGATTTAGGGCATTCTTCGAAAACGGTCAAATATCTCTATTATTATGACATCAACAACATTGGAGGTTTTTGTACACTTCTTTTAACACGAAATTCCTTTAACCAAGGCTGTGGCAAGTTGCAGAGGTGATTATGATCCCTAAATAAGGAAAACCTCCCCATGAAGTCTCATCTTACCGGCCAATATCATTGTTGCCTGTTATATCAAAACTGTTCGAAAAGCTGTTGCTCAAAAGAATGAAACCCCCATAATAGAAGAAAAAGAACTAATTCCCTCCCATCAATTTGGATTTAGAAATAAACATTTAACTATTGACCAAGTACATAGAATAACGAATGTCATAGAAAAAGCCTTAGAAGAAAAGAAAGTTTGTTCTACCATCTTTCTAGACGTAGCGCAGGCTTTCGACAAAGTGTGGCATGATGGTTTTTAAACTATAAACACTACGATCGCTCCTCCCAAAACGCTACTCCCAAACTCTTTAGTCCTACATTTTAGAGAGACACTTCAAAATAAAGCAAGCAGAATCTTATTCAGAACTTAAACAAATTAAAGCAGGAGTTCCACAAGGAAGCGTACTAGGTCCGGTCCTATACCTATTGTATACTATTGAACAAAAAGTATCTTGCGTCAAAATAAACAGAATAGTTTAGTTCTGTATCGTAATACTCAATTTTCATGCTAATAAACAGGAGTAAAGACGCAAATAAAAGACTTCCTTTTATTTACGTAACAATTTTCGCTTTACAAAAGCAGTAACCGTGGAAAAATTGTTGTGTTCGTTTTATTGCACGCGAGGGTCATTATTTTGTGATATAAAAGTACATATGAATGTGTAGTTTCATTTTATATTGTTTCCTGTTACTGTTAGCTATAAAAATGCTTATGACTATCCATTTTAGTATAAATAGTCGAAGCCAGCAAACAGGCAAGGCCGAAAAAGTACGTTTTGGCCGAGGTGCATATTACATTTTTTGTGCGATAGAATTAAAAACAATTTAAATTTTTAGTATTTTTCAAAAATATAGGTTAGGAACTACGTGACATTCTGTCACTGACAGATGACGGCGTATGCTGTTAGCTTTAATGCAAATTTACGCTGTAGCGGCCGAAAAAGTTAGTTTTCAGGCCGTTGCTAAGGGCAACGGCATGAAAAGTTACTTTTTAGGCCGTTGCTAAGGATAACGCCGGTAATGCAGTACTTTATGGCTGCTAACGCGTCCGTCAAACAGCTGTTTCTAGTACGATCGCACAAAAAAGTATTTATCGAACATTTTTTACATAAATGTTTTAAAACTACTCTACAACGAATAAGATATAGTTTCAAATGTATCGAATATTACCAAAATTGTTAGAAATGTTTATATTTGTACTAAAACAGGTTACGTTGAATATTCTAGTCCAATCGGACATAATATCAAGTGTCCTAAAAGTTACATGCGGTCATCAAAAATATGTTTTTGTGTGAAAGTATAACAAGTATTAAACAAATTTTCAAAAAAAAATCACTTTACCTATAACTTTCTTTATTACTAATCAAATTTTGCACTCTTCGATTTGAAAATTAACTACTACACTAAGCTTTTTTATCGTAGTTTGTAATATAAGAACAAACAAAATTTAAAAATCTTTTAAAAATGTAACATTTATTAAAATTTCAAAATTTATACATAGTCATAAAAACAGAACTTCTGAAAATTATTTTGTAAATTTTAAAGACAAATACAAAAATATTAAAATGGCATACCTAATTATGCGCAGGCATTATCATTTAATTGACTAGGACAGTGTTTCTCGGCCTTTTTGTATTTACGCCCTTTTCGAAATTTATTGCACCCCCTTTTTCAAATCAATTTATATTGCGCCCTTCTTCATTTTAAGATCAATTTACAATGTAGATATTTTTAATAAAAGCGTAAAGTCTAGTAGCATTTTTAGCTAATAGTGTGAAAGAGAAAGTTAATAACAACTGTAAAGATTATAAAACAGTTTAAATAATTCGTTTTGTTTTTTCGACCCAACTGCATACAAAAAAAATCAGTTTTAATATATGTTTATTAACAATATCCGTTAAAATAAATTAACACAAAAATGTTGTACAAGTTTCTGCTCAGAGCAATTCTGCAAAAAAAAACAGTTATAATAATTTCAAATTTTGTACCTACAGAATCATGCTTGCTTCCGGGTCATCTAATTAGTAACAATTTAATGAAAAATATATTTACTTTTAGTTACATAACACAATGCGTCATTGCGTTGCCTATTGACGGGGGTTTACTCAGTTGAACTAATATTTATGACACACATTCGCTAATTTTGGCAATAATGATAAGCAATAATTAATGACTTGTTAATGATAAAGTCAAATCCATAAATTATATCAACATACGTACTACAGTAGTAAAAACTTCGTTATTGTAGTATAGCTTTTTGTTTCATACTAATATTTTATTGCCTACAGATTATTTTTTCACGTTAAATCGTTTGAAAAACAAATAATACGCACTATACAGAGTGTCCCAGATAACATTTCCAGCATGGGGATCTCGCTTATTATAAGAGATACAGGTTTGCTTGAATCAGATGAATTATTCCTTAGTATGAGAGGAGCCACAATCAATTTTTAAAAGTACAAAATTCCACGTATCTACTTTGAAAATTATCGCAAAAAAATGAAAACGTCGAATTTCTTTTTTCTCTCATACCGGTTTTGTTTTATTCATTAGATCAATTTTCTTAGAGTACTTTTTAATGAAGAATGTAACTATTATTTTAGATTTTTATCACATCATTTTTGGATATTACCCCTAATTTTATATTTTCTTGTATGCCGCGAAGTTGGCTATGGAACAGTTAAACGTGTTGTTTTTCTAATTCTTAACCTTCAGCTTTATTCGTGAATATTTTTTGCGTAAAAAGGCAGTTGTTTAAAATGTTAATAAATGATCGTTTGCAGTGTGTAATAAAATTGGATTGCCAGGGAATTCAAACTTTATCAATACGTATAACCTTTAAACTAAAGCAAAAACAGCTGGTGGTTATTTAGAAGAACTGTTGACGTCCGGGTGGTCATAAATCAATTATTTCATTATCAGCGAATGTTACACACCCTTTTTATTGACGTACAACCACACATATCGACGTATATTTTTTGTAAACAGCGATAGCATGGCGTTTTGGAGACACATATCTGTGCGCAAATACTTTATTAATAATAATAAACGCATAATTATTGTGCAACAAATAATTTTGATATCGTTATAATTGTAGCTTTGTTGTTTTCTCGAATAAACACGTTTGGTAAACGACGACACTAGAATATGAAGTCGAAATAAAACTAATTATTTTAAACAGAAGCTGATAAGAGTTTGTTGTTCTCAGATTCCGCAATGTTAGATTTTGCCAATTGTTCTGTTTAATTGTTCTTCTTTTTTTGTTTTATTTACGCGGAGGTGGTCCTGTACTGCGACCTATTGGTCTATTGTACCCTCTGGTGATGGCTCCTTACGGGAGTCCTGTGATTTTAAAAACCTCCAGGATTTTCTTTAAGGACGTTTTTCTTAACTGTTCTTGGTTGGATTTTTTCATCCCCAGAAGCCGATAGGGTGTGAATGCTTCACACTGGCATAGTACGTGGAACAAAACCTTTTAATTGTTTGTGACTCTTTTAATCTCAAAGTCTATGACTATGTAATGTTTAGAGGCAGCACATACTAACTTTTTTTTGCGTCCGGCCAGAAAATCCCACCAATATAATAATAGGCTGAAAAATACGTCTTGGCCTGGGCCAGAAAGTAACTGGTTGCCATGGTAATAACAACTCTTTACCGGTCTAGACCGGAAAGTAGCTGGTAGCTATGGAGATGACTTGTTTTGTTGATTCGCGCTGTCGAACAAGCGTCATTATACCACCAAGCGAGTTCTCACCTGTAGTTTGTTAAGTTATTGTTTAATTATGGATGGTGACGATAGTGTTTTTGGTGTCGCAGAAGAAAATATTGTACGTAATATACACTTGAAGTGTATTTACTGGACTTGTATGCTTACAGGACTCGCCTGCGGCTCGTCCCAAAACTGTCTACTCATCCAGTAAAGTAGCACTTTCCGGTCTTGTTACGTAAATAACTATTATATTAAATTATCATGCAATCACACAGTTTTATTCCCAACTAAAAATCTTACTAAAAAAAATTACCACTTTTGAAATTCTGAAAAAAATTGTTTTCACTGTATTTAAAAAATAAATTTCAGGTCAACATAAGCTGACGGTATTGAGAAGGCTTTAAAACGCCAATAATGTTTTTAATCGTCTGTAAAATTCGAGGATTTCCCCTTCTAGAATAAGACACCCTGTACAAATGTGTGTCAGGGGAAAAACAATCCTATCTGAGACGTCTGGCGGGGCATTTGATCCCACTTACCTTCCCTTGGATTCGCTCATGCAATAAATAATTGAAGACCATAACCACGACAACAATAAAAGAGAAGTTAATCTAAAAATTTCTTGCTATCGCAGTATTTCACAGTACTGTTTGTCCATAGGAGGTGTTTTCAAAATAGTCATAGCTAAAATTGCAATTGTTTATGGGAATTATTTTGAAAATAAGCTGCAGTGTTGCGTTATAAAGACAACCACCAAAGAAAATAGAAATGCACAAACGAAACTCGGTGTTTACAGTTAAACAAAGTTGGCGGCGGCATTGAATGTAAACTCTCGCCGTCTGTGAACTTGTTAAACTTCCGCTGTGCCCCATTATTATCGCCGGTGACGCCTCACCGCCGTGTCGGAAGCAATGTCAGGCGGTTTATGCACTTGACACGTCTGTAAAAATGAATTTTTGTACGTGCCAGCAAAACAATTCATAGGAAAAAGAAATATGAATACGACGCGAATATAAAGCGCGCGCGCGACCTCTGTCTTGTACTTTTAAGATAATGCAAATAATTAGGCGATTGCATGCGCCTTGTAAAATACCAGACTGCAAGTTTGCTATCAGGAATAATTGATCAAAGGTCGGCAAAAGGGGAAGTTGTCCCGATAGGCTATTTAAAAAGAATACCCAATGATTTATAACTACACTAAAAGAATAATCTTCAAACACGGATGCACCGATAAAAAAATAGATTCATTACTGATTAATTATGAAGTCAACTAAGTTTATCCACGTTTTTAAATGTATATAAATTTGTTAAGTATATTTATATAAGTTAAGTATACAGGGTGTCCCAGCCAAGACGAATTATTCGATAGCTCTGTTATTAGTAATAATATTAAAAAAAGTTAAATATAAAAGTTGTTTGTAATCATTTACTACATAACCTAAAATTATTTTCAACTATACACAAAGTTTTGTTTTTGCGCTCTGATACCAAACATTGTTTTTTAATATGGAACACCCTGTATATTTTGTAATTTTTGGATGTAAAATTAAATTCTCTTTCAAAAATATTATAAGTTGTTTATGTCTAAAATGAACCGTTTTTGAGTTATTAACGTTTTTTTGAAAATGTTGACAGATGCAGACCTTTATAAAAATATTTATATTTATTAACATAACAACACCAAAGCAATTTACTCTCGTAATTTATTAGACAATAGTGTCATAGTGATTGTTGACTAGTTACATTTTTAAAATAATATACAGGGTGTTCGTTTTACTCGGTCCATTTCGTTAAACTTTAAACGCATGTAAGTAATTTTTTTTAAATGGAACACCCTATATATTTTTACATTTTCTTGTAGAAAATTTAATTATCTTTCAAAGTTGTTAAGCATGTTTTATGTCTAAATATAATATTTTTGGAGTTATATCGTTTCTTATGATTATTTGCGAGTATTTTACCTAAAATATCGATAGTAGCCTTTGAAAATTCAAAACAATTTGTATGAACTGTCAACCAAAACACTTAATCGGCACAATTTAAACTATTATGCCACTAAAAATCCATATTTTTTAAGAACTGTAGATATATAGCATTCTGGTGTTATTTGCTGCCATTTATACTGTTTATCTACAACTCTTAAAAGAATATGGATTTTTAGTGGCATAATAGTTTAAATTGTGCCGATTAACTGTTCTGGTTGACAGTTCATACAAATTGTTTTGAATTTTCAAAAGCTACTACCGATATTTTAGGTAAAATACTCGCAAATAATCATAAGAAACGATATAACTCCAAAAATATTATATTTAGACATAAAACATGCTTAATAACTTTGAAAGATAATTAAATTTTCTACAAGAAAATGTAAAAATTTATAGGGCGTTCCATTTAAAAAAAATTACTTACATGCGTTTAAAGTTTAACGAAATGGACGGAGTAAAACGAACACCCTGTATATTATTTTAAAAATGTAACTAGTCAACAATCACTATGACACTATTGTCTAATGAATTACCAGAGTAAATTGCTTTGGTGTTGTTATGTTAATAACTATAAATATTTTTATGAAGGTCTGCATCTGTCAACATTTTCAAAAAAAACGTTAATAACTCAAAAACGGTTCATTTTAGACATAAACAACTTATAATATTTTTGGAAGAGAATTTAATTTTACATCAAAAAATTACAAAATATACAGGGTGTTCCATATTAAAAAACAATGTTTGGTATCAGAGCGCAAAAACAAAACACTGTGTATAGTTGAAAATAATTTAAGATTATGTAGTAAATGATTACAAACAACTTTTATATTTAACTTTTTTTAATATTATTACTAATAACAGAGCTATCGAATAATTCGTCTTGGCTGGGACACCCTGTATATATATTTTTATATTCACTTAACCAAAACTTCTGTTTTTGAGCCATAAATGGACTAACACCATTTTCATAATAGGTGCATTGTAAATAACATTAAACAATAATTATTTAACTTTCAATTTAATTTGAAATACGCATTGTTTTTATACAGGGTGATTGATTGGGACCGAGCATTAAAATTATATGAAGAATGAAAAAGGGTATGGATCTGAAATTTTGGTTATGAACATAATGACATCTGATCTGTTTATTGAAAACATTTTCAATATGGCGACACTTCCGGAAATACCGGAAGTTGACGTCTACTTTCTTATTTCAAATACATCGATATATATCCTTGTTTTAAGCCCTCTTTTTTTTCAAACTCTACCGATTCTTCATTTTGGGTTCTTACAGTATTTACCGTTTTTTCGTAAATTGCTTTTATTATGTCGATTGTTTCTATCTCATATCATTTGTTGATAAGTCTAATTAAAACACAGGCCTTATTGTAACATTACAGATAGTAACTTTAGTATTTTAATTTTAAAAATGTTAATTTTATAAAATCTGTGATTTTTTTGCCGTTTCAAAAGGATAACCAAAGACATCAACAATTCTGCACAGTATGAACATGAACAGAAACATTGTAATATTTATATGTGCTTAGAAGCTAGCACTTTATAAATTAATGTAAACATGTATTAAACATACGTTTAGGTAATTTAAAAAATAAACCCTCTTAGCTTGCAACACGTGTTGATAAACGATAAAAGCGTTACATTGAAAACTTTCCAATTCAAAACATCTTTTGTTAAAATTGTTTTGGTTGCAATATGCGGTACAAACCATGATGTTTTACACAATCACGCCTACTGAGTGACGTCAATTCTTGTGACAGACCGTATTATATTCTCAATGACGTTAGACAAGATGACGTTAGACGTTTTAAGACGTCACCAAACGCAGACCATGTAAGAGGAAGGTCGAAAAGTTTGTAATTCTAAAGACCAACAAAGTATTTTTTAAACGTATCTTGCTGCTGATGCGCTAATAAATTCCCTATTGTCAAATTTTATATTTCCGAACAAGCAAACCACCACATTGCACATTGCACATTTTCCAAAATTATTTACTTTTTATGAGACTTTATCTTGTTCAAATATAGCCCGTATTCTGTTCTGCCATTTTTCAGTTTCAGGTTATTACCGACGATCAATCTGACTGGAGGTACAATTCAGCGTTAACTCTTTGTATGAGATTTAACAACTCAAAGCAGATAATTCTTGTATCGCAACAAGATAATGCGAGACCACAATGCAAAAGGTGCTTCCAAAAAAATCCATGATCTTGGTTGTGTACTCTTGGCACATCCACCATACTCTCCAGTCATTGATTTAGATCAGTGTTTCTCAAACTTTTTGCTCTAAGGACCACTTCCAAATATAATAGTTTACAGAAGACTCCAATGAATTGTTTTGTAAACAATATTTTGTTTTCAACTTAGACTGGCAAATAAATTTGATTGATTTTCGAACAAAATAAAAGGATCGGAAGACCCCTCCACTAGAATCCAGAAACCCCCTAGGGGTCCGCGGACCACACTTTGAGGAACATTGATTTAGATCATTGAAAAATTACTTTGGGAGAAAAAATCTTGTACATCAAATCCTAGCAGCCTAAGCTATCCTCACAAATTTAAAACAAGATGCAAAAAATCATGGATAGTGAAAAAAAATTAAATTGCGCATAAAACTTGTGAGTGTCCAGTCTTGCTAAATAATTAAAATGATTAATAAATAAACAAGAGTAATAATAACCATTTTACCCAATAACACGAATCAATACACTACTAAGCATTTAGGCATCATAAAAGTTTTATTTTGACTTGAAGAATTGATGAAACTCACCTAGAATGGCACGAAGATGACCTTCAAGTGTTTGCAGAACGGTTGATTTGATTTCTCGGACTGTTTTTCCCAGAAACTGTTCCGATGCAGTATGGAGTAGTTCATCTGCTTTCATTATTTTGCACTGAGCGACGCCGGTTACCGTCAATGGTACGCCCTGCGCTGTTTCCACGCTCTCGCACTGAGGATTTAGGGTCATGACTTCTAAAGAAAGACGCTGGACATCCGTTACCAACCACCAGGCCCATGCCCAGCCTCCCACGATGGTCACTCTTTTCGTAGACCCGCAACATCCTCCTGAAAACAAAAATAGAAAAACAAATGAGAACAGAAAAACAATTATTTTGTACTTTCATTCAGGGGTTTGGAGCAGTCCAATTTTTTAGTTGCTCCGCTCCAGCTCCGCTCCGGCATCAAGATGCCTGCTCCAGCTCCGCTCCCGCTCCGCTCCGCGCTCCAAATAATAATAAAATAAGTTTTTTTATTTAAAAATTTGTTTTTTAAAACAAAGCTACAATTTTATGAGATATGTGGAAATGGACCAAAAATTACAATATTTGACCCTAAGAAACAAATGAAGTTAAATAAATGAACAAATTATTGATCTTCAAAAGTTAAAAAAAGAAAAAAAAGTTCTTTAAAATTTTTTAAAATTCAAATACAAAACAATGAAAATTAATATTGAGAAAAGTTATATTATAATAATTTTACTTCAAAAAAATCAAATTTAGTTTATTTATAATTTTATTAAATACTATACAAATGGGAATAATTCATTTTAAAAAAATAATTGTAGTTTATAATAGTAAAGTGGAGCAGTGGAGCAATCAAAATTATTTGCTCCGGGCTCCGCTCCCGCTCCGGGCAAAAACCCATTGCTCCACTGCTCCGCGCTCCAGCTCCGCGCTCCGCTCCAAACCCCTGCTTTCATTAAAACATTCGAAAAACAAAGGAAGACGAAGCTAAAATTTGCTTGCCAGCTTTTTTTGGTAACGTTATCCCAAAAACATAGGAACAACAAATGAAAATAGGAAAACCACTCTTGCAATTTCATTAAACATTCAAAAAACACAAAAAGATCAAGTCAAAATTTCCTCATTAACATTTTTATTAACGTTATCCTCAGGACCAACTCAGTATCTATTTCCGCTTAAGCACAAATAATCAATATGAACAGGTGCACGGAAGTTGTACGCCCTGCTAAAAGTAATTCATGTATGTACTGATAAAAACGCATAATTAATTGGGAATGTTATGGTGGCCCATGTTCCATGCAAGGTTCGGGGGATATTTTTTGGTGACATTCGAATGAATGTGTATCTAATATCTGCTGGTATTTAAGCAATATATCGTCAGTCAATGTTACGTTTTCGTGGGTTATACAGGATGTTGTCAGAGGCGTGTGAAGGGTAAGCACAGTTGTCCCGTTCTTTTTGTTTTTAGAGAAATTAGATCTTTTAAGATTTTCAAAAAAAGTTTTACTGTTAAATAAAAAGTAGGATTTTACAAAAAGTTGTTTTTTAAAAGAAAATTTAATCTTTTTAAAGTCATAAAATTAAGTCTTCTTTAAATAAGAAAAGAAATGTTCTTAAAATAAGTTTTACTTTAAGTAAATGATCTATTTCGGTTCTTAAAATGAAACATATTTGAAATTGAACAATTATTTAAAAAAAAATTTAATAGAGTTAGAAATCTATATATATAAAAATGAATGTATGTATTGTGACGTACCGTACTTGGCTCAGTATTATTAAAAGTCCTTATGCTTTTTTACTTATTTTCTTTTATACTGAGTACAGTAGTTCTGGTGAATTAGCGAAGTTGCTTAAACGATGTTATGGCTCATGATCGTCATATTTTAGTGTAGGACCCTGCTACGTTGTGTTTCCATAGCGAACTCCAGTATTTAGCACAGCTATAGGTTTATTAGACAGTAAATAAAACAAACAAGATGTTGTAGATTTTGTTTATTATTTAAAGTTTCATTTCGTAGATAATTGTCACATATAAGGAATTATTATTCGTAGTTATTTCGTGGATAATTCTCACATATTAGGGATGATTATTAGGCAAGGTTATTTCGTGGATGGTTGTCACATATTAGGAATTATTATGTGGTTAGTTCGTGGATGGTTGTCACATATTAGGAATTGTTAGGGTTAGATTATTTCGTGTATTATTGTCACATATTAGGAATTATTATTGGAGATTCAGGATGGTTGTCACATTTAAGGTTTTATTATTGGTTTCGGAGTGGGTGATTTTTGGTATTCGTAATTAGAGGTTTTATGAGGCATCGTATGGCGGATTGATTGGGAAATGGTGGATTATTATGGGACGTGTAATATGGTAATTGTGGGATTTCGCGATTCTAGGTTGTATCAGTGATTGTAAGGAAGATTAATTAAGGAGTGGTGAATTGTTATTTAAGATGGTGCAGTTGGGAATATTATTGCGCAATCGGGTCGTTAGTGCGGGGTTGTCCGGTGGATTAATTGCGAAGGCATTGGGTTTTAAATTTACGGAGAGCCGAAAAATATCACGCAATTTGTTACTAATAAAAATACACGTTTGTTAAGGTGACTAACGGAGTTCCCTGCCTTACAAATTGCTTTGTGGAGAGAACATCTATCATTTAGTCGTTATAATTTTTTACGCCAATTTAGAAACAATGACTCTGGGAGTTCCCTGCCTTAGAATTTCTTCTGGGAGAAAACATCGATCCTAAAGTCGGAGTTTAACGCAAATTTGGAAATATTGACTGACCAAGGGAGTGCCCTGCCTACAAATTGCTTTGTGGAGAGCACATCTATCGCTAGGTCCCAAAGAAAATGGTTCTCAAAAAGTGAACCTCGATTACTGTAAAACAATGCCTTTTATACCCTTTTGCTGGATACCTGACGGTCAAAACCGCCTATTTTTTGGGATGGACAAATAGTGCAAGAGCTGTTAAACAATAAGGGTGGATATTAACACACATACATTCGTTAATTCGTTATTCAGATTTGTGTATAATGGTGGGGTGATTCCTGAATCCGTTAGCTCGTCGACTATTGGAGTTTCTCAAAATAAATAGTTTTCTAACAATTTAAACTTAAATTCTCCCCTCCATTAAACGTCGAAATCTGTTACTTGAAAACGAAATATACTAAACCAATGTAAAATCATATTAATTAGTAACTCCAATTACTCAATATTTTACATGTAATTGTAATCAGTTATAAATAATAATATCTGCACAAAATGAGAACATTAAATAAATGAGAAATATAATTCGCAACACAATAACTAGACAAACAAATGGACATCCCCGAAGAATGTTAAACTTAGGGTTGCCAGATGTTATGGTTTGACCTGCATTTGTTTTCTTAGAATGCAATAAAGACAAACTTATGACATAACAAATCAGTCAACGCTTATTTGGTCTAGCATTGGGAATTAGCCCTTGACTCGGTAATTATTAGAAACCCTTGTATTGATAACGATTTTAAAAGTGTTTTGTTTACTAAAGCACCCTTAGAAAATATAAATATTATAATCTACACGCGTTTTTTAAAACACATGTGGCTTTCTTTAACTTTAAACATGTTATTTATGGTTTTCTAGAAACAGAAAAATAACTAAATAATAATTTATGATGTTACGCGAGTAAATTAAAAATTGTTTTTAAATTATTAAATATTATACTATATGCGACCATTACACAATGGATGTTTGTCCTTTATGCATTCCTATACCGTTCATCCGATCCTGACCAAATTTGGCACAGACAATCTATAGGACCATGGGAAGAAGATAGGCTATATAAGAATTCCCAAAAAAATCGTCCGGAAAAGATATTGAGGAAAACGTGCCAAAATCTTACACGCAACATTTGAATCGGGTCGTCTGGAGCGAGAATTTCGTCAAAATTTGACAATTCGACGTGACCTTTGAACGGTGGAACCTTCTCCGATTCGACCTTTTCGCACCGATTCGGAATCGTCTCGCCATCCCCGACAAGTATGTACCAAACAATCCCACTTTCGAGTTAAATTCAGACCACGAACGAGAAAAAGCGTAGGCGCGCGCACGCACTACGTATTAACGAACGTCGAAAGCCTTTTTCAAAGAGCGATTAAAAATACTCGGGGGCGTCTAAAAATCGCGAACTTCTTTGACGGGTCGTATAAAGGATCGAATTTTAATATGTGCACGCTCAGGACCTCGGAAAAAATCGTTTGCAAACGTTATTAATTAAAACGTGCAAAAATGTTCGTATTTACGTCGCGCGCGCCCGCATTATACACTAACGAACGTCGAAAGCCTTTTTTCAAAAATCTGTGAAAAATACTCAGGTGTGTACGAAAATCGCGATTTCTTTTGTAAAATCGTATAAAGGGTCGAATTTTAATATGTGCACGCTCTGCACCTCGGCAAAAGAATTTGAGAAGCATTCGGTGCGAGCTCGGAGCGCGAGTAGTACGAATATATTTATTCTACTTTAAAAAGCAATAACGAGTGTTGTAAATAAAATTTAAACCGATCTATTAATCGCCTCCAAAAAAAGGTGACCCACCTGGCTCAGCGCGAGTAGTATGACGCAATTTTCTCAATTTTGAAAAGCAATTGCGAGTATTGTAAATAAAAATTGAGCCAATCGATTGATTAGTTATAATCGATATATCTCGGGAACTGAGCCAATTAGGGACATGGGAATTGCACCAAACGAAAGATATTTTTTTGCGCAAAAAGAATTTTACGCGCAAAGAGAAGTCTACGCGCAAGCCGGGATCTAGCGGTGAAGAAGCCCCGAAGGGGCTCCGGAATCGCTAGTATTGTATAAAATTAAATACTTTTTAAAAGTATCTGTATAATTTAAAATATAAAAACTACAGTGTTTTACTTCTTGAAAACTACAAACATTAAAGAACAACATAGAATTTTGATGAACAGTGGCTATAGATTGATGGCTAAATATAATAAAGTATAATACTTGAATGGAGTTTTAAAACCCTAGCTTATATGCAACCATTCCAACAAAGTACTTAGCAAATAAGTACTTTGTAGTAAGTAGTATGTTCACATTTTTTTCATTGTTAGCCTTCTAGAGTAAAGAAAATCAAAAATTCTTTAAAAAATGCAATTATTTTGTTGGTATTATCGTCTTTATTGCAAAACAATTAATATAACCTTATTAGAAATAAGCAAATATTAATATAATTTAGCTATAAACGGCCTGGTAATATTTGTAAATGAATTGCAACCCATATTATTCGCAAGCAAATCTGTGTTGCTTATCAAGTTTCTTGCGCACAGTGATAAAAATGTGCTTACTTTCAAACTATTCTTAAAACAGTAGCTAAAAAACGCACATAAAAGTCTACAAACCTAATTTACAACTTATTGCGAAATATTGCTTGCTTAATTTTAAGATGCCTTTATTTTTGACAACATTTTGAAACGGTATGCTTTATCGGTGCGGTTTTGAAATCGTTTTTGTTAAAAGAATGATAATATAAAAGCAAATTAACATTTCAATTCCAAGAACTATACCAAACCCAGCGGATGTGAAATAGAATGAAAAGACTTCTTGATGATTCAGATTTTATGTAGGATGAAATTTAAGACATAGCTGAAGTATTACTTACTACCATTCATTTGGTTTATTTTATTTCTGCGAAAAATTATAAATTGTTAAGATTGATTAAAATTATTTATTTATTTTTAAAACTTCTGTATCTCTATATCAATTTTGAAATGTCAGCAGTTATTTATTTAAAATAAATAACTAGACAAACTAACTCTTTAAACATATTTGAAAAAAAATCAAATAAAACCATTTCTCGACACAGTTTTCATTTTATTGTAGATAAGTTATACTTTTATATTCCGCATTATAAATAAATTTGTACACTTTTACGAAAAAGTTTTAGAGCTAATTGTTAAAAGGCAAATTCTAGAATATTTACAGATTAATGATGTGATAGTGGATAACCAGTCGGGTTTTCGCAGTGGACATTCTTGTGAAACAGTGCTTCCGAATATTTGTGATCTGTGGTTTAGAAATATGGAAAATAGTGAAATAACACTAGCTGTATTTTTGGATTTTCGTAGAGCCTTTGAGACGATTAATAGAGAATTATTAATTAAAAAATTAGAAAAAATAGGGATAAGTGAGGTAGCATTGTCTTGATTTAAATCATACTTACAAAATATACATCAAAAAGTTAAATATAATAGAACTATATCATCTTGTTTAAAAACCACACATGGTGTACCACAAGGAACCGTTCTGGGTCCTCTGCTTTTTGTTGTTTATATAAACGATATGGTTAAATACGCCAAACATTGTGGAATAAAAATGTTTGCGGACGATACAATGTTGTTTGTTAGTGGATTTAAAACAATTGAATTAGTAGATAAGATGAATTTAGATCTAAGTAATATTTATAAATGGCTATGCGATAATAATTTATGCATTAATGTTGATAAATCCAAATTTATGATTTTGGGAACCAAACACATTATCTATAAAACAAATATTTATAATGCTAATATGAATATAAAAATTAGCAACACTAATTTAGAAAGAGTAACCGAAATTAAATACCTTGGTGTTATATTAGATGAAAATTTAGCGTTTAAGTTACACACAAAATACATGATGAACAAAATTTCCAAAAAGATTTTTCTCTTCAAAAGATGTAGCAAACACATGAGTATGTACACTAGAGTTTTACTGTATAAAACAATAATAGCTCCTCATTTTGAGTTTTGCGCTTCATTACTTATTAATTTAAATAAAAATGAGCTTCAACAATTACAGAAATTACAAAATCGCACCATGCGCACTATTTTGAAGTGTTCAATTCATTCCCCTATCAAGGTTATGTTAAATACACTTCAATTTATGAGTATTAATCAGAGAATAATATTTAGAACATTAGAGCTAGTTTTAAAAATTAAATTACAAAAAACACCAAAATATCTGTATGAAAATGTAAAATTAGTCCATGAGATCCACACTTATAAAACTAGAAATAGGCTTGATTTCGTTATAGAGAAATGTACTAAAAGTCAAACTGCTCGTTCGTTATTTTATTAAGGTTTTAAAATATTTAATAATTTGCCGCATCAAGTCAAAATATGTAATAATTATAAGAAGGGTATTAAATTAATTAAGGAGTACGTATTAGAACGCTATTAAACTATTATTTTAGATATTATACAGCATGTATATTTTTGCATAGTTTTTGGTACTTTTTATACAATTGGTTTATTTTTATGAAGCATTTATTTAATTAATATCCACAAACATAGTCACCTAAATAAAGCATTAACCCTCAATTTTTCAACTATAAAATGCCATTTTGTGAGCCGAAACAGACTGCATTTATTTACACAAAACGAAATAGCACCCGCTGATTAGTGTTGCACTTTGCATAATACAAACTCTAACTGGAACATCTAGCAGCCAAACGTGCTCAACCCAATTTTTTACCAATCTCTTCGGGCGCATCTAGTATTTAGACCAGAATAGGCCAACCAGCAAGATGTTAACTACGTGCCATGCTACAGGTATCCAAGAACTCTTGAAGAAATGGGGTTCGCGGTTTCAACAATAAACTTCCAACACGTCACAGGCAACTTCCTCCATCACCTGTCGTAGTTTCTTCAACCGAGTGAAGACAGACATCACGTCGTGTGCTCAATCGACGATATCCACGGAGCATACCATGGCGTATACCCCGTTACACTTACCGTATTTACATACAAAATTACAAACAACCAGAACGAATTACAAAAATGCCGTCCCCATAGGCGACCACGTGAAGTTAGAAGAACCGCTGGAAGGAGTTCCGTTAATTCGTGCCTTTATCAGTATCGCTACGGAGCGGAGCCGAAGAAAGTTAGCACCGAACGAGACGGAAACCGTCATAAGAGTAAAAATTTCTTTGTATGATGGTCACAATTATTTGAAGAGATGAAGAAATTACAACACTTTCATCCTATCGCTAACGATTAGCGATAGTAGGTCTAGTATATTCCTTTAAAAGGAGTTACGTGAGGAGGTTCAAGGTTAATGTAGCCGAAAACTTGCGGAGACGCGGTGTGGCGTTTGGAAAATCGAATTAAAACCGAAAAATAAGTGATTTTCGATGAAATATTGTGTGTTTGTGTTAAAATAAAGCAGAGTTCTTATTTGTAAACAAATCTGAGTGTTGCTTTAACTGTGTTTGTGGGACACTTTGCTATGTTTTGTAGTTTTCGCCGGCGAATATACCGAAATCAATAAAATTACGGTAAGTTTATCTTTCTTTTAAGCAATTTTTGTTTATACCGAAGCTTTTAAATAAAAGACACTACACTGAAAAAGTTTGTTACGGCCGATTTAATTTTGTTTTTGGTTTGTTGTTAAAAATTTGTTCCAAATACTTTGAATTTTTATTACCAAATTGTTTAATTATTTAAGCGATTCATTTGTTATTATAAATAGGAGGCTTAAAAAAATCAATTGAAGTTTTGGTCGAAGGATCCTCTTCCTGAAGTGGAGCATAAAGACTGGAATTTATGACAAGCATTTCCTTGCATGCGTAGAAAGAAAAAAAAAGGAATTTAATTAAGCTTATTTATTTTATTAATTTAAGTTTTCCTGTTAATATAAGTATTAAATGTAGAAATATCAAAAACAATGGGTTTTTTTGCTGGTTAAAAAAAGGTTTTTATTGATTCGATTACACTATTGTTCCGACCTGTTTCGTCGAGTTTGTTTTTCTCAACTTCTTCAGGGAACTATGGTCTTAGAGTATGAAGCTATAAATTTTGTTAATCATTCAAACAAAGACGATCCAACGAATGTAAAACACATTGCGAAATTGGTGCAAACACGTGTTGTCAAAAAGTTCTCTTTTCTTCTTAAAAAAAAATATATAATACAGGGTTCTCGTTTTTCGAGGGCCACTATGGGGATCTCGTAAACGGTAAGAGTTACGACTTCGGATAAATTAGGGCAAAGTTGTATATTCAGGCGCTTAATAATTTGACGCAAACAAAACTTATCTAGCTTCTTTAGTTTTTGAGATATAGGGGAAAAAGTAAAAAAGTGGATTTTTGTTTTTTGCCTGTAATTTTTTCATTTGATGTCGAATTTCATTTCTGTAAAAACTTTTGTGTGGCCACTTTTTGCAAGGAATCAAATTCCCCAATTATATTTTCCATGCGACGTTTCGCTTTTTTAAGCCACCATCAGGTCAATTTTTTCTTATAGACGCTATATCTGATTTTAACGCCAATTTTTAAAGTATTGTATTCTGAATTCGACAATGTATAACTATAAGCACTTTTTTAAAACAATTGTTGTTAAAAATGGCAAAAACAAATATTTTATTTTGAAAAATTTCTAATCGGCATGGTCTTTTCAACGGAAACTGAAATTAAAATTACTAAAATTAATATCTACAAGTGCAAGTCTATTTATGGCTCGACAAGCAAAATATTGGTACTACAGTGAATTTAAAAAAATAATAATTGCTGAGCGAATTCATAGAAACTTGGGCAATCTTGGTAGAATTTAACTCAATATTTTTAAATCGACTGAAATGCAAACCCTTAAGTATCTTAAATGAAAGAGCAATGGACTTAACAGAACTTTCATAATTACGGTCCAAATTATGAAAGTTTAACGATGTGTAATTCAAATTATTTAGCAATTATTATGACGCTATTTTACAACCAAATTCCTGCTAGTGACATTGCAACAAGATTTTCATGAATTAATTGAAGATGTGATAATATACATTTTTACCACAAGCAAAGATCATAGCTGGGTAAATAAAAAACGATATTTTATACACAGAAAGCGTAAAAATTGCCCGTTCAAAGGTAAATTTTTAAGAATAGTCCAAAACAGAATCGGACTAATAGCATTGTCACCAGGTTTAACAAATGTAAAAATACCAACCAACATTAGATATAAAAAAAAATTATACGCTTAGAAGTTTAAGTATTTACTAACAATACTTGTGTTGTTATTTACTAAAACAGTAAACATTGTTTTTATTTCATTTCAATCATAAACGTATAAAGTTTCAATCTAATGGTGTTTTTGTAATAAGCGATTCAACTTTCAAGTTTAAAATCTACCTTTAATATATACCAGTCAGTTTATTTTACAAACAATTATTTAAAATAATACATGCATTACTTTGCTTTTTTATTTATATTTGAAATATTTTTTTACTGCTTGTTACTGTTATGTGAAATATGTGTCAAAATGCCGATTTAAATACTAGCATGAATTGCAAATGCGCCGTTATCTGAATCATAGCAAAATCACGTCCATAAAAGATGATTAAAACGAGTCGTCATGTTTTGTAGAAAGTCGCAGGTCTTCTATCAAAAAAAATTGGATTTATGGTAATTTTTTTTTAATCAATAAGGTATTGACAATTATCAAAGTCATTTCAATTTTCATCGTTTTAAACTAATCTGTACAAAATTTAGTACTTTGTTTTTTAAAAACTTTACCTTGCTACAGAATATAAATTATGGTTTTGTTTGAGGAGTTTTTTTATACCAAAAGTTTTAATATATCTTCCACCGCATAAATTAATGAAAGCATAGTTTTTTGAAACCATCTAAGTTGTATACCAGGATCAAGTTGAGTTTACTGAAAATGAAAAACGCGGTTTATATTTATTGAGACTTTATTTTAACTATGTTCAAAGCGTTTCCTTTCAATCTTTGAAAGATCCCAACCAGTTTTCTTTTGTAATACTTGCAAAATAATCGTGAACAGTGTGTTATTCTTTTCTTTCTCACACGGAAGGGTCACGATATGTTGTCGCTAAAATTTAATTGAGGCTGTTTACTGCATCAAAAGTGAATGTTTCGCAGTTATAGGTGCCATTGGGTATTTAAAGAGAAAAAATGAGAAAACAACTAAAAAATTGAATAATAAAAGAGATTTTTGGGATCGCGTTGGCCGTGAAACCGTCAGGGATATAAACAAAATTCTTTTATTTACCCATGTGCGCATCCTTTGCAAGTAAAATGGTGCAAAGTGTTTGAAAATATTATAAACGGTTCCGGAGAAAAACGTCAAAAACGAAACCCCTGTAAATGCGCCATGATTTGAGAAATTGCGGTATATCTGTTATAATTATAACTAAATCTTTGCAACGTGCATAGGCGTTTAACACAGGAAAAACCGCTTTTACAAGACTCTCGTTTTTCGTGTTTTTTTTCGGAACCGTTTTAGATTTTTTTAAAAACTTTGCACTATTTTACCTTCTAAAAATCCTCGCATTGGTAAATAGAGGAATTTTGATTTTACCTCTGGCGGTTTCATAGCCGACGCGATCACAAAAATGTCCTTTATTAGTTAATGTTTCAGTTTTTTCCCCATTTTTTCTCTTTAAATCATCAATTGCGCCTTTAACTCTGCGGAACATAAATTTTTGATGTTCTTGATGCAATGATCAGATTCTAGCGACAATATATCGTCACCTTCCCTGGTCAGACAAGAATTTTTTACCCCGCGAAACTCTTTCAAGCCCAAAAAATTAACAAAAGTCGCATTATGCCAAGTCAGGTGAATACGTCGAATGTTCTATTTCTTTTATCTTTAATTCACTCAAAAACTGGGGAAATGAAGCTAACATTTTGTGTACCATTTTGCTGTGACTGTCTTATGTACATCTAAGTTATTTGCACTGACCAAGCCCATATTACTGAAGAAAACGGCATACGTTACTCTTTTCATTGCTCTTCGCTTTTTGGTCTGTGTCGGAGTTTGTTTATCTTCATGAATCCACACAAGACATTCTTTGCGAGTAGGTACATTGAAAAAGGGGATGGAGCTTCCGTTGACTGTCACTATTTTTTAAAAAAGTTGGTTCGAGCCATCATTAAGAAGCTTCAAAGCTTCCTACACTGCTTTTTGGAACGCAGGATGCTGATGAGACATAAAACGACTGACAACGTTTTTAAATGATCGTAAAGCATTGTTTTAACAGCTGAGAATCCAATCTTAAACTGATGTTGTATTACCCCATCGGTAACTTTATTGTCATCTTCAATTATGCTTTCAACAAGAGCCGTCGTGTGGGGGCGATGATGGCACACACCGATCGATTATGAAATGGCAGCCAAACGTCTTCTGCATACAAATTAATTTACAAAAGTGAAAAAAATTACATAAGACATGCTTCCACCCGACTTGTTGCAACAATATCTGGTATTGTGTTAGTTAAAGTCACGTATGATCTTGTAATTCTTCTACATTGTCTTCCTTTTGTTGGGCAACTGTTGAATAAAAGAGTGTCCGTTTGTTTTAACACGTAGTCCCAGCAATATTTATTGTAAAGGGTACCGGAATCAATAGAAAGTGGTGTGCGATACTAATTGTAATGAGTTTTTGGCTCGCAAGTGTAGTGATTCAGTCTTGCTAATGACATCTGCAAATGAACCTGGTTTCGGTACCCACGTATCTGTACTAAAATACAAGTGTTATACTTAGTGCTGTGTGTTTAGTTAGATTTAAAAAATAATGACGATTTTTGGAGGTAACTATAACTACGTTAATAAATTTTGCGTTTAAAATACGTCAAATGTACAATTTTTTCGAAATGAATTCAAAAATTTCGAATCCAATACAAAGTGCGCCGACTTTGAGTTAGTTCCGTAGAAAAATTTTATGCGTTTAAAGTTTTGCAAAATTTTCTACTCACGGTATGAAAAAAATTTGTCGGAAAAATAGTGAGATCATAATATAATATATACCGGGTGATTCAGTTTGACTGTCACACCCCTATAACTTTTCAATTATTGGTAATGACCCCAACTAAACTTATGTTTTTGGAAACGGCAAGGAATTCTCTATTAAGTGATGTGCATTTGTTATCTCTACGATGACGTAGGTCAGATCCGCGATAGGCAACTGTTTTTTTTTCTTTTTTAATTACATAGTATACGTGTTTTTGTTGATTCGTATAGAGAATTTAATTCTGAATACGACCATGTATTAAAAAAGTATGCATAGATAAGAAAAACTTCGAGAAAAACCAATTCAAAGTTTATTTCTTTTACACTCTCCGTGAATTAGAATCATTTTAAACTTTTCTTGGTTCGTATAAAATTCCATTTTCACCTAACAATTAACAACTAACCATATTGACAACATAGGTTATAAACTTTAAATTGTCATTTACAGAGGTGATCGTTTTTTGTTATGTTAAATAGACTGGTTGCTATAATTTGATAAATAAACTTTGAACAGATTTTTCTCGAAAATTTTCTTACGTATGCATACTTTTTTAATACATGGTCGGATTCAGAATTAAATTCTCTATCCGAGTCAACAAAAAAATGTATGGTATGTAATTTTTTTTTAAATACATACAGTTGCCTATCGCGGATTTGACATACGTCATCGTAGAGATAACAAATGCACATCACTAAATAGAGAATTTGTCGCTGTTTCCAAAAATATAAGGTTTGTTGGGGTTATTTTAAATAATTAAAAAGTTATTGGGGTGCGACAGTCAAACTAAATCACCCGGTATACAGGGTGACTATAAACTTTGTTATTATAAAAGTTACATAGTCGATTTAATTAGCAAAGTTGGGAAGAATTTTGAGACGAATTTTACGCCATCTTGACATTTGACCTACACCTTCAGCTTTTTTAAATATTTTGAAAAAAAATCAAAACCACGATTTTTTTCAACGGTAAATAATTCCATAGCCACTTATGTTAAAATCATGGCACACTTGATTTTTGATATATGTATAAGCCAAACTTGACTTTTTTTAGTGACAACCATAGTTGGCTATGGGTTCATTAAAAGGAGATTTTTTTTTCTAGTTTCATTGATGTATGGATTGTTAGGTTTATTTTTAAAATGGGTAACTTATTACCATGTGCATGTGTCAATGTGAAGACATGGATATCTCGTAAACCGAGATAAGAGGATGGTAAAATGAACAAAAAAGTGTGATTTTACTTGTTTGCGCAGTTTTAGTTGAGATTCTTACTTGGCAAGTAAAATCACAAGAAGGAACATGCTCCTTAAGTTTGGCCATTTGGTCATGCAACACCCTGTATATTTTCTATTTTATCAAACTTTGCCGAACGAAACGGCTTTTTCTTATAATTTCCTTATTTTGCTCCCGCTATTTCGATGTTTAGAGTCAATAATTGCTTATAGTCGATAAGTCTGGAACTGTGCCATGCTTTTGATAATTCAATTTTCTTATTTCAGCGATGAGTTCCATCACCGCTCCCCTTGTGGGGCTAGGAGCGGCGGCGGCATCCAACATGGCCGTCTTCCTGCCGGCGCTAATGACGGCAATTGCCTATTTCCAATTCGATCTCATGGATCCGGAATCAAGACCGATAAACATGGACACGGAGGAACTTAAAGAGATGTACGACTTCATAGTGGTGGGGTCGGGATCGGCGGGTAAGGACAAACTTACAAAAAAACCGACATTAGAAATAGAGAGTTTAATCTATTTTTTAAAGTGAGAATCGTTTTAAACCATTCTAACTAGTAATCTTTTACTATGAACAAATGATTTGCGAACGACTTAGCTATCTTATCTGCCCCATTCTTCATTATTTTTTAATATTGTTAGCTCAATACAGGCCAATAGCTTTTACGGTGCTCCATCAGTAGGATAAAAGTTTTTGCGGCTATTTAAACTAACTACATATTTATTGAGGTTAAGTAATTTAATTTTTTATTTTTAGGTGCTGTGCTGGCGAACAGATTAAGCGAAATCGAGGGATGGAATGTTTTGCTGTTGGAGGCCGGTGGTGACGAGACAGAAATATCGGATGTGCCACTAATGGCAGCCTATCTGCAGCTATCTCAGTTGGATTGGAAATATAAAAGCGAACCACAAGGAACAGCTTGTTTAGGTAGGATTAGTTGAGATATACAGCACTTTTACTAGTTGTTTTTCAAAGAAATTGCGATAGTTGAGTGAAAATGAACACACAGTGTCATCAAACATGTTAGAGTGATTGTTTATCACATTAAAATGTCTATACTTTGGTTAGTTATGCATGAACAACTAGAAGCATACGTTTTAAAAATATAGAAGGCGACACATAGTCTTAATTGAGGGTATAATTAATTATAAATATAACCTTAAACATAATGTTTTCCTTTGTAGTAGATAATATTATTCGAATGTAATAGTAAATGATAAATGTATTCCTTTCAGCTCTGTTTTGATTATTTTGGCAATGCCCTTCTTTATTATTGTGTGTGCATGAAAGCAAAATTTCTTCGTTAATAATGTCTTTTTGATTCACATATTCGCGAATAATTTTTCAACTGCTTAAGATAGAGACTTGAAATTTTCAGGATATGTTTATAATGCTTATTCATAAGATTTAAACGGTTCATGAAATTATCCAATGTTTGGTCTGTAAGAAACTTCAACAATTAACTCGACAAAGCAAAATTTCTTCGTTATTAATGTCTTTTCGAATCACATATTCGCGAATAATTTTTCAACTGCTTAACAGTGTATTCCTAATTATCTGATTACCGCATCTAATTTTCTAATAATTTAATATCGTCGCTATTAGATTTTCACAAAAGAGACAACTTCTTATTTTTTGACAAAGAAATTCAGCTAAATAAGTATGTTATATACAAAATTTTAACTTAAAAAAGTTACTTAAATTATCTTTTCTAAAAAATGATTGAATCAACACTTTGCCTCTAAACATTTACTGTACTAAACGGAATCACTTCAAAAATTTATCTTTTTTTTTCCGGCGCATCCCCGAGCTTGGATATTTACTTGATTTTTATTTAATAGATTTATAAAAATACTTTAAAAAATTGTTAAAATAACTATATTGAAACTCTACTCTAGTCTAGGCTTGAAAAAATGTGTGTTATTTTGTATTTATAAGTATAACATTCTCGACATTAAAATGTAATAAGAATTATTTTACGACTAAACCAGCTTACTTCAATAACAATTTCTAATCAAAATATATTTCTAGCTATGGTAAATGGCCGCTGCAACTGGCCAAGAGGCAAAGTCATCGGCGGTTCTTCGGTACTAAACTACATGCTCTACGTGCGAGGCAACAAGAAAGACTACGACATCTGGGAGTCGCTGGGCAACCAAGGATGGGGCTCGCGCGACACTCTCCACTACTTCAAAAAATCAGAAGACAACAAAAACCCTTACCTGGCCCGGACCGGATACCACGGAACGGGCGGATACCTGACTGTATCCGAAGCACCGTACTACACACCCCTCGTCGCCAGCTTCGTAGAAGGCGGACAACAACTAGGGTACGCCAACCGCGACATAAACGGACAATACCAGACGGGCTTCATGGTGGCGCAAGGAACGATACGCAGGGGCTCGCGATGCTCCACCGGGAAAGCGTTCCTGCGACCCGTACGCTTGCGAAAAAATCTGGATATAGCCATGCACGCGCACGTCACCAGAGTCTTGATAGATCCCACCACCAAAGTAGCTTTTGGAGTGGAATTCGTGCGAGATGGCAAGATACATAGAGTGCGCGCCAGCAAAGAAGTGATCCTATCAGCGGGAGCGGTCAATTCGCCGCAAATCCTGATGCTGTCGGGAGTTGGCCCGAAAGACGAGCTGGAGAAGGTCAAGATACCCCTAATACAGGATCTTAAGGTCGGTCACAATCTACAAGATCACATAGGACTCGGTGGGCTGACTTTCATGGTCAACAAGGAGGTTTCCATAACGCTCGACCGCGTGTACGCGGTGAGTCCAGTGATGCAATACGCGGTTCTCGGGGGTGGCCCCTTAACAGTCATGGGAGGGGTCGAAGGACTAGCGTTTGTTAACACTAAATACGTGAACGCTTCCGACGATTTTCCGGACATCGAGTTTCACTTCATTTCCGGCTCGACTAATTCCGATGGAGGTGCGCAGCTGAAGAAGGCCCATGGACTAACAGACGCTTTTTACGATAAGGTCTTCGCCTCGATCAACAACAAGGACGTTTGGAGCGTCATTCCGGTTTTGCTACGTCCGAAGAGTAGAGGATTCATCAAGCTGCGCAGCAGAAATCCTTTCGATTATCCCCTGATCTACCCGAATTATTTCAAGGACGATTTCGACATGAAAACGCTCATAGAGGGCGTTAAGATCGGCGTGGCTCTTAGCCAAACCCCGGCTTTTAAGGCTTATGGAAGCGAACTGCACAAATTCCCTGATTGCAATCACATACCGGCGTATACAGATCCGTACTGGGAGTGCATGATAAGATATTATTCCGTGACGATATACCACCCGGTTGGGACTTGCAAAATGGGTCCTTACTGGGATCAAGAGGCTGTGGTGGATCCACAGTTACGTGTGTACGGCATCAAAAGCCTTCGGGTTATCGATGCTTCGATAATGCCAACTTTGGTTAGTGGAAATACTAACGCCCCAGTAATAATGGTCGGTGAGAAGGGTTCGGATTTAATCAAGGAATTTTGGTTGAATTCTGTGCATTCTCGTGTTAGTTAAATTAATTTTTTAAAAATTTAGGGAAAGAAAATTACAGACTGATTAGATAAAATAATATGTACATAGCAAACACGCGTTAAAAAAATTGAAGAAGATGCTTTAACGTGGAATAATCAAAAAACACTAGCTGCATGGAATATTCCCGGAAACAAAAAACTAAGGGAGGATTTTACTGCTAGGTGACTAAGAAAACGAAGATTTGATAACGTTAATGAGTTTACTTTTTAACAAGCTCTGCTAACATTCAAAATCCTTAATTTTGGACTGTTTCATTGTTGGAAAGTTAAATTTTTAGGTTTTTAAGTTCAGACATTGCTCTCTACAGTGTTCTTCAATCTTCATTATGCAAGAATGTTCTACACAAAGAATTAGTGTCACTAAAATCGAACGCCGAGGTGACGTGATTAAATTTATTGTAACATAAACATTTTTTGAAAATATGCATGATTTTTATACAACAGAAAATGTATAAGTATAAAAAAATGTTTGATACAGAAAATAATATCATAACACCGAAGTCTTTAACTTGCTCTAAAAAAAAAGAAGGTTTTTATAGACTGGCACTGAAAAATTATGGAGAGATTTTAAAATTGTTTGTAAAAATGTACCTACGCCTATTGTGTTTTTATGAATTAATTTTAAATCTTTCAAATCCGAACGAATTAAAACAATTAACATAGTCAATAAAAATTGTGATTAGTTACTGTTAAGTATGTATTTAATGCAAATGATGATGTGCTTAATTATTTATGATAACTGAAAATTATTTTAATAAATAACAATAAAATACCATGGCGGTTTTACTATTATATTTAAAAAAAAACTTTTAATTTTATCACGAGAATATAATTCGTATGTAATACACTTATTATATATTAATTTGAAAAAAATCAAATTGTTGCACTCTCTAAAACATATTTAATAGAAATATATTAGTATTTATTAACAACATTAATATTTAATTCCAAAATGCACATACGAAAAATTAAAAATTAAAAAAAAATATTTGGTACAATAGTGAACAATTATCAATATTTAAAAATGTGAAATTAATCCGACAAAATTTGTATGTTCTCATCTACGAAGAAACCCACCAATTATGTGCTAAGAGTGAACATTTGCAAGTGAAAACGTTGATTGGGGTTGGTTGTAACACTGTTACTTTTGACCCCAAGTCAGTGGCGGATCTAGAAAATGCTCAAGGGGGGGGGGGGCGAATTTAAAAAAAAATCACATTACAATTTAAGTTATTTATATTTACATTTGTTAGGTTGCTTTTTTGAATAATTAATAACGGGCGCGTTAAATACTTTAGTTTACATGGTTCGCATTATTTTACTTACAAGTTTAGTGTTATTTATTAGGGTAACGAAACCCTATACTGTTAACACATAGTTACACGAGCAGGCATCGGCTGAATCAAACGTTATGAATTTCGGTTTTTGTCATAAGGGTTAATGAAATCGAATAAGTCTGTAACATTAAAAATTACATTTAAAAAAAATAGTCATCTGTAACTTGCTCAAAAAAAGATATACATTTAAAAAAAGTATAGTTAAAAAATGCCTATCATTCCCCTTGGTGAGGGTCGAGTATTAATAATTTTAGGGTAGATGTTACATCATGCAGCATATAAATAGTTTTGATCTATTGACGTTTTTAATTAAAAAAACAAACAATTATAAAAAGAAATTCATATCATCGCCAGCGTCGTAGTTGACTATTCATATTTATAGGAAAGATGCAACATTTTATCCTAGACCATACACTTTATAAATGATTTTCACTTAATAAATGATGAACTGCTTATTTTGTAACAGGTTGTTTAGTGTTTAAGTTAATTGACATGATCAAAAATAATTTAAAATTACTTTAAAATGATACAATAAATATCGACTGCTCTCAAAAATCAGAAGTGTTTAATTTAAACTAAATACATAAAACTATGCCTGTATAAAAAATAAAGTTTAATTTTTGGGAAATTCCGGATTAATAAGAAATAAGCTTACATAAAAAAAGTTCCCAAAGGGGGGAAGCGATCGCCCCCATCGCCCCCCCTGGATTCGCCCCTGCCCCAAGTGTACACAAAACAAATTGGAGGGAATCCACAATTGACCACGATTCCAACGTCAAATTTTATTGCATCCACCAATGGCCCACAAACTTTAGAACATAATCTAGGTACTTTTTTGTTCCTCTTTTAGAGATCGCCTAAAAGTCACTCGACTGGTGACAGTTTTTTTCATTCGTAAGATTTGCTCACTTTCCGCTTCGCGGCTCGTGAATAAATCTCACCTCACGAAAAAAACTGGATTTTAATCTCTTGTTGTAAAATATACTATTATTACTAAAATACATATATACTCAGTAATACAACAACTACACTGTTAGAACTACTGATAGCAAAAATAACAAACCATTGAGATTCTGAAAGACAACATCCAATATTGTCCCTGAAGACAAAGTCTGACTCCTTAAATTTAATTTCAAGGCCTACCATATATACATTTGCATCTTAGTAATAAGAAAAACGACACCACTTTATTTAAATTAATGAGTGGAACATTAAAAAAACTTTCGAAAAAAGGTTTTCAATTATTTTGCATTGCCATACGTATGAGTACTTAAAATAAACATAATTAATGTTTTAAATTTTTTAAACGAGTAAGGCTTGCATTTTTTTATTAGAAAATTATTCGATGTAAAACAATGGAGATTTGTCCCATAATTTAAACAATTTTCGACGGACTCTATTAAGTAAAATCTTAATGGTAAAACTAAATTTTGCGCCACTGTCTTTAATTATAAAAAAGCAGATCATGTTAGTTATTTGTTCCTGTATAATTAATAACAGGTTTTTGTTAAACGCACAAAAACAAATGTAATTTTTTAAATAAAACTTTACCAGCAGTACTTGCATATTTCAATTATTAAAGAAAGAATTTTGTTCAACTAACAGTGAAACTTTGACGCTTATCTCTGCTATAGGCATCGTATTTTGCAGGACTTGCATAAAAGAAGAGTACAATTTCACACAGCGCAAAGCAAAATAACAACAGTTAGTCGCATTTTAGTTATTTCTAAAAGCACATTGCTTCTTTTTTACATTATTCTACAAGTGCGTGCATTTATTGGAATAATCGAACATGGATTCGACGTCGTTAAGCAAGTTATCGGCGAGCAGAATCCTATTGACGTTAGCGCCCGGGCTAGGTTTCATGGTGTATCTGTTTTCGTCTCTTATTAAAGAGAGACCGGACATCGTGGACCACGAAAACAGAGTAAAGGACACTTTTGTGGGCGATTTTTTGGACAGCTACGATTTTATAATAGTCGGCGGCGGTAGTGCTGGTGCTGTTCTGGCTAATAGATTAAGTGAAATCCCGTATTGGACGGTGCTTCTGCTCGAGGCTGGCCCGGACGAATTCGCCATCACAGATCTTCCCGTAATGTTCCCTGTAATCCAGCGAACACCCATCGATTGGCAGTTTAAAACGGAACCCGACGACAGGTACTGCAAGGCTATGAAGGATGGGCAGTGCAATTGGCCGAGGGGCCGCGTTCTCGGAGGCAGTAGCGTCTTGAACGCGATGCTGTACATAAGAGGCAACCGAAGGGATTATGATACTTGGGAATCTTTGGGAAATCCCGGTTGGGGATACGATAGCGTATTGCCATACTTCAAAAAATCTGAGGATATGCAAATTGATGAATATCGTAACGATTTTTACCACGGAACGGGCGGGTATTTGACGGTGGAATATTTTCGGTACCACTCGGTGCTTTCGGAATGGTTCCTGCGCGCCGGTCAAGAGATGGGTTACGAGGTTCGAGACGTGAACGGCGAGTTCCAGACTGGGTTCACTTTGGCCCATGGAACTATCCGCGATGGGTTGCGGTGCAGCACCGCTAAAGCGTTCTTGAGATCCGTGGCCGATCGCCCCAACTTACACGTAAGCCTGCATTCAACCGCGGAGAGGGTCTTGATAGACGAGGACACCCGCCAGGCTTATGGCGTTGAGATCTACAAGCACGGCATCAAGAAAACCGTGCTGGCCGATCGCGAGGTTATTTTGAGCGCGGGGGCTCTCCACTCGCCCCAACTCCTCATGCTTTCGGGCGTTGGACCGGCTGATGAACTCGAAGAATTGGACATCGACGTCATCATGCATTCCCCAGGAGTTGGACAAAACTTGCAAGACCACGTAGCAGCGGGTGGCTTAACCTTCCTCTTCGACGCTCCGCCGGAATGCGCCGGTTCCCCTTACGGGTGCGGCTTCATGCTCCAAAACATATTCTCGGAGGAGGCCGTGAATGATTTTTCCCAAAACGGTCAAGGCCCCATGTACTGGCTACCGGTTTGTGAGGTGATGGGTTTCGTGAACACAAAATTCCGTAACGCCTCTGAGGACTGGCCCGATGTTCAGTTTTTTATGGCGCCGTATGCCGATAACACGGATGGGGGGATGTTTAGTAAGAGGGCGGCCGGATTGACGAACGAGTTTTACACTGATGTGTTTGAAAATATTATTTATCAGGACGCTTACAGTATAATTCCGATGCTGCTGCGGCCGAAGAGCGCTGGCAGGATGTTTTTGAAAAGTAAAGATCCGCACAAGCTGCCCTTGATTTATGCGAACTACTTTGATGATCCGTATGATATGGCTGTTCTGGTAAAAAAAATGTTTACTTATTTTAGGCTTATTTTTTAAAAAAGGAACACAAACAAAACTTTACATGGCTTGTTGTACTAGATCTGCTAAACCCATCCGGAATTGTAAGATTGTATAAAAAAAATTACTGGTCTACAGGGTGTCCCAGTTAATGTAAACACCATGGGGATCTCGTAAACGGTAAGAGATACAGAGTTGGTTAAATGAGTCAAAATGATCTATGATTTACGAGCAACTATTTTATAAAGAAAAACCTTGATTTTTTTTAATGGTTTTTGCGTTATTAAAAACAAAAAAATGACGTTTTCGAATTTTGCTTGTAACTTGCTTATTTAAATTCATACCCAAAATATTTTTTGACATTATAAGAACATTTTTTTGCGTAGAATTGAAATTTCTTAATAAATTTTACCTATCTTTATTTGTTTTTGTTATTTTAACATCAACTTTCTTATTTTAAATACGGGTCGTAGTTGGCTATGACACCATGAAAGAGATTTTTTCTCGTTTCATTGATGTGTGGGTTAGTAGGTTTATCTTTAAATATACAATATTATTGTATTTGTTAAGGTTAATCAAAGTGGCCATTGAAAAACAAAACAAAACATCACATAAACAAACAAGCTGTACTTAATTAAACACAAAGAAACCTAAACAATTTAAGACATTTTTTAAATTACATAATATTTTAGAATTGTTCAATTACTATAACCTAAAACCTACTATTGAATTTAAATTATAACATGCGTTCAAAGTGTAGTCCACTCTTTTCAATAAGAATATACCTGGTAAAATAAATTGCCATCTGTTGTTTCAACGATAGTTTGACAGAAATAATAACGTTCAATTGTTGATTGTTTATATTTTGGTACCTAAAAAACACAAATTGGCTTACCAATATTACGAAAAGTATGATATGTTAGAATATTTTATTCAAAGTGATAATAATTCTGAAGCTGCAAGTGAAACTTTTTTAATCGTTACCCAGAAAGAAGGCAATCTAATAAATCTATTTTTGGAAAATTAAAACAAAATCTCATTAATTCTGGGTAACGATTAAAATATGCTTCACATGCAGCTTCAGACCTATTATTACTTTGAATAAAACATTCTAACATATCAGACTTTTTGTAATATTACTTATTATTTATTATTATAATGACACATGGTACTACTAGAAAACAGTGAAATATGAGAAATTACTTATTTTTTCAATAATGTAAGAAAAATAAATAAATCAACCCCACAACGGGAAAACTTCTTTTTTCGTATGATGTCACAGCGTACTATGAGCCATAAAAAAAATACAACTTTATACCCTTGTTTTTGAAAAATTGCCTACGCCACTGCACTCTTTATCAAAAAGGTGCCGTATCAAACTTTTCGTGATTTTCATAGGCCATTTAGTGTTTATACGGTTAAATATTATAAGTAACAAACCAGAATCACGAGCCTACTGCTAGAAAACCATAAAATATTAAAAATTACTTTGAAAATTGTAGATTTTTGCTATAATGTATGGAAAATAAATAAATCGACTCCACATGATATATCTGTGGTCAGCAGGAAAAAGCACTTAGGTCAAAAAGTACAATTTTTCAGGAGCAACGTTTTTTTATTTTACTGATTATCATGTGAGTTTAAATTTTACTTGTATGGTATATTTTACTCAAAATTAAGCATTAAATTATCATTATCACAATATGTTATGTCAACATGATGACATTTTTTAATAAACAGTAAATACTTGACTTAAACTGGCATGAAATAAGAATAACTTAAGTAGTTTTTCACAAATGTAAACAAATGGATACCTATATTCAGTTTAACTCGTTTATTCTTAAAAAATATATTTTTTACGTAGAATTTAAAAAAAATTAATGTAGTAAACATTAATACTCATTTTTAAACATAACTTTTATTATCTTTTGATTACACAAAATTTCATTGCAATGGAAAAATATTATTAATTAAAATACGTGAAATGGAGCTAGCATTATAAACAGGAAACACAAGTGCCGAAATTGCAAATTACCTGTAAGTATAAGAACATAACAATATGAATGGTATAAGGTTAATCATAAAAAACTTAAGTGCTTTCTCCCGCCGACCACAGATATATTATTGGAATGGGGAAAAATCCTCTTTCTCGTGATGCCACAACCATCTATGGATTTCGTTTAAAAAATTTCAACTTAATGTCACAACTCGAATTTCGATTTTTTTGAAAAATTGTAGAGCGTCAAAATTATTTTTGTTTATTTTCATAAACAAGCGAGATATAGTCATAAAACGAAAAGTCGAAAATTCGAGTTATCGGTGATTAACTCGAAAACAGAACACGATAACCAATTTTAGTTTACACCATTAACTTTTTCTCGAAAGAAGAGATCGTTTTTCCATTAATGTTATAGTCAGAGCCAGTTCTAGGGTTTGCGGGGCCGCGTGCGGAAATAAATGCGGAGCCAAATTTAAAAAAAAGCTCCTCGCCCTTATTTTGTGCACACCAAGAAATTCCTAGCGGAATCCTAGCGCAGGGCCGGCCTGTCGCTTTTTTTTTTAGGTCACCAGCCTCTTTTTTTTATTTTCGCCCACCTAAACGGCTAGCGCGGGGCCGGTCTAGTCGCGGGGCCGTGTGCTGAGCACAGGGCCGTTTCTGGCGGGAGGCGAAAGCGTGCCCCGCACGTGGGCGGCCGATTTAGAGGGCGGCCAATGTTTCACAAGAATTGAAAATAAAATATTAGTTTGAAAAATAGTATGTAAAAATGATCAAGGATTAAAGATGTCAATTCCATACTATAAAAAAAAAATTGTAAAGATTGCGATTAAATTTATGTACTCAATCGGCGGTTGTTTACCGTACCGTAGCAATGTAGATATAGTATATTTCTTTTAAAACTGCTCACAGCGGATTAAGAAGAGGCAGAACTAAAGGAAACAAATGCACAATCTCCGTCTCTTTTTTTAAATATTATTTGTGTTTACAATTCAGTCTACGCCAATGAAAGTTGTAATCTAATTGAATGAATATTATCGCAAGCAGTCGAAATTTGATCCCTAATTATAGGTCAATAAGGTTTAATTTGGGTTCTTAGGTAAAAGAAAATTATTATCTGTATCAGTGTTTCCCAAACGTTTTTGCTTGAAAATAATTATAATTTAAAATCTATTATAGCGTATAAAAGGTAATAAGCTTTTAGCGAGAACTTGTTTAGAACTGCAGCATTATGGTCATTATGCTTAAAGAAAAGCAATTAGCAAGATGTGGTATACGATTATGATTTTAGGTGTTGTGCCATACAAATCATTTAAGGTTTATAATCCAAGATTGTGTATGTACCTGGGTTGTTCCAACTGCTTAAGCCGATATGGGAATTTTTATTTGAGATATACTATAGCAATGCAATTGGCAATGGGACAAGTTAGTGCCAAGGGCGCAAGAGATGGCGCTGAAAATCCCTCTTACACATAATGACAAATTTACAGTCATTCAAACAGTTTGCAACTAATAAGAAAAATTTTTATTATTGATTTCTCAGAAAATATTATTCTTGAGAAAAGTTGATGCATGGTCTAAAACTAATTATTATAAGATGAAAAAATGTTCAATAAAAAGTCATGGAACACTAGATTATAACGATTTTTGAAATATTCGCAGGAGTAAAGTGCCCCTATTTTAGGAGATATAAAAAAAAATTATAGGAAAAAGTTATTTAGAATCTCAAAATAAGGCTAGATTTGAAAGTGAAATTCTAATTTTTATTTTTTAAGAAATTTTAACATTCAAAAACTCTGCAACAAATGGAAAAGTTTTTTATTATCGATTTCTCACAAAATTATATTCTTGATAAACGGTAGTGCATGGTCCAAAACTAATTTTAAATGAAAAAAGTTTAATAAAGTCATAGGACACTAGATTTTAGCGATTTTTGAAATATTCGCAAAAGTAAAGTGCTTAAAATTTTGTAATAATTGTAATTTTGGAATTTGACCGTCAACATTTACATCTAGCCTTATTTTGAGATTCTAAATAACTTTATTCTACAATTTTTTTTGTATCTCTTAAAATAAAGGTACTTTACTCTTGCAAATATTTCAAAAATCGCTAAAATCTATATAGTGTCCTATGAATTTTTATCAAACTTGTTTTTATCTTAAAGTTAGTTTTAGACTATGCACCAATTTTAATGAAGAATAATAATGAATAATAAAAAACTTTGCCATATGTTGCAGACTTTTTGAATGTTAAAATTTCTTAAAAAATAAAATTTTGAATTTGATCTTCAAAATTTAAATCTATCCTTATTTTGAGATTCTAAATAAGTTTTTCCTATAAATTGTTTTTGTATCTCATAAAATAAGGGCACTTTGCTCTTGCAAATATTTCAAAAATCCTTAAAATCCAGTGTTCTATGACTTTTTATTAAACTTTTTTTATCCTAAAATTAGTTTTAGACCATGCACCAACTTTTATCAAAAATAAAATTTTTTGAGAAATCAATAATACAAATGTTTCCCATTTGTTGCAGACTTTTTGAATGACGCTGTATACATGTTGTTAAATATAATACTTGCAACGACAATTATTTATTTTTTTATTTCAATTTTTTTGTTTACCGGGGCGGCGAAACGTACGTTAGCACGCGGGCGGCCAAGTACTCAGAAACGGCACTGGCTGAGCACACTCTGCACACCCCTATATCCGGCCCTGCTTATAGTTACCGAGATTCCCTATGAAAACATCGAAATTTGCCCACCCTGTACATAGTTCACGCATGCGAATAAACCAGTTCATGTACTTATACATGGATTGGTTTTAAATCGCTTGTTGGAACAAGCCTATTAACAAGTTTTCTAATTTATTCAACGTATTAATACTAACAATAAATAACATTCGTTATGTTTTTCTGTTGTTCTTGAAGGATATTAATAGCACAGTATAAGTAAAGAAAAAGGCGATATATTTCGTCTAAAGTTTTTACATAACCCTACTCTCTGCAGTCTGTACATGAATTCGCTGTCTTTAACGTTATTTGGTTTACAGGTAGAAGGAATGAAATTCATCTACGCCCTCTCACAGACTCCTACGATGCGAAAATACAACGCCCGCTTTAATCCACACCGCATAACGGGTTGTCTCGGGTACGAGTTCCTTTCCGACGAGTATTGGGCATGCCAAGCCCAACACTACACCATGACGATATACCATCCAGTGGGCACTGCCAAAATGGGACCCGACGACGACTACAGCGCCGTCGTTGATCCAAGATTACGCGTCAGGGGCGTAAGAAATCTAAGAGTTGTCGATGCATCGATAATGCCCGTCATAGTGAGCGGAAACACTAACGCCCCCGTCATCATGATTGCCGAAAAGGCTTCAGATATGATCAAAGAAGACTGGGGGGAACTCAGCTACGGACCTTACTACAGGAAAGCGAACACGGACGAAGAAGAAGAGGCTAATACCGAAGCGCACGGATCCACCGATACGGCGCAGGCCAAAGCTGGAATTTTTATGGGGAGCAATGCTTCCTCCAGTGCGAATAAAATCGCTAAAAGTGATGTCAAGATGCAAAAAATTGCGCACAATAAAAAGGATCTGGACAATTGGTGATGTTGGTTAAATTATAAGTGCTATTAGTCGCCGTAAATCTATGTTTGCCATGAATAACTTTAGTTTTTTACATTTGTATTGGTCGTTTGTAAGTTACTACTGACTTACCCTCGTATATTATTCGAACTAATTATATTTAGAGTTAGCCGGAAATGTATTTGTGGCTTTGTATACAATACATTTAATAAAAGTTAATTTTTAAACACCCTTAATGTTTCTTTTAATGTAAGCGACAATTTTAAACAAGTTATAAAAGATAAATCCTCAAAATTTTTACTTGCAAAAATTTGATTCCAATTTTTTTTATACATGTTTCCTGGTTTTTGTGCTTAAGAAAATCACAGCAAACTAAAAACTTATAAAAGAAGTTTAGTGCAAAGTTTCCAAAAACTCAGTATTGCTTGTAATTTTGTGGTTGTTTATTGTCATTTTGTTGCGATCCTTTTTGGTAATATAACAAGTGCATTGAAAATTATCGATAATTTTTGGTAAATATGCCCGAATGCAAGTTGAGCTGAAAAAATCACGATTTTTTCTGCTCCAACTTGCGTGAGTGAAGATTTGTCAAAAATTATAGATTATTTGCAATGCACGAGTTATATTTTGTCAAAAAATTTCCTTCACCTAACCTATCTGTCAAATTAAAATTTTTAATTTAGATAAATTAAAGTACACCTACTACTTACTGCGATTGTTATTATTAATAGATCATTTATAACTAATTTTTAATTCAAGAATTATATTTTAATAAAAATTAATGAACCAAATAGTATTTAGGTACATACATAATCTGTTATGTCAAATTTTACAAGTACTGTCAGAGTGGTGTGTCAGGGGTGTGGTTTAATCTATATTAAAGCAACGTTATTGGTCGCCGACATCTGTCAAAAAATTATCAAGACCAAAATACCTTACCTATTCCCTCTCCAAATTTATATTTTCCACCAATAAAAAACTCAGATTTCTTAGAAACAACCAATAAACTAAGGTGACTAGACGTCCCGATTTTTCCGGGACAGTCCCTACTTTTCATCCCTTGTCCCGGTTTTTTTGGAAGACAATCCAGGACGCCGATTTGTCCCGGATTTGGTTCAACTGTCCCGATTTAGCTAAAAATATGATTTTTTTCTGTAAATAATTTACAGAAAAAAAAATTAGTGCTGTAGTGTCTAATGTCTACATAAAAATATTTTGCGGACAACAGCTGTCGTTTCGCTACCACTTGCCGAGTAGACCACTAATAAAACTTTATCCGCTCAAAGGTGGATTGAAATGATCTCTCACTTCAGCAGTAATGATGTTCCTTTCTCAAACATACCAAAATTAGCAGAGTTCCTTGTCTCTTCCCGGAACTAATGCTACTACCGAAAGGGTTTTTTCACTAATGAATAGCACATGGACTAGCGAAAAAACGCAGCTTAGTGTGGAAACCTTGAAGGCAATGCTAGTGACTAAAGTAAATTATGAAGAAAACTGCGTCGAATTTTATAAAATGCTTATGACTCAACAAAGCCTTTTAAAAAAAATTCATAGCTCCAAAAAATATATGTAACTCTTCAGCTTCTTCGTAGTTTACCTTTACATGCTCAGTTTACAGTTCAGTTTTTATGTAAGATTTATTTTTATTATACGTTGTGTGTTGTGTTACTGTCCGTACCACAAAAGATGGAGAGATAATGGTTGACTTTGGCGCAAATTAAAATAGACGTATTTAATTTTTTATCTATCAGAACGTGAAAGTGCGCGTAAATATAACGGTAAAGACACTGGCAGAGTACGCCATTGGCTCGCCATTTTTCGTGGCACGAACAGTAGTAATTTGTTAGAGTATTATATCAATTTATTTCGTTATTATATCATTTTTAAATTATTTTGTTTATTTATCAAAAATATATAATTATTTTATACTTATTACAAATTACATACGTTAGTTTTATGTTATACCACCTCCCTTCGGTCTTTACCTAACCTAACCTAACCTAATCTCTCCCAAGATATTTTGTCCCGGATTCGGACTTTCAAAATCTGGTCACCTTAAATAAACGCATGAAAATCTGTTAATTGCGAAAAGTAAATTATCAGTGTATGATTATGTTTATTGGCCGTTTAAAGGAAATCTGAGTTTGTTATTGGTCGAAAACGCAAATTTGACAGGAGGATCAACTCCTGGCAGAGGAATGTAAAATTATTACCGTGTAATATTGCTCCTATTGGTAGTCTCTAAAAGATTTAAGATAAGTGATTGGTTGAAAACGCAAATTTGACAGGTGAAGGGAATTTTCAGTGTATGATTATGTTCATTGGTCGTTTCTAGAAAATCTGAGTTTGTTATTGGCCGAAAAACCAAATTTGATAGGAGGATCAACATCTGACTGGGGAATGTAAAATTATTACCGTGTCCTTTTGGCAGTCTCTAGAAGACTTAAGATTAGTGATTGGTTGAAAACGCAAATTTGACAGATGGAGGAAATCTTCAGTGTACATTTTAAGGAAAAAATCATACTTTTCTGCTAATTTAACCATTATACGTATATAATCTCTATGCTGTTCACAGTAAATCAAACACCGTGTATATAAACGTTAGTTAAGTAGATAAATATAACACTGAATACGGTATTTATATAATTATTCTATTTTAATATTTATTATTATTCTTGGCTAGCTATACAGCGCAAACTAGCACCAAAGAAAGCAAAATAAACTTGTTGTGGCTATGGTAGATGCAGAATGTTTATATTTTGCGCTAACCTATTTTAAGTCGCTGAATCATGTTTGATAATAATTTATTTTAATAACACTGACCTACTACAACTTTTTCTCTTTGCTTAGAGTCGCGGTTCACAAGCAGATAACTGTATGCTTACCACGTGAAACCGGCACTATTCGTCAACGTTTTCTTATAACAGAGCCAACTACCAGTTTTACCTCTGTAGGTAAGTCAAAAAGAACAAGTTCAATGTCGAATTAACCAAGGTCATGCACCTTTATTCTTTCGCATAGTAATCTAAGTACACTGCAAGCTTATAAATAACGTTTTTAAGGCTATGTAACAACAGAATAATGTTCATGAACGGTTTCAATAGGTGAACAGTGACACACTGTGTTTTAAAAACGTTGATAAGTGATTGTAAAGGCTAATTTCTAGGATTATTCTTATAAAATACACACAACGTATCATTTTTAGGTAAGTAAAGTTGTTGTTTATTGTATTAATTTTTTATTTTATGCAGTTTCAGTATTATGCATAAATTGATTTGCCTTTGCTTTCTAATTAAAAAAAAAAACCTTCATATATGTTTAAATAGTTGGTAGTTAAGAGAATACATTTTTTTGACTCGTCTGACAGGTATCAGGTACTACTTTATTATTGCAAACACGTGGAGTATAAAAACCAAACCAATCCTGATATAATAATTTGGTTGTACGGTATGATTTGCTATAAGACTTAAAATTATTAGCTTGGTGTTTTTTTTTTCATAGTTAATTAATTCGTTTTTTAATAATGTTAGGATTTTTATGTCTAAAACTAATATTTCTTAAGTTATTTCAGTTGCATTGGTAATTTGTAGGTGAAAATGCTATATTTGCTACAATGCTAGTATACAGGGTGTTTCTTAAGTATTGCAAAAAAATTCGGGTGGTGATTCCTTATCGAAAATGAAGGGGCGTCTTTTGTATTAATTTTTTTCCTTAGACGTCTCCTTTTGAAATTACACCACCCTAAAGCAGAGCGGTAAAATTAGGTTTTTATTCTATTTCTCAAAATTGGATAAATGTAGGAGAAAGATATTTGGTAGATGTTTTATACTTATTAAAAGGTTTACCACACTGCATAAACGTCATAACTTTTTTTTTATTATCTTGGCTCTGATGCCATTTTGTGGATAACAAATTTATAAATAGCGTTAAATTTTCGGTTTAATAGTTCTTATCTAGAGGAATGTGGTGGGGCGGTTGGCTTGTTGGATGGTCTGGCACCCGACCGTTCCAACTTGTCCAACTGTCGGGTTGGTCGGGTCGCAGACTACACATTAAACAACTTATCGGAATGGTCGGTCGGTTGTACCGACCAATTGGTAGGTGAGTAGAGGCTTTTAAAGAAATCGATTTAATTTCATGTGAGACTAATTTATTAACTCCTGGGATCATATTACCCATTTTAAATTTAAAACCATTTTATTTAGGTACGTCGCTGTTAATCCATTAAAAAGATATCGATAACTTACAACACAATCTTATTTACAGACCTATAAAAAGTATTTGTTACGAAGGTTTCTTGATTATTTATATCACTGCACTTTAATAATATTTTCCTACTAATTGATTGATCTATTGTTGTCATTGGTTTCGTCTATCTACCTACTTTGTTTGCACGTTAATAAGCTAAATATTAACTGTCACATTTTTAAAACTGTCAGTCATTAACTAACTATCAAAACGTTTCACAAGTCGACTAATCAAGCCTACTTTGGCTTGTTGAAAACCGAAAAGATTATATATCTGCACTCTAATTATTCGCAGACAAAATTGGAAGAGTGGTGTTCCTTTTTTGTACATATAGAATCCAACACTTTTCGTTTTGTTACCAGAAAACAATGGAATGTGCTGCAGGAATAACCAACCCTTGTCCAAACAATCTCTCAGGAATATCGAGCCATCTGTTTTTAACTCTTATTAACACGCTGATGGCATCTCAGTGCGCTTTGAGTCCACAAGGTCGATATCCTCCAAATTATGGGTCGCAAATAAGAGATGCAGAAGAGTTTGATTTCGTTATAATAGGCGCTGGAAGTGCTGGTGCTGTGATAGCTAACAGGCTTTCAGAAGTTGAGAATTGGAAAGTTTTGCTTCTGGAAGCTGGTGATTATCCATCGGCCCAGACAGAGGTTAGTATATTGCATTTATATTTGGTGCCAGTAAGGAATGTCAGGTTTTAAAGCAAAGTCTTTTGACAACTTCGCATGTGTTCGCTTGTAGCGATTCTCTTCTTTCTCCTCCCCTTTGCCTGTTTACACTTTCTTTTCACTGCCCCTCCACAATCTCCTCTTTCTTCTCCTCCAAAAGCCAGTGGTGGAGTAAAAATTGCTGGTATTAAATATCGTGTACATTTACATTTACCTTTTAGTTGACAAAATTTTTTTGCCATGTTTTGAAACCGGAATTCTCCTTCTTCTCCTTTTCCTTCTACCTCTCCCTCCTCCTTCTACCTCTCCCTCCTCCTTCTCCTTTTTCTGCTCCTCCTCTTGCTTCTTCTCCTCCTCCTCCATCCCCCCTACTCCTCCTTCTTCTTCTTCTCCTCCTCCTCCTCCTCCTCCTCCTCCTCCTCCTCCTCCTCCTCCTCCTCCTCCTCCTCCTCCTGCTCCTGCTCCTGCTCCTGCTCCTGCTCCTGCTCCTGCTCCTGCTCCTGCTCCTGCTCCTGCTCCTGCTCCTGCTCCTGCTCCTGCTCCTGTTCCTGTTCCTGTTCCTGTTCCTGCTCCTCCTTCTTCTTCTTCACGTCAAGGTTAAGGCAAAAGGCCTGTTTCGCCTTCTAAATACATTACAGTTGTTCCCAGCCTTTCATGAGTCTTCCCACTTCTTTTCTCTATATATATACTCTATATATACTCTATTATCATCTTTGATTATTTTTATTGTTTCATTCTGTTTATGTCCAGGAATTCTTTTATTTTCTCTCTTAGATCGTAAATTTTTAGCTCTTCTCTCACATCTTGATTTTTTATAAAACCAGTTGGGAGGGTTTAAATTCTCAAAAATATTTAACTTTCAGATTCCCAGTCTCCTGTTCAGTCTTCAAGGTACCGAAGAAGATTGGCAGTATACCACGGAACCATCCGACAACTACTGTCTGGGAATGAAAGACGGAAGATGTACATGGCCTAGAGGGAAAGTACTGGGAGGCTCCAGCTCAATAAACGCCATGATCTACATCAGAGGCAACAAACGAGATTTTGACAACTGGGCTGTCGATGGAAACACAGGTTGGGATTACGATTCGGTAGCCCATTACTTCAAAAAGGCCGAAAACGTCAAAGGCACGCCAGTGGAAAACAACGAACGATACGGAAAAGATGGGTTCTTATCAACCAGCTCTTACAAAAGCGGACAGCCTCTCGTTAACATAATCAGAGAAGCAGCGCAAGAGTATGGATATTTTAACTACACGGATAAAAATCCTCTGGGTTATATGGAAACCCTGATGACAATTAAAGATGGAACACGGATCAGCACGGCCAAAGCTTATTTAGCGACGATAAAGGATCGCAAAAATTTACATGTAGTTACCAAAGCCCACGTGATGAAAATATTGATAGATCCAGCAACCAAAACGGCCAGTGGAGTTAAAGTCACTATGGACGGAAAGGATCTCAAGATTTTTGCCAAGAAGGAAGTAATTTTATCAGCTGGTACCATCAACTCGCCCCAATTACTTATGCTTTCTGGGATAGGTCCGCGAAATCACCTAGAAAACTTGGGAATAAATGTGATCCACGATTTGAGCGTTGGAGAAAATTTGCAGGACCATCAAATTTTCCTCGGTTTTGAAGGTAAAATCGATAAGAGCGCTGTCATCGAAGCAACTCCTCATCAGTTGCTCGACGCAATTTACCAATACTTTCTCTACAGACAGGGGCCCATGGCTGAGATATCAGCGACCAATCTAGTAGGATTCATTAACACTAAAGGTGACTCGGAGTATCCCAACATCCAATTTCACCACATTATATTCGATAAAAATGACAATTTTCTACTTAACGATATAAACCGTTGTGCAAATTACGTTGAAGACATCCACAAGGCGAAAGTTGCAAACAATCGGGAATCCGCGACGTTTGAGATACTCCCAACTCTTCTGAACCCAAAATCGAGGGGTAAAATCCTCTTAAGAAGTTCAGATCCTTCCGAGAAACCTCTAATATACCCCAATTACTTTGGTGACGAGGATGATTTGGAAACGTTTTTGGAAGCGATCAAATACGCAAAGAAGCTCCTGGAAACAAAAGCGTTTTCCGCGCACAATCCAAAACTGGTCGACTTAAATCTGGCCAACTGCAAGGGATTCGTTTTTGATACGGATGATTATTGGAGATGCGCTTTGAGGTCGTTGGGAGGAAGCATTTACCATCCGGTTGGAACGTGCAAAATGGGACCATCTAGTGATACCAGTGCCGTGGTCGATTCGAAATTAAGAGTGCACGGAGTTAAACAATTGAGAGTTATAGACGCTTCTGTGATGCCTAAAATTGTGAGCGCGAATACTAACGCTGCCGTTGTGTTGATTGCCGAGAAAGGGGCGGATATGATCAAAGAAGACTGGTTACCGGTGGTCCACAATGAATTATAAATTAATTATGTAGTAAAGAAATTTACAGAAACAATGAGTATCTGGTGTTGTTTTTTGTTAAATATCTTTTTTAGTAAACACGGTTGCTATATTTTTGTTATGTGTTTGTTATATCATTAAAAGCAACATATCAATGCAGTTGCTGAACACAAAATATCCCAATAGATGGATAGGGCGAAGTGCACCAATCTCCTGGCCACCTAGGTCACCTGATCTTACCCCTATAGATTTTTTTTTGTAGGGACACATAAAACAAGTGTATCGAAACACCAACAACTGCTGAAGATATGCAGAACAGGATTCGTGTTACATCTCTACACATACATCTGGTATATACCTATACAGTAGGTGCAAATAGCCAATTATTCGTACCTACTGTAGGTACAAATAGCCAATTAATCGTACCTACTGTAGGTGCAAATAGTCAATTATTCGTACCTACTGTAGGTGCAAATAGCCAAGTATTCGTACCTACTGTAGGTGCAAATAGCCAATTATTCGTACCTACTGTAGGTGCAAATAGCCACAACCAAATAAATAAGCTTTATTAAAAAGCATTTATCTTGTTGCCGAGAAGAGATTTTTAAGTAAACTTACTTTTAATAATAAGTGATATAGTACAGGGTGGCCCATTTCCGAAGCCCATACAGCTTATCTAGGTTATTATCAGAGATTAAAAAAAAACAACTAAGTAGATAGGTACATAGTATCGATTTTTTTTCGAGAGGAATTCACTGCCATCAACAGATTTTTTATATAATTTTTTAATTTTCGAAATACAGCCAAAAACCGATTTTTGGCACTTTTCAAAAATGTTAAATATCTCGCTTAAACTATTAGATACAGAAAAACTTTAAAGACATTTTTTGCATGTTATTTGTCCTTAATAAGAGAGCGAAATTCAATATTTTTTTACTCATCTAAATATCTATATATTACACCTAACTTTCCCTGTATGAGTATGAGCATAGAAAATAGGCCACCCTGTACGTGCTTAAATAATCAAACAATTTATACCCAAAAATTACGAAGTTTGTCATGTTTGTAACACTAAGCTACAGAACTATTTTCTTACCACTGCTACAAGACCTTGACCATTAGATGGAATTGCTGGAAGAAACCAGAAGTTGGAATATTTTTTTACCTGAAATTAAGAAAAAAAAACTGTTATTTGAAAACTCTATCCATGTAATCACAGCAGACATTTATTTTAATAATAGTTAATTACTGTTTATTAAAATTGAATTAAGTTAACAGTTCATCAGTTTATTAACATTTTAATTACAAATATTCTACTACACAGAACGAAAGTTTAGTCGGCAATATGAAGGACCAATTATCTTTTGGAATATAATTTGTAACCTCTGTGTTCCTTTAAGTTAAACAGTTTTTTTTATCGATTTAGGCCAGGGGTTCTCAACATTTTAATTTCCGCGTACCATTGAATAAAAAACTAAACATTTGGTACCACCACCGTTAACAAATGTAATTCTGCCGCGACACATCAAGCTGTAATGAATGAGCATTCAACATAACGTATCAAATACAATATTTTTCGCGTACCACATGTACCACCGGTGGCGTTCGAACCACCGGTTGAGAACCTCTGATTTAGGTGATCCAATACACTTAAAATATTATTTTTGTTATTTTTCGTTCAATCTATTTAGCTCTTATCTGTTGTTTAGCTCTAAAAACATTTATTTTATCATAATACATGTGAATAAAGATGCAACATATTGTAATTTCTTTTTGTAACCACCCTGTGTGTGCAATTAACCTATAACCCAAATTAAAATCTAGTAGCACTGTCGATTTTAAAATGTAACAGTCAGTTCACTATGTCAAATTATTTGTCAAATTAAACGTTATGTGTAAGTAAATTTGTGAAACGGTCGTTTAAATTATTAGTTATTTGCGAAATTCAAAGTACTATTTTCTCGTAAAAACATAAACAAAATTAACATGACTGAGGGATATCTCGATCCACACCCTGGACATCTCTCTGGTTCCATTGGAAAAGCTTTTTTGCTCATGATTAATATTTTGATGATACAAAAAGGTGGGATTGCACCTTTAGAAGATTATCCTGACGATTTTGGACCCAGTCTGGAAGGGGTAACTTACCAATAATCACTAAAATATTCTTGTGCGATTGTAATAAAAATATAATGAATAGGTAAATCTGTTGTGAGATCATCCGATTATCATGGGAATTTATTAGTTTTATTATTAAATGTGATACTTTTAAATTACAATTAATAATTGTTGCTTTTTAAAAACGTAGGGATTTGAAAATTGTGTAAATAAAAAGCTTGTGAAAAAAGTTGGAATCCTTAAAATAAAAACATTCATTTGTTTCAGAAATGTTTAAATTAATGGTACTTTCATAGGGACTTTTAATGAATTTTATTTGTTTTAAGCCTAAATGTCAAAATAAATACATTAGGTAAACCTTATTATATTGAAAAGAGGGAAAAAAATGCTTTTTTTTATAAGGTCATAGCCAACTATGGTTTACATTTAAAAAAATGCAAGTTTGTAATTTATCTAAGAACTTAAACACATAAAAGTATTCATTTACAGTGCGTACAAAAATCTATAACTTTTTTTCTAAAATTTTTTTTTTTTCCCCATCAAGCAAAACTGAGTTATTACCGATTTAATATAAATGCCCATTTTGATTTTCGTTTATTATCTAGCGTGCCATGGAAATTTTTAAAAACATTAAAGCATCATTGAATAGGTTTCAGAATGGGAGACGATTTTCTAATTTTAACTTCTTTGTAGCTCTTATCGTTTACGAGTTCTCAATAGTGGCCCTTCCATGTGGATCACCCTGTATTTTAGATTTCGTTAAAAAAAAACCTTTTTTTACAGAACTCTGATGTTAATTTCGACTTCATCATTGTGGGGGCAGGTACAGCAGGATGTATTCTAGCAAATCGGTTGTCGGAATATCACGATTGGAAAATTCTTCTTGTTGAAGCTGGCGGTGACCCATCTTCAAGCGCAGATGTAAGTATCATTCGACACTTATTTTTTGGAAATAAACGATAAATAACTTGTTAAACCCTAGCTGACCTTTTTAAAATTAAGACAGAATATCTGAAATTTTAAATAGGAACCAGAATATTTGTGAATCTCAAAATTGTTTCTATTTTTTTGTTACCTAGTACAGGGTGGTCTATTTTCGATGGCCATAGAAGGAGGGTATTTCAGTTATTATCAGAGATAGAAAAAACTAAGTACGTAGTCTCGATTTCTTTTTCCGAGAGGAATTCATTGCCGTAAACAGATTTTTGATATCTTTTTTATTTTTCAAAATATAGCCAAAAACCGACTTTTGGCAATTTTCAAAAATGTTAGATATCTCGCTTAAACGAAAAGAACTTTGAGGACATTTTTGCATGGTCTTTTGTCCTTACATAAGATAACGATATTCATTTTTTTTTACTCATATAAATATCGAAATATCACATAACTTTCTTATTTTAAATGACAACCATAAGCAAATTATATGTTTTTGAAAAGTGCAAAAAGTAAACTTTCAATTTATGTCGAAACCAATTATGGTTGCCATTTAAAATAAGAAAGGTAGGTGTAATATATCGATACCCTGTATTTTTTTATGTCATTGAATTCGTGTTTAAGAAAGCATTATTTTTTGTTAAGTATGTCCTATGCCCAAAACTCATACTTTTCGAGATATTCGACATTTTTTCTTCTAATCGTTATTGAAGCAAATAGAGTGCCAGGTAAATCGAAAGAACTGACTGTTCACTTCACTAACGTCAAAAAATTGACATTTATTTTTTGAATTATTGCACTATGAATTTTACTTTACAAGAGCAAATTGATATAGCAATGATTTTTTTATGTTCTATTATCTTATTTAATTTTTTATTTGGTGTCAATAAATAATTTTTCCTTCATTTTCCATTTTTCTTCGCGCTCTTTAGAGGTATTGCGCGCCCCACAGGTTTAGAAACACTAGTAAAGTTCATAACAATAATAAAATTGATTTGGTTGCCAGTTTATTTATTGCCTATGTTTTAAGTAAATCCACAAGGCTAAGTATCTACCTACTTTTAGTAATTAAATACACGAAATGGTGAATAAACCATATCAATTTGCTCTTGCAAAGTAAAATTCATAGTGAAAATTCAATAATTCAAGAAATAAATGACAAGTTTTTGACGTTAGTGAAGTAAACAGTCAGTTTTTTCGATTTCCACGGCACTCTACTTGCTTCAATAACGATTAGAAGAAAAATGTCGAATATCTCGAAAAGTACGAGTTTTGGGTATAGGACATAGGTACTTAACAAAAACTGAAGCTCTCTTAGACGAATTCGTTGACTTAAGAAAATACAAGGGTTTGCATTTGAAAAATCGAGTTACGAGCTTTGGAAAATCATGAAAGTTGCTACCTATTTATGAACACCCTGTATGCGTGATTCAAACTTTTTTATATCGAGCAAATAGAGCAATGTTTTCTGCATTTCCTTACCAAATTACAACTCTATCCTTCAAAAAATAACTTCAGGAGAATTTTTTGACTAAAGACTTAAAACCTTGAAAAATTTTGAAAATTATTTTTTTTTGACTACGCCCCATAAAAACCTGTAGTACTTTATATTAATGCAAAGCTAATATGAAGGCGGTCACAAATATTAAATTAAAAATGGGGTGACTCACCCTGTATATTTGAAAATATTTTTATCGTGTTCGGAAAAAAAAACTGTATGAAACAGCGTTTGAATCAACTTTCTATTTCAAACCGTTTAACCACAATCGACCGATCCCGCTCTAATGACTCACCCTATACATTCGTCATGAATCCGTTCCTGAAAGACGGACGCGTACTAACTAGGCCGAATACGGAATCAACATTTTACATATTATTTAAATTTTAGGTTCCAGCATTTTACTACACTCTGAGAAACACAAAAGAAGACTGGAAATTCATAACAGCGAAGAACGACAGCTGGTGCCAAGGCATGATCGACCAACGATGCCGCATCCCCAGGGGAAAGGTCTTGGGAGGAACAAGCTCGATCGACAACATGCACTACTCCCGAGGAAATCCCATGGACTTCGACAGGTGGGAAGCCGATGGCAATTTCGACTGGGGCACGGAATCCACAAACTTCTTCTTCAGCAGAATAGAGAACTACAAAGGTCCAAGCGAATACCCGATCAGTTTCAAAACGGACGGCGAAATAAGCCTCGACCTCTTCAACAGCGAGCACCACGCGAAAGACCTCATTTACAGCGCAGTCGACGAACTGAATTACGGAAAGCTGAAGGAGAACGAGTATCTGGGTTACATAGATAACGTCGTGATGGTCGACGCGGGCACCAGGTTCAACATGGCCAAAGCCTTTCTGACACCGGTCAAAGACCGTAATAATCTCTATGTCGCGAAAAACGCCTTGGTTACAAAGATATTGATACCGGATCCGACCGAAAAAAGAGTCAGGGGGGTCGAGGTGTCTTTCGCCAAGAGCACCGTCAAGCTAAGGGCCAAGAGAGAGGTTATCGTCACGGCCGGAGCTATCAACACGCCGCAACTGCTCATGCTGAGCGGTGTCGGTCCAGCCAAGCACTTGAAACAATTTGATCTACCCGTACTGGTCGACCTTAAAGTTGGTTCTCAAATGCAGATACAGTACTCGGCGTGTGTATTCGTTGGCATTGATAAGGAAGCCGAGCCGGTGGATCAAGAAACGGAGCTCATCGACGGAACGTACCTATACGTGATGCATCGGAGAGGGCCGTTAGCGATGACCAACATCAACGATCTGGTCGGTTTCATTAACACCAGGAAAGATCCTTACGAATACCCGAACATGCAGGTGTACCACTACTTCTTCAATCAGCAGGATTTCATTCTCAGAGGATTTCTCGAGGAATTTGGCTTCGTGGAATCGATCGTCAAGTCTCTCGTCAATTACAACCAAGATCAGAGTATCCTCATGTTTATGCCGACGGTTCTAAATCCCAAATCCAGAGGACGCGTGCAGCTCAACAGCACAAATCCCTACGACAGGCCCAAAATCGAGCCGAACTACTTCGTCGACGAGGATAACGAGGATTTCGCCACCCTCGTCTCCGGTTTTAAGTACATCACGAAGCTTGCCGAAACGAAAGCGTTCAAAGCGCGCAGAGCCACGCTTCTGCACGTCGACATACCGAACTGCAGGAATTTCAAGTTCTGCACGGAGGCTTATATACAGTGCGCTATCAAGAACATGGCTTTTCCGCAGTCCCACGTTTCCGGAACGACCAGGATGGGACCTATCTGTAAACAATGTAGTGTCGTGGATGACGATTTGTTGATCAAAAGGGTAAGGGGCTTGAGGATCGTGGGAGCGAGCATAATGCCGTCTATAGTTTCCGGGAGTACCCGGGGAAGTACCGCGATGATAGCCGATAAGGCTTCGGAGATTATTAAAGAGCGGTGGATCAAGGATTATCAGCCACAGCCAAAATGTAGATGCAAAACGCAATATGATATAAAGTAGTTCGGGTTTTGGACTTACGACTGTGTAATTATTAAGAATTAAATGTAAAAAAAAGCGTGCCAATTTCTGTAATTGTTTTTGTTTTAAAGTACATACTGAATAAAAAAACATTCCAAATGTTTCTATAGTTTGGTAGTAGGGGAAGATGGTATATACTGGGACATGGTATATAGTGGGACAACAAAGATTTTGGCCATCTGTTACCCCGTACTTGAAGTTTGTTTACATCAAAATAGCGGTTAAGTAGTCCCATTATATCCTGTCTACAGTATGTGTCGTAAACAATGTCATAGTGACTTGCACATGTGAGGCATGTTTGGTAACTGCGCATTGTTTTTTTGTGGTTATTCAGTTTATGTGCTAAAACTTTTTTATTTATTTAACAACAATTAGAAAATTTGGCGTAGGTGTACCTTACACTATATTAAATGTGTGTACAATGTTAAAACTTAAAATAATCATACAAGTTTTTCATTAAATCGTTGCTTTTAAAAATTGATCACATGGTGCATTGTGGGACAATGATGATAATCAGGTAAATTTTCTGAAAAAGACTTCCGACTTTAGATTTTCTTTCTCTAAAAACAGAGATAAAGACTGTGTTGAAAAAGAAAATATTCTGTGTAGGTTAAGCGCACCGACTACGTTTGGGGGCACTAAAAAAACAAAGAAACATTTTCAATTTTAGTTTGATTTTTCAAAGTACAATGTCTAAATGCCCATGAAAAGTGAAAGTTTTTAAAATAAAAAATTAAAATTAAGCTTTTTTTTAATTACTTACGCTTTATTTCAAATATATTTTTTGCTGTCCCACAATGTACCACGGGGTGGTGTATGTGGGGACAAGTGGTGTATAGTGGGACAGTCCCTCTATTTGTGTACCTTTATTTTAAAAAAATATTTTTTTGTATATGCAATGATAAACTAAAGCAATATGAATATCTCATATCAATTTGAGGTATGCAAATTAAACCGTTCAAAAGTTACGCAAAATTTAAAAAAAGTGTCCCAGTATATACCACCTTCCCCTATTAATTTTTTTTTGTGTAACAAAGTTTGAACGACCGACGAAAATTTTACAATTCGACAAGTAATCGAGAAAGCTATAATAGAGAACAGAGAAATACATCTATGCTTTATAGACATCGAAAAATCATTCGATAGACGAGGATAGAGTGAACACAAATGACATCTGGAGAATATTAGAAGATAGAGAAATTGACAAAAAGTGGATAAAAGGAGTACAAACGAACGAAAAAAGTAAGACAAGAATGTTCATAAAGGTTCGAAACAACAAGAGGGTTAAGACAGGGAGGGCTGCATCTTAAGTCCACTACTTTTTAATATAGTAGGTACTAGAAACTAGTTTTGCATCATCGAAAAGAGATTTTTTTTATCAAATAAGTACCTATAATATAAATTTAAATAAAATAAAGGCAGGTTTTTACATAAGAAACTTACTTTAATGTTTTCATATTCTATATACACTTGTAGATTTTATGAATAGCGAGATTTTTCTTTGGATTCGGTTTTTAAAGGCGATTTGTAATTACCAGTACCAATAACGTTTGATGTTTTCATAAAAGGCAAAACCTAAAAGTATCTATATCTGTCTAAATTTACATTTATAAGGCATGCAAAGAATTGTTACTGTTACCATTAAAATTTATATTCAATAAAATTATTTTGACGTCTGCATATCCTGAAATATCGAAAATCACTAAAGTATGTCCGATTTTTAAAAGTGGAGATCGTTCACATGTTACGAATTATAGACCCATAGCGCTCGTTCAAACTATCTCAAAAATATTTGAATCAGTGCTATACAAAAAAATATTTGAACATGTGAAACCGTTTATCTCAATAAATCAGCATGGATTTATGCCACAGCGATCGACAGTTACTAACCTATCTGTTTTTTCTCAAGATATTTCAGAAGCATTAGATGCAAATATACAAGTTGATGTAGTATATACTGATTTTGCAAAAGCCTCCGATAAAGTAAATTTTGATATCTTGTTAAATAAACTTCATTCGTTTGGATTCTCTTTAAAATTACTTGATCTTGTTCGTTCTTATTTAACAAACAGAGTTCAGTATGTTGTATATAATAGCTGCTATTCTTTCAAATATAAAGTTAGTTTAGGGGTACCCCAAGGTTCTAATCTCGGTCCACTATTATTTTTACTTTTTATTAACGACTTGCCACTATCCATAAAATACTCTAGTAATTTAGTTTTTGCAGATGACCTAAAATTATGGTTAAATGTAAGATCAGTCAGTGATTGTGAGTCTCTACAAAATGACATTAACAATATATATCAATGGAGCATGGAAAATAACTTGCACTTTAACATTGCTAAATGCTCGGTGGTATCATATCACAGGAAGCATAGTCCAATAAAGTTTCAGTATACAATGAAAGACATTTTGATGGGAAGGAAAACGAAAATTAACGATTTAGGAGTTATGTTTGACCCAAAATTAAATTTTGCTGAACATATACGTAAAAGTACAGAGGCAGCACTTAGATCATTGGGGTTCGTATTGCGGAACACTATTCACTTTAAACATGTTAGCTCTTTTTATTTTCTGTACAATTGTTTTGTGAGAAGCAAATTGGAATATGCTTCTGTCATATAGAATCCTTTTTATGAAATCTATATAAAACAAATAGAAGCCGTTCAAAAACGGTTTGTACGTTATATAATTTTTAAACAGACTGGTCTTTATCCATATTTAACATCTTATAAAAAACTATGTTGAGTGAATTGCAGCTTATATCCCTTGAGCGAAGACGGTGTTTGCTGGATCACGTGTATATTTTCAAAATCGTTAATCACAAAGTCTATGTCACTATAGATCTATTAAATAAAATTTCCTTTTTAGTGCCTCGATCAAACAGCCGTTGGGCTAGTACATTTTATTTGAACCAACCTCGTACTAATTTGCTTCAGGTGTCACCATTGTACAGAATGTGTAAGGTGGCAAATATTTTTTCAGACCTTGATATTTTTTATAATTGTAGTGTTTCAACTTTCAAAAACAAAGCTTTACTGATTTTACGTGCACCAGTTCAATATGATTTATTTTTGTATTAATTAATGCACATATATTTATTTGTAATATTTTTTTTATGTTTCGGCTGATTAATAAAACCATAGTTATAATATGTATTATGTATATATCTGAGGATAGAGTTGTATTTGTATGATAAAATTAATTGATTTTTTTTAATGCACACATTTATAGTACCTATAATGTTACATATATTATTATTACGTATATTATATTATTGTATATCGCCCTATGATTCGGGTTTACCCCTGTTGGGTGTAATTTAATAAATAAATAAATAAATAGTTTTAAATTCTGTCAATATCTTAAAAAACATTAAAATACGTTAAAAAACACTTAAGGCTGTATTTTTTTAGCATATCAGCTAAAATCTGTAGCATACAAAATCATGAAAATACGAACACTTGCAGATTGGTGTGAAGCAGAAATACTTTTTAACACAAAAGAGTTTAAAGTTGCATAACGTTAGGCGTTAGAACCATTAAAAAAGGAACATTATTTTCCCTATAATCTTCAAAAATGTTAAAAATACTCCATTGTGAAAATAACAAATATTATTTTTACCAAATATTTGAACAATTTATTGAAACTAACTTAACAGTGCAATTTGGTTTACTGGATAAATATACGATTTAAATATATTACGATATTTGTATTGTCAACTAGTTTAATGTAAGTTATGAGTTTGTTAAATTTTAGCTAGTAAAAATTAAATTTAGAAATTAAAGGACCATTAGGAAAGCTTAATACGAGGGTCAAACTGAATTTATTAAGATTAACGAAAACGGTTAATATTTTCAAAGAGTTTAAATATGTTTGAAGTAATTTCCTTTGGTATTAATACACTTCTTTTTTACATATTACTCCGTAAAAGTTCCCAACTAACCTTTTCCCAGTTTTTTTTTTAAATCAAAATAATCGGTAGCATTAATATCTTTCTCAGGCAAGAAGTTTCTAACCAGCAAATTTCTTTTGAATCTAAAAAATTAACAAAATTCTCACATTTTTCACTTTGGTAAGGGAGGTGAATCCGTTAATTTTATCTTTTTTTCTTCATGAAAATAAAAGATTTATGTTAAATGCATTATCGCAATGGATCATAATCCTCTTCTCTGACATGTTGACTAAATATTTGAAGCAAATATTTTTCTGTGCATTTAGCTTTAACATTGACCAATTGGTCATTTGTGGGTTAGGTTAACTGAAACAATCAAACGATGTTAAATACTACTTATTACGGTTATAATCCCTCACAATTTATTTTGTAGGAATAAATATGTAGAATGGAACAAGCGTTTAATATATGTTAAATTTGAAAATGATTCGCTTTCTGTTGTGATCAAATTGAACATTTGACATGGTTACTCAAGGTGCCAACAAAATATGATAAAAGTTACTAAAAAGTAACCAAAATATATTGGAGTTTTCGTACCAAAAAATAGTACAATGTAAATGGTTCATATTTTCCATGCTAAATTCTTGAACGAAATTTTTGTATCAAAAATCGTATACGATTTTCTTAAACGAAAAAATAGTATAATATAAAACAGTCTTAAAACATACATACCTAAGTAACAAATTTCAGCAGAGAAGTTGAATTTTATTTTAAAATAAAGATAAAAATTAACAACAAAGTAGGTACACAGTGACAATAGCACAGGTGTAGCACAAACTAAATGACGTTTTTTTCCACTACAGAAGCAACATTTAGCGATAAAATTTTAATCTAGTATTCCCTGTTCTGTGCACTTCTAAGTGCCACTAAGCATTCCCACCTGTATGTAACTAATGGAACTTAAAAAAAATATTATGAACTGTACTTATATAAGTACACTGGGAACAAATGGGTTAGGTATTATGTAAAATTTAATACCTGCTGTATATTTTCTTGGTCTCGTGTGTTTGAAACCTGGTGATTCTCAAAATTTGAAATCGACAATTTTAATTAGGTGTTGCGTTTTTTTTTCTCTTACGTGTCGCGGAAATAAAATTTCGTCGAGTTGTCAAAATTGTCACAACTTTTAGGCTTAGATTACAAATGATAAAATTTTATTGATTCTAAAAGCCAGGGCGTTTTAAATTGGCAGTAAACGTCTAGATTAAAGTGCGGAAAGCGAAGCCCCTCATTAAAAATATTGTGTTTTATTTGACACCGCACCGTCGCGTCGTATGGGCAAAGAAAGTAGTTTCGTTTACAAAAATGTATTACTTGTCTCCGCGTTAGCTTTTTTCAGCCGGTTAAAGTTGCAAAATTAACACACACTTCTAGCCTAAGATTAGGTTATATAACAATAACAATGTATGTCTTTTTTTAGCGTTTTGTAATGGCACCTAATAAGCGCTAAGATATCACTAACGGCTTAAAAAAATCTACGCAAAAAAGGCGTGATCTTTGAACTTGTCAACACTAGTTTTAGAAAGTTATTGTAATTGTTGTAATTTATTAGTAGCAATTATTCGTTTGCGTCAGCCATGCTCATTTGTAGCGACGCGGTTCGCTTTAGTTTTGCACAAGAAGTTTAACAAAATTGTGCTATTATAAGGACATTAATAAATTACGGATATTTTGCAAACACTTGTGCCCAAATATCGTTTGCATTGATTGCGTATTGTTACAGGCAGGGCCGTGTTTAGGGGGGGGCGAAGGGGGCGCTCGCCCCGGGCGCCGAAATCAGGGGGCGCCAAAATCGCCATTGACGTCTTATTTTTTTTTTGGAGATATCTACGTTACGCAGTACCAGCGCGAAATTATTTTGTGTCCTAGGCAAAGTTTATTGGCACGTCCCTTCTTCCTTAAGTCCTTTTATCTAAATTGTAGAGTGTTATTAACAAGTAAATAACGTACGGCGTATGAGGTATAGACAGCTGACGTAGCGTGATAATGAACCCAAGAGCGCGTCAAGTAATAGTGATAGTGTAAGTAAGCACTTTAAACTAATAACTGTGTAGTGAATTAAATTTTAAAATATAATCGTATAAATAAAGTTAAATAAAATAAAATATTATCCATGGAGAAATTTTTTAAAGCGAGTGGTAGTAGTTATAAAAGAAAAAGAGACAAGGAAGAGAAAAACAAAGAAGAAGGCGGAATATCCAGTACGTACAAACTAGTAATCAGATCATCAGATCAAGCAAAAACCAAAGGTTCAACGGAAGAAAAACAAATGGAGGCGTTAGTAAAAGTAATTAACCAATTGGTGGAAGAAGTTAAAAAGATAAGGGAAGAACAAAAAGCATTTAGGGAGGAATTTAGTGCAACAAAAAAAGAAAACGAAGAGCTTAGAAAAAAGATGCTTAGCTTAGAAAACAGAATAGAAGAACCAGAAAAAAAAAAGAAAAGAAATATAAAATTGTGATAAAGGGGGCAAAATTTGATGAAAGTAACGGTACAGCAGGTATCGAAGAATTTCTAGATCAAAATTTAGGAGTCAAAGTAAATATCAAACAGATGTATGTGGTGGGTCGAAAATATGGCAAAAGTATGACAATAGCAATGACAAGTAAATAGGAGTAAAATAAAATAAAGATGATGCAGTATAAGAGCAAATTAAAAGGTCAAAACGTTTACATAGACAATGACCTAACAGTAAAAGAAAGAGAAATACAAAGAAAAATCAGAGAAGAGGCAGAAAAAGAAAGAAAAAAGGGCAAAAAAGTCAGAGTAGTTTATCAAAAACTCATTGTAGATAATAACATCTGGCTATGGAATAAAGAGAAAGAGGAGCTACAGCAAAAAGCAGACCCAAAAAACTAAGGACGGAAAACAAGTTACGGAAAAAATGGCACGATCACTACACGAAAACGGACATGAATAAGGAAAAACAGATAGCAATCAAAGCATGAGATACTAAAAATGAAAAAAATAGAGATAAGAAAGACAAAATGAGAATAGGTACTTGGAATACCAGAAGCATAAAAAGAAAAGAAGAAGAAGCGATCATGGAAAAAAGTCAGCACAACACAACTCAACAGTCCTACAAACAGTAGAAAGACTCACGACTAAAAAAAATAATGTTCCTTAAATTAAATGTTTAACTATTGAAGTATTTATTTATTTATTATTAAAAATATTACATGTGCATATTATGTTATTTTTTACCAAATTGTATGTTCCTTAAGTTAAATGTTACCTAATTATTTATTTATTATTAAAAATATTATATGTGCATACATATGTGTGTTTTATAAAGTGTTTTTTAAAACGAGCCCCATTTTCCAAGCCCGAACAAAGTAGGCCCGGAGAAAGTTTTTTTTTTTTTTAGAAATGGGGCGCAATTTTTCGTTCTTGCCCCGGGCGCCAAAACACCTAGACACGGCCCTGGTTACAGGTGTATTTTAAGGTCTAGTCTTGAAATTATCAGAACAAATAAGGAAAAAATTTCTTAATAAATTTGGGTGTAACGCAGAATTGTCTACCGGTAGTTTTACAAAATATATTTTTAAGGCTTATTTTAATGGAATTACGTGTCTCCAATCAATGGAAAAATATTTTTAACACGTGCTTAATGTGTAATGTCAAAAAAAAAGCAGTTAACCCTAGCCAACTGTGACTTTACCAACTTTGAATCCTATGAATAGTAGTGATCTTTTTTTTTTTTTTTTTAAATTGTGACAGGCTACGAAACTTACATTCCATTTTTTGTTGTACCTGCCCGCCAAGAAAGTAGTAGTGTATAAATTCTCAAACATAAGCAATTTCCGACAAAGACCAAAAAGCAGCGACAAATGAAAAAAAAAATAGTAACGTATGCAGTTTCTTCAGGAGTAATTCAGAATAAAATGCTCCACGAATTGGTGTTCAAATCAGATATAACGTCCATAAAAAAAATTGACCTGATGATGGTTTAAAAAAAGCGAAACGTCACGTGGAAAATATAATTAAGGATTATGATTCCTTGCAAAAAGTGGCTATGAAAAAGTTTTAACAGAAATGGAATTCGACTGCAAATGAAAATGTTACGGCCAAAAAACAAAAATCCACTTTTTCCCCTATATTTCAAAAACTGAAAAAGCTAGATAAGTCAAATTATAAGCACCTGAATAACCAACTTTGCTCTAATTTAACCGAAGTCGTATTTCTTACCGTTTACGAGATCCCCATAGTGGCCCTCAAAAAACGAGAACCCTGTATAATCCCGAAAAAAAAAACAATGCTTTGAACACAAAACGAAAGTCAAACCAAAGATTTAATGAATAGTGGGTATCCAGAGGGCTTCTCAGAACGGAACTTACGACCAGAAAAATGTAACGTTCGACGAGAAATGAGTCTAGGAACCGGAAGGCGAGGAACGCTATAAAACTGGATTATAATAATGAATAATAGTACCAGAAATGTATCCGAAGCTAATTACGAAGAAATTCACGCAGTAAAAAAAAACATTAATAATTTTTACTTATTAAGCAATACCATTTTAATGGGTTTATTTTATTAACAACACGATCCGAATACACTAACCGTTCTTCTATGATCAACATAAAAGAAAGCAAAAACATGTGACAGTAGAGAAAACATTAAAATAATTAAAGCACTGCAGTTTAAAAAACTTGTGTTAATTAGTAAGAACATTCTTCACAAGCAAAATTACAAGCAAACATTTTGGTGATAGTTTTTTATTAAGTTTTAATAATAATACAACGGCCTTGATTTAATAATTAGTTTTCATTTTTTATTAAAATCGTGTTTAGTGAATGATTAACACGAGTTTAAATTTAATTCATGCAATTTATCATTAGTTTTATATCAGACGCTGGAATTTCTTTTATTAATTGCATTTGTTAGTTCTACCTGTTAACTTCATTGTAAATTGAGTATAACATTACCTTTTTACTAATAATAATAATCTATATTAATTAACAATTAAAAGCAAGTAGCAATTTTACAATGGAACCAAGATCTTTTAAAAAGCATGTTTTGATCAACGAGTAAATTTTTATAAAACCAAAAAGAAAGCATCAAATTACAGAATACTGCGGCAGACTTCGTGTTTATATCGAGCATAAAAGTTTCCAATATTTATTGTAATATTATTCTGTTTAATAGCATTCAGCAAAAACGTTATGTGATTAAACTATGGCATTTTAAGTACTCTATTAATAACTTTTTATGAAACCCTTTTTCTACTATAAAGTGTAAATACACAGACTTTTTATTGGACTTATAATTTTTAGATTCTCTTATTGGCCAGTCGTTTTTTGCAATTTTTGGCTAGATTTTTAGCCAACTTTGAGGACCTCTTGCAGACACAGCAAGCATGGTACAACATTTTCGTATTAAGATTTTCGACTTAGAATTTTACGAAGAACATCGCCACGTGTAGCGCTTCCGCCAATTTTTACACACCCTGTATAAGTTAGTCAATGAATTCATATTTGTATTCAACTGAACTGAACAATTATTTAAGAATCATAACATTAACATAACACGATTCTATTTTTAGAAAAACGCAAAGTTATTGTTAAATAACTCGTGGGAATTAAACAAATGACGTGCATTTAAATTGTCAAATTTGTTCTAAATGCACTTCCTAAATCCGATAAACAATTGTGGGAATGCGAAAAAGCTGGCAAGTTCACAAAAATTTGAATGTTTATATAATTTTGACAAACACACCATGCCATGTATAGAATATTGTTCGCCATAATTGGTTCGCAATTATTCTGGGACGCCTTTCAAAAAATTATTGTAATACTCGTTTGGAGAAAACCGGATTTCTAAATCCAAGTTTTTATTTTATATAAAAAAGATTACATCGAAACAATTGCCGTCGGTTTGTAACGACCAAATTGTTATTTATTAGTCATTTGTTTAACAATGGTATTTTGCGGCACACTTTTACATCGGCACTTAATGATATGTTTTTGCAATAGCTAATTCAATTTTTAGAAATTCATATCATTAAAAGGTAAAAGTATAATCTCGTTTATTATATAAACGATGTTTGATACTCAAATACTCATAAATATATAAAAGTATATTATCAATACACTTTTTATGCTTTTAAATATGCTATAGCAGAAGAACTATTATGCAAACTGTAACCGATAACTTGACCGGATTTTAGATATTGTAATAGTGAGTGGGTTAAATAGTATTAAAAGGTTTCCCAAAGTAATATTTTTAATCATCTCCCACCTTCACACAGGGGGCTGGCTGAAAAGCGCGACCCCTTTTTTTTTTTTAATCAGAACTTTATTGTGGGTTGAAATTTTGCAATTAAAATGTTTTATTTGAAAGCTTGATTCATTTAGGAACTTCTTTTATTCTTTAGTTTTTCTTGTAAAACTTGCAGTTTTTGAGTAAAAAAACAAATAAGTAAACATGAACCATCAAATATTCCAATATAAAACGAATCATGGTGGTTACCATGGTTTGTTCATGTTCATGTTGGGTAGAAGTGATGGGTGTAATTTATTTTGACGTTTACGCGGCGACAGCGCTAAGACGCCCTTCAATTCTACCCAATATGAACATATACAAACCATGGCAACCACCAAAATGATTCGTTTTATATTGGAATATTAAATTTGATGGTAAATGTTTACATATTTGTTTTTTTACTCAAAAACTGTAAGTTTTGCGAGAAAAACTAAAGAATAAAAAAAGTTTCTAAGTAAATCAAGCTTTCAAACAAAACATTTTAATTGCAAAATTTCAACCCACAATAAAGTTCTGATTAAAAAACCAACAGGGGTCGCACTTTTCATCCGCCTGTGAAGTTAGGTAGAAGATGATTAAAAATACTACTATGGGAAACCTTTTAATAAGTGTAAGACATATACCAAATATCATTCTTCTACATTTATCCAAATTTGAGAAACAAAATAAAAACCTAATTTTAGCGCTCCCCTTTAGGGGGATGTAACTCCGAAAGGTGACGTCCAAGGAAAAAATTGTATTTGAAGAGCCCTCTTAGTTTTCGATCAGGAATCACCGCCCGGATTTTTTCGCAATATTTAAGAAACACCCTGTATATGTATACATCTACAAAACGAAGACGAATTTAAAGAAAATAAACATAAAAATGATTATAAACATAACGAAAACAATGGTTATTGGGGCAAAAAATACACAACATCAGATTGGAAAGAAAGGATATAGAACAAGAATTACATATCAAATATTATTTTTGAGAACTCATTTAGTTTTTTTTCCTTTTCCTGCTAATATTAGCATATCGTCTGCGAACGTTAACTCCAATAATTTAATTTCCTGCGTATTCAAATCTCAAAGCTTAAACATATTAATTTTTTGTATAGCATTCTTCATGCCTAGTTTATATAGAAGAATAATAATTGACACAAAACGTATCCTTCTTATAATCCTAACATAGATTTAGATTTTAGATTCTTTTTTTTATTCTTACGATATTGGAGATACTTTCATACCTTGTCTCGATGACGGAAGTGGTTTTGTAATGTCTTAAAAAGGGGGTTAAACCATAATTCGGACACCTCAATATATAAGTGGTTTTTTAGTAGTCTTAAAATTACTTTATTCTTGCCATTATCTAGTTTTTATCACACAATCACATTTTGTTTATCTGAAGTTTATCTAATTGAAAAAGGACATTTTTTTTAGCACTACCGTCTGGTTTTTTTTGTTAACGAATAATGGTAAAAAATGGGTTGTTATGAAATATCTAAACGATCTAGATATTCAAATACTACCGTAATTTTAGCTTTAAAAGTAATTAAATCAGTGAGCGTAGCGATAAGAATATAATGGTTCTAGAAAAAAAATTCAATTAACATTTAATTATAGTTTTTATTGTTTGTTATTACTTAACCAACTTTTGTTTATAAATAAGATAACAGTTAGATAACAGACGTTATTAAACTGATTATCATCAATTTTTTGTTTCCATTTCAGCTTAACTATGTATGGGTTCTCCATAAAGGAACCCGGGTGCAGTTCAGCAAACAGTGCTAAAGGAAGGTAATTTTTAATTAGCTTTAACTTGCTAAAAGGACGTTTTGCACTTTCTATAGTCATAGCCAATGTAAAGAAAAATCTTAGTTTAATAAATACCTACACCAAAAAAGAGTTCATAGTAATTGTTTTTTTAACATACAGCGTTGTTCAAAAGTCTGGCAAATGACTTTAGTTTTAATTTTAATTAGAAACGGACCCAAACGCTCTACAGGGTGACAATAATCTACATGTGTTGTATGGGTAACTTTGTTATTACAAGAGTAACAAAGTCGGTTAAATTAGCAAAGTTGGGCAGAATTTCAAGACGAATTTAATGCCATTTTGACATTTGGTCTACACCTTCAACTTTTTTAAATATTTTGAAAAAACCAAAAACAGACGATTTTTTCAATGGTAAATAATTCCACAGCCACCTATGTTAAAACCAAAGTGTGAATTGATTCCTTTAGATATTTTTACGTAGAATTAGAAAAAAATATTTAAAAAGTCATAGCTCACTCGATTTTCGAGATATAAGCCAAACTTGACTTTTTTTAAATGGCAACCATAGTTGGCTATGGGTTGATTAAATAGCTTATTTTCTTCTGATTTCAAAAATGTATGGGTTGTCATATCTATTTCCATTAGTTTTCTTACAATTTGCAAAAACCGAAATTATTACTAAATAGTACCTATGTGAGTGCCTTGGAACTGGAGAGCATTTTTTGTTTTTTTTAAATTAGTTGTCAAACTAAGTTCTGTTTTGCTGCTAATTACTGATGTGAATGTGTTAAGTAATTGTGATAAAAGTTTAAAAAAATAAAAAATATGGCTTATTCGAGGGAAGAAAAAAATGATATGTTATTTTGCTACTACAGCTGTAATCGTGATGTAAACGCAGCATCGGAATTATATCTACTAACATACATGGAAAGAAGGCAGCCAGATAAAAGATTGTTTGCAAAACTCGACGCTAATTTAAAACAGTATGGATCATTTTCTAAACCAAAAGATGCCAAAATAAATTTTAATGAAGATACAGAGGTACTTGTTTTGGCATACAATACTTTTAAACCAACTGCATCTGTACGAGAAATCGGACTTGAGTGTAACGTATCCAGAGAACAAGCAAGAATAATTTTAAAACAAAATAATTTTAATCCTTATCATCATCATATTGGAAATACGTTGTACCCAACAGATTTGGATAGAAGATTAAACTATGCTACATGGTTCGTAGAAGAAAGTCGAAGACACGAACTCTTTTCTCAATCAATTTTATTTACTGACGAGGCAAAATTTACAAACAATGGATTATTTAATAGAAAAAATCATATTTACTGGGCGAGGGAAAATCCACACTTAACGGTTGAAAGACGTGATCAACATGTTTTTAGTATCAATGTTTGGTGTGCCATTCTTGGTACAAAAATACTCGGTCCTTATTTTTATGAGGAAAATTTAAATTCAGAGCGCTATTTGTTATTTTTACAAAATCAATTAGAAGAAATGTTGGACGATCTTCCATTGAACTTGATTCAAAATTTGAATTACTTTCAGCATGATGGAGCACCAGCTCACAATGCACAAATAGTATCAAACTATTTATTAGAAAAATTTCCTAACTGGATAGGTAACAGAGGTCCCATTGCATGGCCTCCCAGGTCTCCGGACCTAACGCCTCTTGATTTTTTTCTATGGGGAACTATTAAAGATAAAGTTTATAAAGAAAAGCCCCATAGTGTTGATCACCTGAAAACCAACATAAGAGCAGCTGTAGCAGAAATCAGACATAATACTTTACTAAAAGTGCAAAGTGAATTATTAAAACGGTGTCAACTGTGTGTTCAAGAAAATGGTGGCCACTTTGAAGCATTATTATAATTTTTAATTTAATTTTAGTCATTAATTATTATGTTAGTAGTTTATTAATATTAGCCACGAAGTATTTTATTTGTTATTGTTCAATTAAATTATTTTACTAGTAATTTCAATTGTTTCTGATGATTAGATATAAAGCAAGAAAACATGACATTCTTGTCCAATTCCAAGGCACCCTTATACTATTTAGTAATAATTTCGGTTTTTGCAAATTGTAAGAAAACTAATGGAAATAGATATGACAACCCATACATTTTTGAAATCAGAAGAAAATAAGCTATTTAATGAACCCATAGCCAACTATGGTTGCCATTTAAAAAAAGTCAAGTTTGGCTTATATCTCGAAAATCGAGTGAGCTATGACTTTTTAAATATTTTTTTCTAATTCTACGTAAAAATATCTAAAGGAATCAATTCACACTTTGGTTTTAACATAGGTGGCTGTGGAATTATTTACCATTGAAAAAATCGTCTGTTTTTGGTTTTTTCAAAATATTTAAAAAAGTTGAAGGTGTAGACCAAATGTCAAAATGGCATTAAATTCGTCTTGAAATTCTGCCCAACTTTGCTAATTTAACCGACTTTGTTACTCTTGTAATAACAAAGTTACCCATACAACACATGTAGATGATTGTCACCCTGTATACAGGGTGTCCCAATTATACACCGCCAAAAAGTAGGTGCACATTCCTGAGAGAAAATGATGACCATTTGTCAAATATTTTGTTATCCGAAAATGCTTCCTTTCAAAGTTAGAGACCTCCAAAGTTGCAAGAAAAAAAAAATCAAAAAATCGATTACGTCCTAGCCGTTGAAGCTAGAGCTATCAAACTTGGCCGAAATGTTTAGGTGTTTCCCATTGACCTTGTGGGATAATTAGAAGGAAAACACGTAATTGGAAGTATGATTTAAAGTCAGGTCATCCGCTTACCATCTTCAGATTTTTTTCCTCTGGAATAAAATTGAAAATGTCATTCGTCCATAAGAAAGTACGACTTAAGAGAAAAAAAATCGTCCCTCTGTGTTTTTTGCTGTAAACGTAGCAGTTTTCGAGAAAATTAGCGCTAAAGATGCATCGATAAACTCTGTTTATAGGTACACCTCAAATATTTTTTTTACTAAACTTAGTTGGCTAATGTCATGCTCGACTTAAAGCTTGTTCGCCTGGTAAGCGGATGACCTGACTATAAATCATACTTCCAATTACGTGTTTTCTTTCTAATTATCCCACAAAGTCAATGGGAAACACCTAAACATTTCGGCCAAGTTTGATAGTTCTAGCTTAAACGACTAGGACGTATTCGATTTTTTTCCCCTTGCAACTTTGGAGGTCTCCAACTTTGAAAGAAAGCATTTTCGGAAAACAAAATATTTGACAAATGGTCATCATTTTCACTCAGGAATATGCACCTACTTTTTGGCGGTGCATAGTTGGGACACCCTGTATATCTATTTTTAAATGTTGATAGAGCATTTAACCGGAAGTTTAAAAATGTAAGGTTTGATGTGTTCGTTTTTATTCACCATAGAGGTATTAAAAGCAAAATTAACTGTCTATTACTCAAAGTATTTTCTAAATAATAGAATGGGCAGATGTCACATTGAATGGCCTCCTCGTTCGCCAGACTCCATTAGATTTCCCTCTTTGGAGGTATTTTAGATCTAAGGTGTATGCTCACCCACTTGGCGATTTATACGAAATCAGAGATAGAATTCATTATACCACCAAGCGAGTTATTACTTAAGGTTTGTTAAGTTATTGTTTAATTATGAATGGCGACGATAGTGATTTTGGCGTCAGTGGCGGACGCAGAAAAAAGATTGTACGTAATATACCCGTAAAGTGTCTTTACTGAACACGTATGCTTTCAGAACTCGCCTACGGCTCGTCCAAAAACTGCCTACTCGTCCAGTAAAGTAGCACTTTCCGGCCTTGTTACTTAAATAACTATTTGAATTAGATCTTCTGTTTTCGGACAATTTTTCTAATTCATTATTTTCCAATTTTTTGTGTTGTCTGTATTTAAATTAAAAATCTTGAATCGTTCTTCCATTGCACAATAATTGTATCAATTAGATACAATGTCGAACAGTGTTTTCCTTTTTCCGGGGCCCCGTGTTCAGGACGGGACCAGGGTGTCTTGAACCCTCTGAACTCTACCCTCCTGGGGTCGACCCCGCGTAGATTTAAATAAGATAAGCACATTTTAAGCGTGTGTGCTTAAAAAAGACACTTTCTGGCTTTTAAAACAATTTCAAGTAATCATAATACACTTGTTGATTCAAAAGTTCGCCAAACCTATATATGTGTCGTCAAATTGCCAAAGTCACCTTTAATAAATAAATAATAAAACGAACCAATAATTTTTTGTGGTACACCGGATATACATGTTCATACCTACGTAATATATTTACCTCGCTAGATACTGACTTCCTCTGTTTCTTTGTAATGTTTACTATGCACTTTTACTTCCCTTAAGTAAGCAATCTTTCATCGTCCATAAACTAAAGTTACATGACGTTTTTAAAATTGTAACCTTTTTCAAATTTCGAAGCATAGTATAAATAACTTAAGTACCTACTTATAGACAATAAAATTGGGCTAAAATGCCTTGAGGATCTATCTACAATAAGACCGCTTTTATAGCTAAAATATGTTTAGGAAAAGTAAGATAAAACTTTGATTGGTTAAATATCGGTGTCGAAATGTAATGGTACGATTTATTTGACATCAAACGCCACGCTTACCAACAAATATGGAAGAAAATAATGCGTGAAAGTTGCGTATGTATAGAAATATTTGACGTAAATGATCGTCAATTGTTAATTGTACATAGTATTCTTATACTATAGAGTTGACTTTTTTTAAATACAGAGTGAGTCAAGACGGACGCCACGGAGTTTTATGGCGAAACGGCATGTATTCTCCAACTTCTATCGCAGTTAGATTATGTAAGTCAATAAGGGCTACATTTTAAAAATATTTTCAAACATACAGGGTGCTCCAAAAAAGAGGGGCATACTTTTTCTTATGGAAAACTTGCTGAGATCTTATAATTCTGGGTCATGGGCGTATAATAAATGATAGTAATGCCGACAAAAATGACAACACAAGGTTTAACACAAGCTTTATTCTTTGGCAAATCTGGATTATAAATTTTACATAGCCCCTAGACTACTGGTACATAGCGTATTAACGCTTGGCCAAACTTGTGAAACTTTGAACATCGATAACTCATTTTTTTTTAAATGCAACACGCGATATTTTTTAATAAAGTCTCATAAAAAATTTAATTTTCCTTCGAAAACTTGCAGTCTGTTTTATACTTAAAATTGATATTTTTCGAGATATCGCGATTTATATTGTTAATTATTGGGGCAAAGTAATAATTTCAAGTAGGCTATGAAGGCAGACGGCGGTAATTTGAAACAATTGAAAGAATAAAACAAGAAGGTTTTATCTTTTGCCTACGCATTTTTGACATTTTTTTTTTTAAATAAAGATGTAGTTTTACCATTCTTACGTTTAAATAAAGGTTTCTTAAAATTATTTATGCATTTATTCCAGGGGTTTGGAGCAGAGCGCGGAGCTGGAGCGCGGAGCAGTGGAGCAATGGGTTTTTGCCCGGAGCGGGAGCGGAGCCCGGAGCAAATAATTTTGATTGCTCCACTGCTCCACTTTACTATTATAAACTACAATTTTTTTTTTTTTTATGAATTATTCTCATGGGTATAGTATTATAAATAAACTAAATTTGATTTTTTTGAAGTAAAAATATTATAATGTAACTTTTCTGAATATTAATTTTCATTATTTTGTATTTGAATTTTGAAAAATGTTAAAGAACTTTTTTTTTCTTTTTTTAACTTTTGAAGATCAATAATTTGTTCATTTATTTAACTTTACTTGTTTCTTAGGGTCAAATATGGTAATTTTTGGTCCATTTCCACATATCTTATAAAATTTTAGCTTTGTTTAAAAAAAAAAATGTAAATAAAAAAAATTATTTTATTAATATTTGGAGCGCGGAGCGAAGCGGCAGCGGAACTGGAGCAGGCATCTTGATGCCGGAGCGGAGCTGGAGCGGAGCAACTAAAAAATTGGACTGCTCCAAACCCCTGATTTATTCATTGGACCAGTGTGATAAGACAATTACTAAATCTTATAAACTATTTTTTTGCATGTTTACAATATGACACTCTGTTCTACCGAAAGCGGTTCCAACCCTTTGTTTAAAGTTAAAAATTAGACAAATCAGTACCTATTTTTTTAATCAGTAGCCTTTTCGCGTATCTAATACATTATCAACCGGTTTTTAGGATTTTGCAAACGAACAAAATTCATTACATGAAAAATATTGTAGCCCTGATAAGTAACCTCCTTCATCGTATATAAATGCCAAAAATGAGTAGGCAAAAGATAAAACTATATCATTGTTGTTTTTTTTTTCTTTCAATTGTTTTAAATTATCGCCGTCGGCTTAGTTAACAATAAAATCGCGATGTCTCGGAAAATATCAATTTGAGGTATAAAACAGGCTTCATATTTTCGAAGGACATTTTAATATTCTATAGGACTGTGTAGAAATATAGGGTGTTGTGTTAAAAAAAGAGTTATCGATGTTTAAAGTTTTACAACTTTGACCAAGCGTAAAAAACGCTCTGTATAATATTTAAAAAATGTAGGTAGTGCAAAGTGTTAAATAATCTTTGTCAATCTAATCTCCAAGCAAGCGAATTTCTTTAGACTTTTCAAAGTTTTTAAATGTTAAATATTTTTAAAAGTGTACTGTATTTTTATGAAAATGCAATTTTCACGAAAACGGTTGACTTTAGACCCATATAACCTTTTACATTTTTTGAAGTAAATTTAAAGAGGAATCCAAAAATGTAAAAAAAACAGTGTGTTGCATAAGAAAACGTATAACTTTGATATGCCACTCTTTTTTGGAGCACCCTGTATGTTTGAAAATATTTTTAAAATGTAGCCCTTATTGACTGACATAATCTAACTGAGACAGAAGTTGGAGAATATATACCGTTTCGCCATAAAACTCCGTGGCGTCCGTCGTGACTCACCCTATAAAGTGACATATTTTTTTTAAATATAATGTAAAGCTGTGGAACTTTAGTAATAATACCGTAAAACTTTTGTATGTGATTCTGCAAAATATTAGAAAAATAAGTGGTCAATAACAAAAATAGTTAAGAGCGACTGAAGATAAAACGTGTTTGAACAAGAAATGTAGGATTTGTATTTTCATACAAGAATGTAACAGAAAGCGCCCTGTTTAAATTCATCTTAATAGTCAATCTTGCAAGTATTGTTTGCGAAATAACCGAAGCGTATAATGGACAAATTCTTGAAGTGCAACTTTTTTACGTTACATGTGATTCTATCCCGTCTCAAATTAATCGAACGGAATGAAATCTTGTGCAGTATTTTTACACAACAATAATTTTTAGTGACTTTCACTTTTTCAATTAGAAATTATGACGGAGTCATGACTGCGTGCGTGCACCGCACGCAGAAATGAAGAAGAATTTAAAACTGGTCCATTAGCCACGTAACAGCTATACGTTTTAGAAACCAGGCAAAAAACTGGTACAAAAACGTTTATTTTGCTATGCTGTCATGTGCAAGTTGGGTCACACGTAAATATCAATTATAAGTTGAAAGAAGATTAGCTGGACTCGACTAAGTCGTTTTTTACGACCAGTAATAGTGACCAACAAAATTATATAAGGCAGTTCTAAACCGAAATTTAACCGAGCTCGGTGGCTGGTTGGTATACAACCTAGCGAGTAAAGTCGGGAGGCGTGGGTTCGAATCCCGCGGCCGTCTGTCATCGTAGGGGTTTCAGGTGGTTTCCCCTACCTACTATAGGCAAATGCTGTGACAGTACTTCCACCTACCCTCTACCCTTACTCACCTAATCCTAGTTCCCTCCTCCTCCACTTCGGTGATTAGCCATAGCAGCAAAAACATGCCGAAGCAAAATAAATCAGATAAAAAAAAATAAACCGAAATTTGATAATTCTCATAACCCACTTGCCCAATTAGAATACCTGAGATTTGCAGAGAGATTTTTTTAATAGGTTCTTTCTTAGGCATATTACATTGTTGTAATAGAAACTACATTTCCTCGTCAGTTTTACATGTGTTATTATTTAAGTTTGTTGTACAGGATGCATGTGAAGCATTAGATGAAATCATACAAATGGATGTAGTACCTAAATACAGATTTCGCGAAAACGTTCGACAGAGTTGATCATGCTATTTTATTAAAAAAACTACATTATTATGGGTTTTCTACCAAATTGCTTAAACTTTTAGAGTCTTATTTAGAAAACAGGGTTCAACATGTGGTTTTTAACAGTTGTTCGTCGTTTAGGTATAAAGTTCACTCAAGTGTCCCTCAAGGTGCAAACCTAGGGCCTTTGTTATTTTTACTGTTTATAAATGACTTACCGTCAGTTATAAGATATCCAAAAAATACTCTTTTTGTTGATGATCTTAAGATTTGGCACCCAGTAAAAACCATTGCCGATTGTGTACGACTTCAATATGACATTGATATGATAGCATTCTAAAGTGGAGCATTGAGAATAAATTCTATTTTAATGTTACTAAATGCTCTACCGTATCCTATCACAGACGAAACGATCCAATAGTATCCAATGAATAATGTAGCATCGATTTAAAAAACATCAATTAAAGATTTAGGTGTAACATTTGATCGAAAGTTTAACTTTGCTGAGCACTTAAATGCAATCACACAGTTAGCATATAAGTCACTTGGGTTTATATTACGAAACAGTATTGCTTTCAAAGGAGTAAAATCTTTTTATATTTTATATAACTATTTAGTTCGAACTAAAATGGAGTATGCATCGGTTGTAGGGGACCATAAGTATGAAATATACAAAAATCAGTTAAAGGCAATTCAAAAAAGATTCAAAGTGACCTAACTCATTGTTTTCAAACGTAACCACCATTATTTTATTTCGCTATTCGATAGCTTTTTTCTCCTCTTTAATTTTTATAGAAGTTGTCTTAACCCCGTAGTTGTTAAGATATTCAATAATTTTCACAAAAGCTGCCATTTAATTACATTTGTATGCACCGAAGTAGCCCGCGCTGATGCAAAACAAGTGCCAAAATGCAAGCAAGGGTTAACTTTTGGTATTTATCCTGACCAAAAATTTTAATTTTATTGACAAAAGAAAATACCGACCTAATAAACCATATTTTCCTGACAAAATGGGATTTGATACTAAACAGAATTATTTGTACGGACGAAAATATTCATATCCAAAAGGAATGGAATATGCTATACAGGGTGTCCCAAATTCGAGTAAATGCATGGGGATCTCGCTTATCTCAAGAGCTACGAGGTCGGTTAAATTAGAGCAAAGTTGCTAAATTCGATGCTTATTGATAATCTAAAGAGAAATTAAAAATATCTCAAACGGTATCCGAGAAAATTAGGAAACACTGGAAAGTCCATTTTTGAAAATCGTTTATAACTCCTTTGGAGTTTGAAATATTTTAACGGTGTAAAAAACTTGTCCGTTGCCCAAGCAACTTTTTAAGCCGAATCGGATGGTGGTCACAAATTTTTCCTAGGTCGATTCGTTTTTGTTTTAGACAACCAACTTTGTTTTTTCTTATGGGCAGCATATCGCGTTTTTCTTCGTTATTTAAGTTAATTTTTACGACTAACAGGCCTTCAAAACTTTTAGTTTGTTGATCGGTTGTCATGGAAACAACATAAACTACCGGCCAACCTGATTTATAATGGTTATTGTATAAAACGTATTTTTTTAAATTTGACAATGAAAGAAAAAGTAAAATACCATGTGTGATACATCAATGGATTCAGAAAAATAAATGCTATTTGATTATGAAAATAGCAAAAATTTCGCCCATAAGAAAAAATAAAGTTGGTTGTCATAAAACAAAAACGAATCAATCTAGAAAAAATTTGTGACCACTATTCGATTCGGCTTGAAAAGTTGCTTGGGCAATGTCTTTACACATTTAAAATATTTCATACTCCAAAGGAGTTATAGACGATTTTCAAAAATCGTATTTTCCAGTTTTTCCTAATTTTCTCGTATACCGTTTGAGATATTTTCAATTTCTCTTTGGATTATTAATGAGCACAAAATTTAGCAACTTTGCCAAATTTAAACCTATACTCTAGCTATTATAATAAGCGAGATCTCCATGGTGGGCCTCGAATTTGAATAACCCTGTATATCTCAGTAAATATCCACTTTAGGGAAAAATGTTTTGTATAAAAGTTGTTTGGTACTTAGTTTTTCACCATAGGGTATTTTTTTTAAATAACAAAAGCGCAATGAAAAACAATTAATTTTTTTTTAATGACCAGGTACCCCTATATTATACTCATTTGATAGATTTTTGTTCTCTTTTCAATGATGCAAAACTTTAGTAGGTACCCTTACTTAAGCAACTTTTTGAGAAAAACGCAAAAATTGTTTTAATTGATTAGTATTTATTTCTAACAAAGACATCATAAGAACTAAATTTTTTTGACGAAATCTACAAGAAAAGTTCAAACCAGGGATGGAATAACGTTTTAAATCGTTACGTTATTGTATAACGTTATTTATTATTTGTTTTCGTTACATAACGTTATAAATAACGTTAAAAAAATGAATTGTTATGTTATATAACGTTATATAACGTTACATAAATTATGATATACAGGGTGTTTCTTAAATAATGCGAAAAAATTCGGAAGGTGATTCCTTATTGAAAATAAAGTGGGGTCTTTTATATAACATTTTTTTCTTAGACGTCTCCTTTCGGAGTTACACCCCCCTAAAGGGATGCGATAAAATTAAGTTTTTATTTTATTTCTCAAATTTAGATAGATATAGGAGAATGATATTTGGTAGATGTTTTATACTTATTAAAAGGTTTCCCATAGTATTACTTTCAATCATCTTCCACCTTCATAGGGGGCTGATAAGTGCGACCCCTGTTGGTTTTTTAATCAGAACTTTTTGTTGAGTTGAACGAGAACAGTTAAAGAATAAAAAAAACTTCTAAATAAATCAAGTTTTTAAAGAAAATTTAAAATTGCTAGATTTCAACCCACCAAAAAGTCCTGATAAAAAAACCAACAGGGGTCGCACTTTTCAGTCCCCTGTGAATGTGGGAGATGATTAAAAATATTACCATGGGAAACCTTTTTATAAGTATAAATCTCCCACATTTATCCAAATTTGGGAAACAAAATACAAACCCAATTTTACCGATCCCCTTTAGGGGGGTGTAACTCCGAAAGGAGACCCTAAAGAAAAAAATATATGAAAGACCCCTCTTAATTTTCGATTAAGTATCACCTCCCGAATTTTTTCGCATTATTTAAGAAACATGCTGTATAAAAATAATTTTTATTTGTAACTCTGAAATTATTTTTGGGGTCTGTAAATGTAAATTTAAAAAATAGTACCTACAAAATTACGTTGAGGTTGAGATATTTTGTTTTAATTTTAATTTCTAAAACACAAACAAAATATTATATCTTCTGAAAATAAAAAGATCGCCATATAAAAATTTAATTCATAGAGAATAACGATACAAAATAACTTTTAACGAAACGTTATCGGTTATTATAACGTTATATAACGTTATAAAAATATCGTTACGTTATTGTATAAAAAATTATAGTTGAATCGTTATTATAACGTTATCGGGTATCGTTACGTTACGTTTTCCATCCCTGGTTCAAACTGTGAACTATTTACAGCTTGGCAATGATAAACTCGGTTTTTAAACCCATTTACAACATTTCCAACCATTTCAGGTGTAATTTCTCTAATACGATCTTTTAAATTTTCGATATTCTCCGGTCTCTTAGCATAAACTTAATTTTTAAGGTGACCCCATCATTTAAAAGATAAAAAAACTCTTTATCAAATGAGTATAATGTAGAGGTACCTTGTCATTTAACAAAATTCAATCGTTGCGCGTTTGTTATTGGAAAAAATATATTTAAATTTTGTCTTATGATGGAAAACTAAGTATCAAACAACTTTTATTCAAAACATTTTTCCCTAAAGTAGATATTTACTGAGATATATAGCATATCCCATTCCTTTTGGACACTGTATGTATACTCACTATTTATTTTACAAAATACTTACCATTAATTAATAAATAACTAACCAAATAAATAAAAGTGCTTTTATTTGGGTGTTAATCAACACACTATAAATTCCTGTTTATATAATTTGAATAATGCATCACAAACTCCTGAATATTACAACACAAGCCTCTTACATTCAAAGTCGGACACCAAAACATTTAAATAAAGCTTTTTTTTTAAACAATGATCTACTATCACATCACCAAATCTAGTGGATTGTAAAATTGATTATAATTTACTTTATTCTTCAAAACAATTGTGGCAAATCTCATCAGAAACACTATTTCAAAAACTAACAACACATTAAACTACACATTGTTAGAAGTTTAGGTAACTCCAACTAATACCTCATAAATTAAAATTTTTAGATAGCAAGCAAATCATTTCACACGCCTTAAACATAAAGAAAAAGTTATACAACATTACTTAAAGCATTAACACCAGACATATTTACTTCTTAACACACATAACCATCACAGTTTTATCTAAAATGCTGTTATATTGAACAAACAACATTAACATTATCTTAAGAAATTTGCAACTGTCAAATATTTTGCAAATACCACGCAATAAGAGATAATAATAATTACACCCTTTAGATGGTTTTAAAAGGTTAATTTTAACACTGATTGCATTTTAGTTTAACATTCAATGCACGCGAAATTTAAGGGATTAAAGCAGTGGTTTCCAACCTGTGGGGCGCGCCCCCCCCCAGGGGGGCGCGAGACTATTGCAAGGTGGGCGCGCAGCTGTTACCAAAATATCATTTTTGAATACAAACAAACAAAAAGAACTTTCTTTATACAGAATATAGTGGATTGTTTTGTAGTACATTAAATAATTCTTATTTATCAGCACAGTATTTATGAAATTAGATTGTTACGAAAAGTGAGGGGGGCACAAAAAAAAATTATGAAAAAGGGGGGGCGGAGGTACAAAAAGGTTGTAAACCACTGGATTAAAGGAATAAGGAAATTATTTATGTTATAAACTACCTACAAGGCACTTTCTGACAAGCAGAACGATTGTATTTTACGACTTTTATCAGAACATCGAAATTCGTAAGGTGCTTAATTAATACTTGGAAATAAGTGTGTCGATACTATCTTCATCGTAAATTTTGCAAAAATTTATTGCAAATGTCTCATTATTTAATTAGACAGCGATCAATATTAGCCTGAGGTAATTGGCCACGCTTACGAATAACTTCTTAATCTGTCTTCGTCATTTACTATTGTTGATTTGATTTTCGGTATTAGTTTGGTCAGGAATTTGCTCTAGCCATATTATAAGTATGTGAAAGAAATCGTACTGGAAAAATAGAATACAAATTTTTAAATGCAGACTAACATTAAGTCCTTAGGACTTTACTAATTCGTAACTATTTTTTTGTTTAAGAAAATGGCATGGAATATTTATATAAAAATTTCGTTCAAGAATTTAGCATGAAAAATATGAACATTTACATAGTACTATATACAGGGTGATTGATTGCGACCGGTACTTAAAAAGATATGATTAATGAAAATGGGTATTGATCTGAAATTTTGGTTATGACCGTAATGGCTTCTGATCTGTTTAATGAATATATTTTCAAGATGGTGACACTTCCGGATATACAGGAAGTTGACGTCTATTTTCTTATTTCAAAGACAATGGTCTATTTTTTATTGTATTTTTGGATTTAGCACATTATATTAGAGGGACTTTTAATAACTTTCCCTATACCTAAGTGCAGTCGTTTTTTAGATTTTTGGACTTTTTAGAAAATTTTTTGATTTTCATCGTGATGCTTAATACTATCTAACACCGCCATTTTTAAAGAGAAAACCCTCAAATTTAGACTATGCATAGAAGAAACCTTGGAGTTCATGCTGAAAATTTTCCAATCGATGCCAGGGTGTCCAAAATTTAATTTCCTTTTAATACAACTTCAGACCAGTAAAACTCGTTTATTTTAAATACAATGCCCAATAATTTTTTTTATTTTATAATTTTATGTTAAAATTAGTTTTAAGCCATGTACCACTTTTCTCAAGATTAAAATTATTTTAGAAACCAACAAAAAACTTTTCAAAAATGAAAATTGAAATTTTAACGTCATATTTCACCTTTGGTCGTATTTTTTATTTCTAAAAATCTTTTCCTATGAAGTCTTTTTTGTAACTCTTAAAATAAGGCCACTTTATTCTTGTGAATATTTCTGCAATCTCTTAAATCTGGTATCTTATAAATTTTTGTGATTTTTTTTATCTTAAAATTAGTTTTAGGTCATCCACCAACTTTTATTAGAAATAAAAGTTTCTGAGAAATTTTTAGTATAAAACTTTTTCATTTGTTGATACTATTTAAATGACGCTAAATAGAAGATATAATGCAGGGTGAATAATGAATAAATTACTTGTAAAAAGGGAAAATAGTCAAGTTTCTTAATAAAAAATCAAAATTTTGTAATTTTTTTGATTTTTAAAATTTAAATCAAGGATTTGTGAATTTTTTAATAAAAATCAAATTTTGGCCAACCCTGGAATGTAACCATTTAACTGGCAACACTTTGTTAATATAAAGATTTTGTACATTTTTTTCAATTTATTTATAATTTACAATTAAACTGTTAACAGCCCATTTTTAAAAGTAATCCTATCTTATTACAAAAATAATGAAACTATTTAAAGTGTTCATTGTACTCGCTTGAGTACAACCTATTTCAACAAATAAATTTGTTTTAAACTGGACTGTATCATTTATTTTTATTATATCGTAGCCCATAGCTATTGTTTCATATCATATAGAATATTTTTATCGAAATAAAATACAATGTAAATGTGTACATTCACTTTTGTACAACAAATATAAGCCTAAGCAATATTGATCTTGTCTAAATCACTGAAGTGTTGCTCAATTTCTTAAGATTTCCTAGTAAAACATCTTAGATATTCGTTAAAATAAAAATAATGTAATATTGTAAGTACAGGAGGTGATACGGTCTAAAATGTGGGCGTTAATGGGTTTATCATAATCGGTCCAGAAATAACCAGCAATTCTAATTTGAAATTTACAAGTTTGTAGTCCTTGAACGCAATTGTAAATTATGGTTGGCCATGAAAGGTTAGGAAAGGTATAAATTATTTTCTGATTTAATGTTTCAAAGTATTAACGAACTAATTACTGCAAATTATTAGTACCTAGTTACCAAGTCGGTTAAACTAGAGCAAAGTTGCAAAATTTCATGTTCAATTTAAATTCAAAACGAAAACTTTCATAGCTCGCTGGATGCATGCATAAGTTATTTAGGAAAAACAACGAGTTTGTTGTGTGTTTTTTGGTCTTAGTCACAAAGAAGTACGCTTTCTCAGGGTACGTTTCAATTGCTACAAATAGAAAAAATTATTCGTATGTTTTGGACTATCTGCAATTGTTTTATTTCCTTTACTGGATTTTTATTCTAAAAGAAAGTCTAATCCAGATTGCAGCGGCATAATATACTCTACTCTAGGATGATATTATACTCTGACCACGGTATATTAAATTGGAACAGGCCAATAGGTAGGTCTATACCACAGGTCGCAACGTTTTTCACTTTAAGTGCCATATATTATTAATGTTAAACCTCAAAAATGTCTCAAGTGCCGCCAAAAATATTGACCTTAGTGCTTAAACTTAGTTTTTTATTTCGATTTTATTTATTATTTTCTATAAAAGAAAAAATAGAAAACACACTAGAAGAATCCCAATACGGTTTCAGAAGAGGACAGAGTACACAAGACCCAGTCTATGTTTGGACGAACAATCGGAAAGAGCTTAACAATAAACAAGGAAATATTTTTTTAAACTTGGAAAAAGCATTTGATAAAATCAAAAGAAAAACGTATGGAGGGGTCTTAGAAGGGAGGTAATGGAAATAGGAACAATCTATATGATAAAAGTACGAAAAATATTGTAAGAACCCAGAATGAAGAATTGGAAGAGTTTGAAACAAAAGAGAGCTTAAACAAGGATGCGTGCTCAGTCCATTATTATCTCAGTAGTTATGGATTGAGTATTTAAAGAAGGAAAACAAAATATGAGACCATTTCACCTAGGCAACTGGAAAATGGAAAAAAATAAACATAACTAAGCTAATGTTCGCAGACGGCATGGTCTTAGTCGCGGAAACAGAAAAAAACCTGCAACATAATTTAGAAACTCTAAACCTGGAATTGGAAAAAATTAATATGAAAATAAATACCGAAAAAACTAAAACCATGATCGTTACAACAGAGAACAAAGAGCATCACTTTAAATGGGCTTAGGTTGGAAAAGGTAGAAAGCTTTTTAAATGTTTAGGAGTCATATAGAGAAAAATGGAGGAATGGACAAGGAAATAAGCGAAAGGACAGGAAATGTGGGAAGAATATTTAACAGTTTAAGAACAACATTTTTTGGAAATAGAGAAGTCCCAAAACGAACATAAGTTGAAATGGTCAAAAAGGTAGTAACTCCGGCACTTTTATACTGAAGTGAAACGTGGACACTCACAAATAAAAATAGTAGCCGAGTGAATGCAGCGGAAATTGGTTTTCTAAGAAAAAGCCAAGGAAAAGCCAAAAATTATAGTCAGAAATGAAACACATAGATCACAGAGAACAATTAAAGATAAAATCAGTTGAAACAAACCTACAACGAAGACATCTGGGATGGTTGGGTCACATTTATCGGATGAAAGAAGAGAGGTTAACCAGAAAAGTCTATGAAGCAAAACCACAGGAAAAAAACAAAAGAGGCAGACCGAAAAAAGTTAAAAAAGCAGCAAAGGATGAAAACATCAAATGGGAAAACATAAAAAATCTAGCACAAGACAGAAAAACATGGGAAAAAGTAAGCACAAAACATCTCAACAGTCCTATACGTCTGCCCTGAACATTCTTTGCCTCCACAATTCTTGGCCTCCACAAATCTTCACCCACAATTCATCGCCTACACAATTCTTCACCGCCACAATTTTTCGCCGCATACAAGCATATCACAAATTTTGTTTGTAAATGTGATTGTTTTTATTTGTAACGTAACTTTAACAGATTATTTTACATTAGGTTAGGTTAGGTCAGGTCAGGCGAAGAATTGTGGGCGAAGAATTGTGGAGGCGAAGAATTGTGGGCGAAGAACTGTGGGCGAAGAACTGTGGGCGAAGAATAGTGGGTGAAGAATGTTCCTAGACCTATACCTAACAGCAGAAAAGCTAATGACTAAATAAAAAAATAAAAAAATAAATTTTATATTTTTGGTCCCGTAAATTTTATATTTTGCCGCCCCAGACTCAGAAACAATTTAAAAACACTCAAAATATTGTCGCGTGCCACCTATTGGCGCGCGTGCTAGGGGTTGCCGACCCCTGGTCTAAACCATGAAGATGAAGATGATCATTCATGAAATAAAAAAAGGGAAAATTTTTAATTCTCCCATGTCTTAATATTACAGGAAGGTGAAACTTTTAAAATCGATAACTCATTCCTCAAACTATCTGACACAATTTTGTGACAATCTTCATTACACAATTCTCACAAGACGTGTAAAAACACATGCAAATCGCCCATTTAAACTGCAGAGCGTCGATGAGCCGATTCCCTACCTCCCAAGAATTTATGTTAAGTAATTCAGACGCAACCGACTTCGATATATTAGCAAGAAACAAAACTTTCTCCGGACAAGTGGTATGGTAACCTATCCAAAACTCACAGTTATTAACTCACGCGCCAGCAAAGAACCGGTGCAGTGCTCTAGTGCATACACACGTGATCATAAAATAAAAGGATTTTAACAAAAGGTACGTACACAGTTATTTATATAACTACTGCAACTGGATCAAAGTTACCACAGCCCGTAAACCACCAAATATCACGGCAACAAGAAGTAATCAGTCGTGAATAATTTTATTTGTAGCGTATTATTAGCTTGCAAGAAGCTAAAAAAGTAGCATTTACCATTAGCATACAATCTTATAGTCTATGTTAACATTCAGCTGCTTTTTTGCTTTTGTAACTTGATTATATTTAATGAACAAAAGGCCAATGTACCGTGCGCCGGGTTTCAATGATGAATTATTATTAATATTCTTAAATTCTTTTATGTAATGCAGGAATTGTCTTATCAGTGTTATCCAACAATGTTAGCCAGGTTAATTATTAACGCAAGGAAGATTCAGTTCATTAAATACTTTTATGTAACTTAGAAATTCGTTGGTTTTGCGTATGGTCCACTCCAAGTGGGCTATTAGGTTGTGAAATGTGTTTCTTGTTAGTGCAAGCGGTTGAAAACGCGTAACATTTGTTGTTCGCGGTGTTTTGCGGAGTGTCGCTGATTAGCGGGACGAGAACTTGCACTTTTCGTTATGTTCACCTGCTTCTTAACTGAGGAATCTTTGTCAAAGGGTTTTAAAAGGCTACAGTAGATTCTTTTGGATCGACTTTATTCATGATCTCACAGTTCGGGGCGATCCCCGAATTTGCCACCCCATGATTATTTCAAAAGCAAGTAGAGATCGACACAAAAAGTGGGGAGGGGGAAATAAAATGCGCCACAGGCGATTTTTTTTTAAATTTTAGATGTTCAAACGTGTTTTAATGCAAAGTTAAATACATTTTAAATGTTCAAACGCGTTTTAATGCAAAGTAAGATAATGTAGAGTACTTTACCATCATCCAAAATTAGAGTTTTACGGCAGAATCTTTACTGATTTTTAGTTTTTTAAATCAGATCGCCCCCGCCCCTCACAGAACTATGATTAATAAGAGTAAACACTTTCACTAATTGTTTCCATTTAGGTAAAGGGACACATACATAATATATTTAGCAAAATTACCAAAAGAGGTAATTATATAAATATAAAATTCGCATAAATTCTACAAAAGTTACACCATATTTTAGCCTAAGATTAGTCAATAAAAAAAAGCAGTTTATGCTATAAATTTTTATTTTTGTTGCTTGTTCGAATAGCTCCAAAGTGCTCATAAACAAAAAGCGTACATTACTATAAATTTCTTTAAAAACACCTCCTCTTGCCAAAGCACGACCCCAAATATAATATACCCCTCCGTCCTATAATAATAGTAGCAGTTGATTAATTTAATTTGTCCCATAATTATAGTAGCAAAAGAAAATATATATAGAACGCAAAATTTATTATCAAAAAACTAGACTAAATTAAACATTGATTTTGATTGAAGGCTTCGCAATCTTGCGCTGCAACATAACTAACAGCTGCATTAGCCAATAATTCCTGTTTAAATATCCACTTGCTACTATTATTATGGGACAGAGTGAGTAAATGATAAAGGATTTTATATACCTGTCAAATTGCACTAATTATCACACACTTAGGCCAGTCGCGTATGACCAATATTTTTATCGCGTGCTTCAAGACCTGCCAAAACTAATTGTATTTACATAGAAGTAATGCAAAATCATCAGACTGTTTCTGGTGCCCTATGATTTGAAAGTTTACTTACCCAGGGGTTTGGAGCGGAGTACGGACCTGGAGCAGGGAGTAGTGGAGCAATGGGTTTTTGCCCGGAGCAGGAGCGGAGTCCGGAGCAAATAATTTCGATTGATCCACTGCTCCAGTTTGTTATGAACAATTTTTAAAAAAACAACTTTTTTTCAACCTTTGAAGGTCAATCATTTGTTCTTACAAACATTTATTTAACTTCACTTGTTTGTTAGGGTCAAATATTGTAATTTTTGAACAAGTTCCAGATATCCGATAAAATTAAAAACCAATTTTTTAATTAAAAAACCTTATTTTAAAATGTGAACAATATTTGGAGCATGGAGCGGAGCTGGAGCAGGCATTTTGATGCCGAAGCGGAGCTGGAGCAGAGCAATTAAAAAATTGGACCTCTGTTCTTACAACTCTTCGAAACTTGTGTACATATTCATTTACCAATAATTGGACAAATGTTATTGGTTATCGCCATGCGACGATTGGTTAATATAGAAAGAGATTTATACCTCAAACCAAATGAAAAATCCCTGGTTCAATAGAGTTTAAAACTGCATGGAATTTAATGCCTAAAATAAATGAATTGTTTCATAATTTTATAGAATGGTTGGTACCCTCTACCCTATCATAAATTTTATTACTTGGAATTTCTGTCGTTACAGTGCTGTCAATTTTTTAAATACACTGCAAAAAACTGAAGATGAAATTTTAAACACACAAAACTGTTTAATAACTTTATTTTCTTTTGTTTTTAAATAACTTTGGATACAGTTTCGTACTTAACCTTGGCCAAGATACTTACCAAACCTATTTTTAAATGGCAACTATAGTTAGCTGAATCTTATAGAAATAGTTATTTTGTTAACTGATATTTGGGTGGTTGGTTATACAGGGTGATTCAGTGTCACTGTCGAACCCCTACAACTTTGTTATTTTAAGAGGAAACTCCTATAAACCTTAAATTTTTGTAAATCGTGGTAAAATGCTCCATAGAATGAAGTGCAAATGTTTTTTTTTCTTCAAAGAAATATGTCAGACTGGCGATAGTCAACTTTTTTTAAAAAATTACATAGTATGCTTCTTTTTTATTGATAGAAAACTTAATTCCAAATCTGATAGTGCATTAAAAAAATAAGCCTACATTCGAGAAAAATGAGTTTAAAAGTTATTTATTATTTTTCACAAAATCGTTGTAGTTGACTAAACAAAACACGATCGCTGTAGTTAATTGTCAGTTTATAACGCCTGATTGTGTTTTTGTTATTATTATTCCACAAAAAATCGCTATTTTGTGAGCATTTAATTACAAAACAGTAATGTAATATGCTGTAGGACTAAATACAAATTTATTGTATAAAAACGTATCTACAAGTAATACAGTTAATTATTAATAACATGTATTGCAAAAAGTCGAAACACTAGTTTTGTAATTAAATAAGAATTCCAACGATAACTAAGTGTGGATTAGCAGAAATTAAAAAAAGAAAAGAAAATGTGTACGTGGTTTAAATTTTAACACATTTGAAGAAATGTTTCAAATAACATGCATTAAGATTTCAACAACAAAAAATAAAAAAGGTTGGTTACGTCAGACAAAAACTGCTAACAGGCGGTGTATTATATACACGTTTTTGTTTTGTCAAAAACAACAAATATTACGTGGTATACATAAAAACTCTTAAACATTTTTCTTCATCTCTGTCTATCATTGGTTAAGTATGGCACGTCTCTCCAGGTGACTCCTTGTTCTTCTAGTTAGTCTCACTTCGCTATCCTATTTTGTACTTGGTCTGCCTCTATTTCTTTTTCCCTCAAACTTCATTTTCCATCCCATTTTTGCCTACCTGCTTTCTGGCATGCATAGTTTCAGCCATATTAATTGGTTGGTTTCTTTTTTTTTATTATTTCTTTCTCTCCAGGCCTTTTCTGTTTTTGTTGTTGCTTATCTTATCAATTATCCTTCATCCTTCTATTCTTATCAAAAACCTCAACTCCTGCGTCTGTATCCTTTGTTTTTGCTTTCTTACCAGTGCCCAAGTTTTTGAACTATAAGGTAGTGCATTAAATTCGTGCGTCTTCGTTTTTTTTGGGATCTCCTTCTTACTTATCAAGAATACACAGGGTGTCCCCATTATACACCGCCAAAAAGTAGGTGCATATGCCTGAGTGAAAATGATGACCATTTGTCAAATATTTTGTTATCCGAAAATGCTTCCTTTCAAAGTTAGAGACCTCCAAAGTTGCAAGAAAAAAATATCAAAAAATCGATTACGTCCTAGCCGTTTAAGCTAGAGCTGTCAAACTTGGCCGAAATGTGTAGGTGTTTCCCATTGACTTTGTGGGATAATTAGAAAGAAAACACGTAATTGGAAGTATGATTTATAGGCAGGTCATCCGCTTACCATCTTCAGATTTTTTTTCTCTGGGATTAAATAGAAAATGTCATTTGTCCATAAGAAAGTACGACTTAAGAGGAAAAAATTCGTCCCTCTTTGTTTTTTGCTGTACACGTAGCCGTTTTCGAGAAAATTAGCGCTAAAGATGCATCGACAAACTCTGTTTATACACCTCAAATATTTTTTTTTACTAAACTTAGTTGGCTAATGTCATGCTTGACTTAAGGCTTGTTCATAATAAACTAAGTGAATGTCAGCTAATTCGTTTAGTGTCTGACATTTTTAAAAAAAGGTTAGGTTATGAACAAGCCTTAATTCAAGCATGACATTAGCCAACTGAGTTTAGTAAAAAAAAATATTTGAGGTGTATAAACAGAGTTTGTCGATGCATCTTTAGCGCTAATTTTCTCGAAAACGGCTACGTTTACAGCAAAAATCAAAGAGGGACGAATTTTTCCTCTTAAGTCGTACTTTCTTATGGACGAATGACATTTTCTATTTTATCCCAGAGAAAAAAAATCTGAAGATGGTAAGCGGATGACCTGCCTATAAATCATACTTCCAATTACGTGTTTTCTTTCTAATTATCTCACAAAGTCAATGGGAAACACCTACACATTTCGGCCAAGTTTGATAGCTCTAGCTTAAACGGCTAGGACGTAATCGATTTTTTGATATTTTTTTCTTGCAACTTTGGAGGTCTCTAACTTTGAAAGGAAGCATTTTCGAATAACAAAATATTTGACAAATGGTCATCATTTTCACTCAGGAATATGCACCTACTTTTTGGCGGTGTATAATGGGGACACCCTGTATTATGGCGTAGTAAAATTTCGTCGCTGCCGCTATTCTGTTATTCAGATCTTCCTCTAATTTACCTTTCTCTGCAATTATCGTTCCCAGATATTTACAATTTGATACGAACCGCTCTATCTCTTCTTGGTTTAGCTTAGCATGATTGAAACCGTAACATGATTCTTTGTTATAACCATAATCTTGGTCTCTTTTATATTAAAACAGTATGAGCATAGTTGTGTATTATTTTGTTGAGATTTGGCGAAACAACGTTAAAAGTTGTAACTAGGTTAATAAAAAAAACGAGTCACATTGGCAACTACACCCACTCAACTCTGCTTATAAATATTCTAGAACGATTACCGGCGTCAACAATCAATTAAAACCGAGATTAAAACACTTGGGAGTTTGTATATTTGCAATAAAACACTCTTTTGATTAACTGCAAGACGTGTCTCGCGCTTATTAAAGTACGGACGGCATAGCAGCAACCCATGGAGTTGTTAATAGCCTGTTTACAATAACTTTAATGATACTAGGTTATATATCAATAATTTCTACTGTTTAGAACTATCACGCGTGGAATTTAAGTTTCTCTATTCACTCTTTCACAACATTCAAACGTGCAGGTTTTCATATAATCGTTGGAAACAGAGCGACGGCCTCGATTAGTTATGAATTCTATAATAAAAACGAATTCCTGAAATATTAGCGATTAAAACAAACGAACAGCTGTCGTAGTTCTTTATGATTCTAGACGTGCGTGTCGAAAGTGGAAATAGGCATTGAAATATTGCCAACCGTATTGACGGTCAAGTGCACGAACGCGGTTGCTAAAGGTGTAGCACGAATTAGCAAATATTATGGGTCTATAAAGCCTCGAGGCTTTATGAGCCCATATTTTGCCATAACTAGGTAATGGCCCACGGGGTAAATTGCAGAATAGGTACCCGGAAACGACCAATATAAAGTGATCGAATGTTGCTTATTTTTTCGCTTATTATAAGAGATAGATTGCTGGTTTAAATTTGGCAAAGTTGCTTAATTTCATGCTGATCAATAATATTAAAACATATTTCAGATATCTGTCTTAATTTAACTCATCAGTCCTTAAAATGTTTATTGTACAGGGTGGTCCAAATTCGATGGGATTGCATGGGTATCTCGGTTAATATTTAAGATCTCAGAAACGGTTAAATTACCAAAAATGTGCAGATTTTTGAGACAAACTCAAAACCGTTTCCAAAAATATTCTATCATTTCCGGTTTTCGAGTTATTGAAGAAAAAGTGTTTTTTTTAAATCATATTAATAATATGTCATATCTCCGTTATTGTTGCAAATATCGAAAATATTTATCAAGATTATTTTTAGATATTTTTATGTTTGAAATGATTATACCAATTTTTTTTTACGCTTAAAAAGTTATGACACAAAATAACATTTTTTTAAATGGGAACGATAGTTGGCTATGATCTATTTAAATTCCTTATTTTTTTCTCATTCCAAATATATAAGGGTCAATGTATTTATTTTTAATAATACGCAAGTTATGAAGGTTTTTTGATTTTTGTTTCTAAGAAAATCACAGTAGGCTGTGAAAACAAGGTGTAAAACCTTATAAAACTCATGTGGTACAAGTTACCAAGGTTTTCTAATTTGTTGTTGAGATAAACATAGTAAATATTTGAACATAAGATAACAACAACATAGTCGGAATCAGCAGTAATGTAGTATACCTATTGCTGTTTATCTTAAGTTCAAAAATTTTTGATGTTTATCTCAACAACAAATTTAAAAACCTTGGTAACTTGTACCACATGAAATTTTTACACCTTGTGTTTTTTTTTCACAGCCTACTATGATTTTCTTAGAAAAAAAAACTAAAAAACCTTCATAACTTGCGTATTATTAAAAATAAATACATCGACCCTTATATATTTGGAATGAGAAAAAAATAAGGAATTTAAACAGGTCATAGCCAACTAACGTTCCCATTTAAAAAAAGGCAAGTTTGTGTCATAACTTTTTACCGGCGAGCGTAAAATTTTTTTTTAAAGGATAATCAAATTAAGCATAAAAATATCTAAAAATAACCTTGATAAATATTTTCGATGTTTACAACAATAACGGAGATATGACACATTATTAATATGATAAAAAAACACTTTTTATTCTCTAACTCGAAAACCGGAAATGATAGAATATTTTTGAAAACGGTGTCTCAAAAAACTTCACATTTAACCGTTTCTCTATCTTAAATATTAACCGAGATACCCATGCAATCCCGTCAAATTTGGACCACCCTGTACAATTAAAATAGTGTATAGCGAGAGAGACTTCAATAGCGGATCAAGCGACGAAACCGCTCGTTCCAACATGATATCTCGCTTATTATAAGGGATAAAGTGTAGTTTTAGATTTGAAAAGTAGCTTTAATTCGTGCTTATAACTAATATCAAAACATATTTCAGATATCTATGTCAGTTTACCTTTGCAGTTCTTAATACATTTAGTATACAATTTATATTTTGTATACTAATGCACATACCGAAAGAGACATCAACAGCCGATCAAGCGACGAACCCGATATCTAGAGGTTGTATGTATCTATGTTTTAACGTAAAAAACATGGGGATTTAGGAAACCTTTAGAGATAGAAGGATGGTTAAGTTGGCAATGTGTATTGCTGTTTGATTTTAAACAGTTTTTGTAATTAAAAAGTAGTTTTGTTTTAATTTTGTGGAAAGCATTAAAACTAAGTTTACCGAGCTCCGTGGCTGGTTGGTACGCAACCTTCCGAGTTAATCGGGAGGTCGTGGGTTCGAATCCCACGGCCGTCTGTCATCGTAGAGGTTTCAGGTGGTTTCCTCTACCTACTATAGGCAAATGCTGTGACAGTACTTCCACCTACCCTTACCCTACCCACCCTTTCCTTGTTCCCCGCCCCCTCCTCCCGGACGCTAATGGCCATAGCTGTCGAAGCGTCCTTAAACACTCAATTTAAAAAAAAAAAAAAAAAAAAAAAAAAACTAAGTTTTTGCTATTATAAAAAAAAAGTTTAATTACAAGATAAATAAATAAATATTAAACAAAAAGTTACAGGTTGTTTCTTACAAAATGTTTCGCTAAATAGTTTGCGTTTTTGATGTAAGACAAACACACGGTGTATACAGGGTGATTCAAATTCAAGGGCTATCATGGAGATCTCGCTTATAACTGAAGATAGAGGGTAGGTTTTTGGCAAAGTTGATAAATTTTATGCTCATCAATAATATCAAAACAGATTTGAAATATCAATTGTTTTTGAAAAAATTGAAAAAAACTGAGTAAATGAGACTTAAATTGTAAATCTGAGAGTGCATTAAAAAAAATAAGCAAACATGGAAAAATTAATGAGAAAAATGGGTTTAAAAGTTGATTATTATTTACCACAAATTCGTTGTATCAGACTAAACAAAACACGATCGCTGTAGTGATCGGCAATTTGAAACTTGTCCAATTGTTTTATTCGACGAAAAATCATTATTTTGCCAGTATCGAAATAACAAAGTTATGCACCCCTACAGCTTTGTTATTTCAAAACTGAATCACCCTGTATAGTTATGATAATATTTATTAATTAGTTTTAGCAAAAATAAGGCATGTAATTAGTTATTTCATATTTAATATGGTAAATTATGGTAAACCATGCAAAATTTTGCTAGACATTTATATTGATTTTTATTTAAATTGACTTAATATACTGCACAGTCAGATTTTTAAAATCAGTTTTGATCTCTATAAAAATTAGCAACTTTGCAAAACTTAAACCTAAGCTTTAGCCCTTATAATAAGCGAGATCGCTTGGTTGGAACATGCAGTAAAAGTATCCTAAGCAGGGTTGAGCAGATTTAAATCAATTGATTTAAATCACGATTTAAATCATGATTTAAATCAAGTGATTTTTTTTTTAAATTATCAATTTAAATCACAGATTTTATGAGTAGATACAATATAATATTTATAATAAAACAAAATTGTATTACTATTAGTAATTAAATACACGAAATGGTGAATAAAACATATCAATTCGCTCTTGTAAAGTTATATTCATTGTGGAAATGCAATAATTCAAAAAATAAATGACAAGTTTTTGACGTTAGCGAGGTGAACAGTCAGTTTTTTCAATTTCCACGGCACTCTATTGCTTCAATACCATTTGAAAAAAAAAGTCGAATATCTCGAAAAGTATGAGTTTTGGGTATAGGACATACTTAACAAAATATGAAGCTCTTTTAAAGACGAATTCGATGACATAAAAAAATACAGGGCTTCGCATTTGAAAAAATTGAGTTACGAGCTTTTGAAAATCATGGAAGTTGCCACCTATTTATAAACACTCCTGTATGTGTGATTAAATTTTTTTCATATCGAGCGAACAGAGAATTTTTTTCTGCATGTCCATACCAAATTAAAACTCTGTACTTCAAAATAACTTCAGGAGAAATTTCTAAATAAAGACTTAAACCTTGATTAATTTAGAAAATTAATGTTTTTTTACAACACCATATAAAAACCTGTAGTATTTTTTATTGATGCAAAGCTAAAATTAAGGCGGTCAAAAATATTAAGTAAAAAATGGTGTGTTGTATTTGATATATAAAAGTTGCTATTAGTTCCAGAAAGGTGACTCACCCTGTATATTTGAAAATATTTTTATTGTGTTGTTTAGAAAAAACTGTATAAAATAGCATTTGATTCAACTTCATATCTCAAGCCGTTTAGCCACAATCGACCGATTCCGCACTAATGACTTGCCCTGTATATAATTAATTAAACATGACCATTTAGCACTGATTTTTTCAAGATTCTTAATAATTACATTTAATTTTTCATTTTGACAAAAATTCACCAATGAATTAAATATATTGGTTATTAAATATATTAGCACAAAACAGAAATAGCATGTGAATATGTCACTAAATTCAATAATATGGTAAATTTGATTTAAAATTTTAAAAAAAATCATGATTTTTATCCACCCTGATCCTAAGTAAATTATTCTCAATTAATACAATTTTTTCGTTAACTTCTTTGAATAATAGGGGTTTAGGTTTTCAATGTTAAATTGCAATTACGTGTACCTATCTAAAATATTTTCCTAAAACTAACTTTTTATCTCTTTAATACAAAATATTTGTAAATTATAAGATAATTCAAAATTTACGAAAAACTTTTTTTTAAACATTAATATAACTAATATTTATTAAGAAAATGTATTGCAAAATCGGACGCTTTTTTTCCAATACAAAACGTTTCTCCATCTCTTTTCTTTCATTTCATAAAATTTGCGAATTTGCCATAAAACAATTGAAGTTCAAGCTTCGGAACCCCAAAACTTAGAGAAGCTTTGAATCTTAGGTCTCAAAATAATTGTTTCTCTCCTATTTATTAAAACGACATACAAACACTTTATATTAGCCCAACTTTGGATCATTTGAAAGACATAATTTCTAAAGCCTAAACAATAATTTCTAAAAAAAATTATTTTATTTTGTTAACGAGTTTAAAATTGAATAATTTCCTGTTCCCAAAATGATGTGAATAATAAAACTTGATTCCTCTTAAATGGTAGGACAATAAAATCATGTCCAAATTAGGTTTATTCATAAATGAGGCGTGAAATGTTAAAGTGGCCCAACCCCATTACAGTGACAAATGAGGCATTTTAGGTTTCAACTTGTTTTTATATTTTAAAACTTACACTTTTATAGTTGGGGAGACGTTTTTTTGTTTTTATTTAATTTCTCATAAGGTATAACAAGTTTTTTTACATCCAAAATGATTTATGATAGATTGGAAATCTGACTCCCTTCCAAGATATTTATTTTATGTTTCGTAAAGCCTATGTGTGAAACTTTTTTTTTCTGTAGTAAGACAGCTGTTACTTCCAACCTCAACGTTGGGGCTAAAAGTAACAATGATCGGGGTAAGTTGTAACGGTAAAATAATTTACACAGCTCATAAGTAGTGGGTAAATATATTAGCATCCATCAACAAAATTAATATTTGATTCCAAAGTAGGTTCACCTTAGCAAGATAAAAATTCTTTGGTACAGTACAAAATGATAAGTGAACATTATCAATATTCAAAAATGTGAAACAAAAAGATACAAATGGAAAATTAATCCGACAAGTTTTGTATGTTCTCATCTACGAAGAAAACCAGCAAGTATGTGCTAAGAGTGATAACATTGATACCGGGTTGGTTGTAGCACTGTTACTTTTAACCTCAAGTGTACACAAAACGGGGTGCGGTAAATTGCTCGAATACAATAATTGCTCGAAAACAATTGCTCGAATAACAATTGCTCGAAAGGAAAATTGCTCAAAAAAATGAAAAAATATTTCATTTTTATAAATACAAAATAATTAACCCCTATTCTCCGGAATTAAGAAATATTTATCAAAATGTTTTGAAATGCAATCAGTTGTTTAAAAATGGCCATAGATACATAAAAAATCACTTTTTATTAAATTACAGGACGCAGGTCCTGACTTAGGAGCTGTCGTTATATGACGACGCTAGGGGAATATGAGTTCAAATAATAATAATCTTGGTATGTTTTATAATTTCAGATTTATTTGTGAAAGTATATTACAATGTAAATTAAATTTGAGACATATAAACTATAAACTTATAAACTATGATAAGGTTGAAAGCAAGGTATATATAGGATATTGGTCTAGCAAGTAAAGTACTGTAGATGAACATTTACCAAATTTACTCTCCATTATTTCATTTCCTCGATAAGTTTTTCCTTGGTAAGGATCAAAGGCGATTAGATAACCAGATGGTGAATTTTGACACCAAACCTTGTATCCAAATCGTATTGGTTTATTTCTAATCGCTTGCTTACATCCGTGCCTACCGAAGTATTCTACCATTGCCTCAACATGCGATATTGCTGAGGCGGGTGTATAATTTTCCATACATTTTTTTTTAATATATGAAATTAATGGTCGTAATTTGGAAAACTTATCGAGCTTGTCTAAGTTTAAATTTGATTTAAAATGAAGTGATTTCATGATATTATCAAATCTATCCCTCCGCATAGATTCATATATCGCAATGTTGCGCAAATCACTACATGTACTCCAATACATTGCTTTTCCTGGCAATGGATTGTACCCAGAAACAATTAAAATGGCAAAAAATACTCGCAGTTCCTCCTTGGTTAATTTTATATCTGGCCAGTTTTTTGATAAGCAATATTCGGAACTGGCAGTAATAATTAATTCGATTAAAGTATCATCAAAAAACCGTTTAAAATATTGAACAGCAGTGACTTCATCAATATTTTCTTCTGCCAGATGAAATTGACTAGGTTGTATATGCATAGTTTTACCGCCACTGCTCCATATAATTTGATCTTTTTTTGATTTTTTGGTGATCTTTGGTATTTTTTTTAGGTTGGAAATAGTTGAAACTTCTTTTCTGGTCTGTTTTTTCTCTGCCGGTGCCATTAGTTGATTTCTGGATAAACAGTTTATATTCGTCCCTTCTTCTTCATCTGAATCTTCGCCTGTTAGCTCATTAACTGCAGGTGGTTCAATAAAAATATCTTGGTCACTATCATCATTTTCTAACAAATCCATCATTTCGGCTACACTCAAAAATCTAAGGACAAATAGGGTATGTTAGTACATGCATTCTCCTAGCGTCGTCATATGACGACAATCAAATTTATAGCGAAATAACTCCCTTATAAATGTTATTATAAATAATTACATTTTATATAAAAAACACTTGACTATTATATATTCAAAATATGTTAACAAATAAAATATTTTTACCGTAATTATATTATTTAGTACTTACTTTTTTGACGACGTCATGGTTTTCGTGTTCTCTCGTAAATTGGTCACTTTTAACAATTAAATATGTTCGAAGTGTGCAACTTACTGCGATGCAATGGCTACATTTATGAAAACAATTGTTTACCTGAGTAATTAAACTTAAGCTGACAGGTTTAAAATCATCAGGTACCTGACAATACACCGTTATTACAGGACAGGTAAACGTCGTCATTTGACGACGCTAGGAGAATAAGGGTTAAATAAACTAGAAAAGTTGTTTACATTTGTATACACTTGGAAAAATTTATTAAAATTTATTTTATTAAAGAATTTCTGCAGTTCGTGTAACGGCTTAGCTCTCATGCTTAATTACATTCTGCATTTCGAAATGTAATATTTTTTCATTTTTTCGAGCAATTTTCCTTTGGAGGAATTTTCCATTCGAGCTTTTGTATTCGAGCAATTTTCCTTCGAGCAATTGCATTCAAGCAATTTTCACCAAACCACACAAAGCAAATTGGAAAGAATCCACAATTAATAACCACGATTCCAACGTCAAATTGTATTGCGTCCACCAATAGCTAACAAAATGTAGAACATAATAATGTAGGTACTTTTTGTTCCTCTTTTAGAGATCGCCTAAGTCACTCGACCGGTGACACAACGCATTAACTTTTAGCCGGAAAATAGTGACTCCGGCTGGCAAAAACTTAAACTCTGTGACAGATGAAAACTAGCAATGTAGATAGGAATGTGGATGTAAATGAATACACAAGCGCTTAGGGCGACATATAACAAAAATTAAAGAAACTATAGGCACTTTTACAACCTACCGGGGTTACTTCCATCCCCGGTCTCCCCCACCAAACCCAAAAACTTGCGACAGGCCAAAATACCTATGAAAAAACGGTAAACTATTCGGATGCAGTAACAAACTTTTGGTTCAATACGCAAATGCATTTTTTTATGTAATTAATTTCTAGATCAAAACATTAATGTTGTCAAATGAAAGTGACAAGGAACCAGTTCAAAAAATTATGTGAAACAAAAAAATGTTTCGTGTAAAATTTGGCAGCACAATTAATAATCAATTATGTGGCATAATTTCTTCTCGTTAGTTGACATACCAAACATCCTTTTATGGAATTACACCAGCGATACTAGCATGCTTAGGTCGTTATAAGTATAAACGACTATCTATTAATCAAAAATGTGCAACCGAAATTTGCAAAATGAAACCGGAAAAATACTTTACAAATAGCTAAATGATATTTGTAAATGCTTTTAACAAATAAGGACTTGGAAATTAACTTAATATAGATTTCTCGGTTTGATAACTTTAATAATTACTACTTCTTATATGGCCATATTGGCATTTGTACATTCTTATATGATTTTCCGGGACTTATATTTGATTCTTTTTACCTACGAAAACAAATGTGACAACCACGGAATAAAAAAAAAACAACAATATGGTAAATAAAAAGACAGCACGAAATAGAGTGATTATCAAAATTTGTAAAAATTTTATTAATTAAATAAAATTTGTTTCTATTCGTTTTAAAAAAAAACACAAAATCTGTTGATTTTGTATAGAAATTTGTACCAAATATTATACAGAAAATCTTATATCCTTTCATACAGGTTTCTCGTCCAAAATTCTGCATAGTTTCTTGCATGTACAGGTGTTCCATGCAATTTTTGTACAGAAAATACAATACAGCGTGTTCTATATGCAAGCAAGTTTTGATACAGAAACTGCGTGCTACAGATGCGCACACAGTTCGTGAATAATGGCGACTAACAGCTGATTTTGAACATCTGCAGCTAAAGGAAATATAAACAATATAAATTCCTGCAAACAGTTAATTTTTGGTAATCCGAAGCAGGATGTTGTTATTGTTTGAAATGGCAATTACAAGGGATAAATACCTTATTTTAAGAGGGAGTGCATATCTGTGTTTATACTGTTTACGCGCATGTGTAGGGGCAGTAACTTGTACATAAAATTGTATCTATGTCACACACAGTTTCAAACGAATGGAATTCTGTACAGAAATCTGTACAAGAAAATAATACAAGATATTTTTTATTAAATTTTATACAGAAATTTGCACCTTGTCAAATGGGCTTTATACCTAAAACTAATATTTTTCGAGATATCTCGATTTTATTGTAAATTATTAGAGCAACGTAATATTTTCGTAGGCTATGAAGGTAGGCAGCGGTAATTTTGAAACAATTGAAAATTTAAAACAAAAACAGTTATAATTTTATCTTTTCCTTATGAATTTTTGGCTTTTTTTTAATCCTGAAGGTGTAATTTTACCAATCTTACGTTTAAATCGAGGTTTCTTGGAATTACGCATTTAATCATTGGACCAGTGTGATGGGATAATTACTAAATCCTATAAACACAATCTTCATTGTGGCAGACCGTCTACATTCGCAAAGATTCCAAGAAAGCGCGAAATCACGAAGCATAAATGATTTGTTCGTTCTTCACATGAAATATTTCAAGTTAAGGTTTAAAGCTTAAATTTTTGTGTACGTTATCTTGAGAACTTTATTTGTAATTGAAATGTTGTCACGGTACCTTATTTTTGATACTCTGTATTTAATATAATTAATTATTTAAACACGTCCTTAGTTCAAGCCTTAGAAAGCATGCAAAATACACATGTAATAAATTGTGGAAAATATGCAAGAACGCAAAGTTAGCGTGTAAGTTAATCCAACATCTGTGTAACGAGATAAAAAGTGCTTTGTATATTAATGAGGTTAAAATTTTAATTAAGATAAAAGCAAGAGGATAACATACAGCTAACGTACTAAAAATAAAACTGAGAGCTCGGAAAAGTAATTTAAAAAAAAAGAATTTTTAAATCTGGTAAGACGAAATTAAAAATTTATTAATTTTATGTATGTAACGAAGAAACTAAGTTAAATCAAAATCGAGTTTCAATAATAACAAATTATGAGAGCACTAGTCGTAGTCATGTAACTTAATAATTAATCAAGTTGATAATAGTTATTTATGTATCAAGGCCAAAAAGTGTAACTTTTTCGGCCGCGTCTGATTTGCTGGCGGAGACGTAGTCGAGGCCAGCAAACAGGCAAGGCCGAAAAAGTACGTTTTGGCCGAGGTGCATATTACATTTTTTGTGCGATCGAATTAAAAACAATTTAAATTTTTAGTAATTTTCAAAATTATAGGTTAGAAACTACGTGACATTCTGTCACTGACAGATGACGGCGAATGTACTGCATTACCGGCCCTCTCCTTAGCAACGGCCGTAAAAGTTACTTCTTCGGCCTTTGCTAAGGGTAACGGCCTGAAAAGTAACTTTTACGGCCGTTGCTAAGGATAGGGCCGGTAATGCAGTATTTTATGGTTGCTAACGCGTCCGTCAAACAGCTGTTTTTAGTACGATCGCACAAAAAACTTATTTCTTTTTGTTTTAGTTTCGTTGCCATAAATAAGCATTTTGTAAGTCGTTTGGAAGTTAAGGAATTTTGTATGCCCAAAACTGTTACATATTATGGCCTTTAATAAAGCAAAAAGAATAACTCTGCCTTTTATCTGGATTCTTATAGCTACCCGGCAGCAACAACAACAACAATAAAAAAAAAAGATTAAATTTACGAACTTTTGGACTACCTTTATCTAAGTATTCAAAATGCTAGTAGTAGTATTATTAAAATCTAATGAACTTTAAAATAACAAGAAACAGATTTCTGCTATTGACACACGTGCTATCACTTGTTTTTAAAAGGTTCGTATGCTATTATTTTTATAGAACCCACAAATTTCGTAATAATCTAATTAAAATGTCGATGTAAAAATGCAGCTAGAAAGTAACAACTTTTTCCGGTCCTAAACCTTTCATTGGAAAGTCCGAAGTACAAATATTTTCATGGTTTCCTTCGAAGATATTTATAGCCTTGAATATCATGTCTTAAAAAGAGTTAATTTAAAGTATTAATTTAGTTTAATTTTAAATTTTACAAAAATTCTGCAAAAAAAATGCCCTAGCTAGATCATTACAACTTAAAAATACTTTATATAATTCAAGTTTAGAAGAAATTTGTAATTTCACTTTCGTGTTTACCAAATAAGTTTTTTTATATATTTTTTGTATTATGATTAATGACACTTCTGACTTCATTTTTTTTGTGTTTTAATTAAAAGTGTACATTGTTGCACTAAATTATTCTAAGCAGTTTTTATCTGTTAATCTAAATATGTAGAAGTAAAATTATTTACACAGGTTATCATGTTCTAGCAAATTAACTCTATTTGCAATTCACTTTTACGTGTGCCTCTTAAGATGTTAACCACAGATATATGCATACATCTTTGTGTTTGTTGCACCAAATACAGCTTCTAACTATTAAATACTATAGTTCGCTAAACGGACAAAACTATCTGGTAATTGTGTGCAATTCGACATCAAATGAAAAACTAAAATCCACTTTTTTACTTTTTTCCCTATATCTCAAAAACTAAAAAAGCTAGATAAGTTCTGTTTGCGTTAAATTATTAAGCACCTTAATATAAAACATTGCCCTAATTTAACCGAGTCGTAACTCTTACAAATATTTTTATTTCGAATAACAAAAGCGCAATGAAAAACAATTAAATTTTTTTAAATGGCAAGGTACCCCTATATTATACTCATTTGATAGAGAATTGTTTTCTCTTTTCAATGATGCAAAACTTTAGTACCTTTACTTAAGCAACTTTTTGACAAAAACGCAAAAACTATTTTAATTGATTAGTATTTATTTCTAACAAAAACATAAGAACTAAATTTTTTTGACGAAATCTGCAATAAGTGTTCAAACTGTGAACCATTTACAGCTTGGCAATGATAAACTTGGTTTTTAAACCCGTTAATAACATTCTTAACCATTTCAGGTGTAATTTCTCTAATACGATCTTTTAAATTTTCGATATTCTCCGACCTCTTAGCATAAACCTAATTTTTAAAGGGTAGTAAATTTGAAAAGAGAAAAAAAATCTCTATCAAATGAGTATAATATAGGGGTACCTTACTATTTAAAAAAAATCAATTGTTTTTCATTGAGCTTTTGTTATTATAAAAAAATATATTTACATTTTGTCTCATGGTGTAAAACTAAGTACCAAAGAGTTTTTATTCAAAACATTTTTCCCCAAAGTGGATATTTACTGAGATACCTATACAGGGTGTCCCCATTATACACCGCCAAAAAGTAGGTGCATATTCCTGAGTGAAAATGATGACCATTTGTCAAATATTTTGTTATCCGAAAATGCTTCCTTTCAAAGTTAGAGACCTCCAAAGTTGCAAGAAAAAAAAATAAAAAAATCGAATACGTCCTAGCCATTTAAGCTAGAGCTATCAAACTTGGCCGAAATGTTTAGGTGTTTCCCATCGACTTTGTGGTATAATTAGAAAGAAAACACGTATTTGGAAGTATGATTTATAGTCAGGTCATCCGCTTACCATCTTCAGAATTTTTTACTCTGGAATAAAATTGAAAATGTCATTCGTCCATAAGAAAGTACGAATTGAGAGGAAAAAATTCGTCCCTCTTTGTTTTTTGCTGTAAACGTAGTCGTTTTCGAGAAAATTAGCGCTAAAGATGCATCGACAAACTCTGTTTATACACCTTAAATATTTTTTTTTACTAAACTCAGTTGGCTAATGTCATGCTTGACTTAAGGCTTGTTCATAATAAACTAAGTGAATGTCGGCTAATTCGTTTAGAGTGTTTAGAGTATACAAGTTTGTGTGACATTTTAAAAAAAAGGTTAGGTTATGAACAAGCCTTAAGTCAAGCATGACATTAGCCAACTGAGTTTAGTAAAAAAAATATTTGAGGTGTATAAACAGAGTTTGTCGATGCATCTTTAGCGCTAATTTTCTCGAAAACGGCTACGTTTACAGCAAAAAACAAAGAGGGACGAATTTTTTCCTCTTAAGTCGTACTTTCTTTTGGACGAATGACATTTTCTATTTTATCCCAGAGAAAAAAATGCTGAAGATGGTAAGCGGATGACCTGCCTGTAAATCATACTTCCAATTACGTGTTTTCTTTCTAATTATACCACAAAGTCAATGGGAAACACCTACACATTTCGGCCAAGTTTGATAGCTCCAGCTTAAACGGCTAGGACGTAATCGAGTTTTTGATTTTTTTGTCTTGCAACTTTGGAGGTCTCTAACTTTGAAAGGAAGCATTTTCGGATAACAAAATATTTGACAAATGATCACCATTTTCACTCAAGAATATGCACCTACTTTTTGGCGGTGTATAATGGGGACACCCTGTATAGAATATTCCATACCTTTTGGACACACTGTATGTAAAGGTATCTCGATCGGCGAAATTGCTAGTTCGTTTAAATATTAGCGTCAGTTAAGCACTATAAAGTGAGCATTTAATTTTTGTGCTAATAAACAACGTAATTCCATTAATTGTCCCCTTGTTCTTCTATAAAAGATCAAGATAAAATGGTTGAAATGTCCAACCTTCATAAAAGAAGACGCGATTGCTACCCCGAAAAATTTAATAATAATAAAATGGGGATATCGCTTATTACAAGTGCTAAAGCTTAGGTTTAACTTTGATTAAGCTGCTAAATTTTATATTAATTGTTGAGATCAAATCATTTAAAGTTTTGTAAGAACTGATTTACTGCAACATTTCTGCAAATAATTATCTGATTAACTCTTTGCTAGATCAGTTCGGTTTTGTGTTTTTATCTCCAAGTTTCTTAATTTATGTCGACGCCATATGCCAAGTACTATCAATTTGTAATGGTTTAAAATATAAGCCAGTGTCTGTAAAATTACGGTGAATTATAATGTTGCTTCTAATTAAATCCATTTAAGACGCGACAAATGAAGTATACAGGGTGGTGCTTTTTTCGATGCTCACAATTGCTATCTTGGAAACGGTAAGAGATACAAGGTCGGTTAAATTAGAGAAAAGTTGCACATTTTTACGGCGATTAAGAATTTGAAAAGAAATCCTGGATATTTTGATTCGTTTTTGATTTATTACAAAAAAACTGAAAAATGTGATTTTAGAAAAATATTATTATCTTCCCTACCATTGACGCTATTTCATTTAAACTTGGTAACTTTATGTTTTTGACCGTTCTGGGTTTGATGACGTCAACAGAAATTTTCTAAGCCTTCTAGATTTCAAGTTGCGATAGTCAACTTTTTTATTTCTTATAGCCGCCATATTGGATTTTTACACCATCAGACAGACAAAAAAATTAGCTTTTCAGATTGGTAACCAACATACCATTTTTCTTTCAAAAAACTTCTTGAAATTTTAAAATTTGTGTAAATAATTCATAAAATCGAGAATGCTCTGAAAAACAATTGAAATTATAATATAAATCAAAGTGACACAACATTTAATAGGTTTAATGATAACGAAATTAAGATTGTTGGAAACATATTTAGAAGATATGTTAGGCGAATTGCCATTATTAACAATTCAAAATCATCAGTAGTTTCAGCATGAAGGAGCTGGTCCTCACAACGCCCGCATTGTAAAATGATATTAATTTAGATGTACGCTTTCAAAATGCATGACTTGGTACGTTTGGTCCTGTTCATTGGCCTCCGCGATCGCCATGTTTAACGCCTATGGATTACTTTTACATTGATGTTGTTTATGCAACCCCAACGGAAAATACTGAACTTCTTCGTCGTAAAATCAAAAATGCTTTCGACTCTATTTCGAGACAAACTATCCTAAAGGCAGTGGACGAAATGAATCTGAGGACTAACCAATACATAATACATAACGGCGCGCACTTTAAACAATTTAAATAATTATTTATCTTGTGTTTTAAATTTATTGTCCTTTCGTTATTTTGTTAGACCTATAAAATGTTGTGTCACTTTGATTTATATTATAATTTCAATTGTTTTTCAGAGCATTCTCGATTTTATGAATTATTTACACAAATTTTAAAATTTCAACAAGTTTTTTGAAAGAAAAAAGGTATGTTGGTTACCAATCTGAAAAACAATTTTTTTTGTCTGTCTGATGGTGTAAAAATCCAATATGGCGGCCATAAAAAATAAAAAAGTTGACTATCGCAACTTGAAATCTAGAAGGTTTAGGAAATTTCTGTTGACGTCATCAAACCCAGGACGGTCAAAAACATAAAGTTACCAAGTTTAAATGAAATAGCGTCAATGGTAGGGAAGATAATAATATTTTTCTAAAATCACATTTTTCAGTTTTTTTGTAATAAATCAAAAACGAATCAAAATATCCAGGATTTCTTTTCAGATTCTTAGTCGCCATAAAAATGCGCAACTTTTCTTCAATTTAACCGACCTTGTATCTCTTACCGTTTCCAAGATAGCAATGGTGAGCATCGAAAAAAGCAACACCCTGTATACAAATCTAGGAAGAAAACCATGAAAATATTTGTACTTCGGACTCTCCAATGAAAGGTTTAGGACCGGAAAAAGTTATTACTTTCTAATTGTAATTTTATGTCAACATTATAATTAGATTATTACGAAATACGATCGGAGCATCGTACGCATTAATGTGTTTTCTATAAGTATACACATGAACCTTTAAAAAAAAGTTAGTGCTGATAAGCACGTGCCAAGAACAAAAATATATATTTTGTGGATTATTGGATTTAAATAATACTTTCAAGTGGCTACGTTTGGTTTTTAAGTGTTTTACAATAATTTTGGAATTAGTCGGTTACCATAGACTTTGAGACATTCAAACGGGGCATAGATTTTTAATGTTTAGGCGTCCATTTGGCGTTAAATAAATTAAATTAAAATGCATCTTCTTTAAGCAAACACATGACTAAAATACGTATGTAAGATTTCATAATAATGAACAATTAATAAAAAATGATTTTAATGTCCAAAATTATTAATGAGCGTAATTTTACACCACATATTAATTTGTTTTTCATGCAAAATTTACTACCAAATTAAATCTACTTTAATTTGCAGTTTATGTAGTAACCGACATATTATATGTATATGCAAAGCTATATATTATTTTATCAATAGTTTTGAACATTGATGAAAGTATAATTTAGGTGGCGAATGTTACTATGCTACGTTTTTATCATATACTGAGAAATGTAATCCTCAAGTGTTATAAAACTCTTAAAATTTTTTGATACTTTAAGAAATAAGAGCTAAGAAAAAGATACATATGTACACGAACATGTATAGTGGTCACCTGTAATTATAATCAGTATAATAATATATATAATATGTACCTAATTATTAATCAGAGCAAATCCACGTGTACCGATTGTAATTGTACATGGTGAACGTTATTTTACAATTTTATTAATTTTAATCAGTTGTAAATAAGCCAGTGTATATATTTGTACAATTGACTTAATAATTAGCTGCAACTTAGCTGCAAATTAGAGGTAATAAGTATTAAGAAATCAACAGTACGCCTATTATTTTATAATACACTATTTTACTGATTTTTCCCGAAAAGTTTCTTATGTAAGCATACCTTTTTAATACACGGTCGGATTAAGAATTAAATTATCTATCCGAATCAACAACAAAATGTATACTATCTAATTTAAAAAAAAAAACAGTTGCCTCGCGGATTTGACATACGTCATCGTAGAGATAACAAATGCACATCACTTAATAGAGAATTTGTCGCCGTTTCCAAAACTATAAGGTTTGTTGGGGTTATTTTCAATAATTAAAAAGTTATAGGGGTGCGACAGTCAAACTGAATCACCGGGTATAAATTAAAAATTCGAATACATTTTCACTTCATTGCATGCAGCTTTTTTTGGTTGTATAATAAAATATGAGCTTTGTTCGGGTTATTTCAAAAAACTTAAGAGATGTTCGAGGTACAAATGGTCTCTAGGACACTGGAAATAAAAGAGAAAAGAAGTTCTTTAACTAAATTATGGCCAATATAGACGTACGGAATACAACTGTGGGGTTCAATCAGTAACTCTAACATAGAAATCTTACAACGATTTCAGGCCAAAACTTTAAGAACAATAACCAACGCACCATGGCATGTTACTAACGAAGTTATACAGCGAGATGTGTTCAGTGTAAAATGTGATCCAAAGTTTTAGTGCCAAATATCAAGAAAGATTGTCTCATCATCCCAAACTTTTAGCAGCAAAGTTATTAGTGAACACTGGACAAACTAAAAGACTAAAGAGGCGTAAACCTGTAGACTTGCCTAATCGTTTTAAGTAAAAATTTAACCTATGTTGCCAATAATAAATTAATTTAAATAAATTTGAATGGATAGCTGCCACTGGGCAAGCTTATCCTTCACGTTAAATTAAAGCCACAACAATTTACTTATTGTTCATAAAGAATAGATTGTAAATTAATCATAGATGCCATTAAAAAAAAAATATTGTTAATTTATCAGGACACAAAACTATAAACAGCTAATATCAAACATTTATAAACCATAAATAGAGAATAATGAAACAAAAATACAAGAAAGACAGCTGGGATAGTTACCTGTTACTTGTTATCGTTACATTTAACAACAAATTAATACCGTTTAAAATATGTATGTAAATTATAATCGCTAGAGAAAATTGTGAATGAAGAACTGGTTTCAGTAACGTGAAAATCGTCAAAAGAAGATAAATTACCTACACACGATTAGTGATTGCAATTAAATATGTAAATAAACAACATGACACAATCAAACATTTTAAGATAGATTATCGATGGGCGTTTATTTAATGTAAAACGTTGTTTGTTTTTCGATGCAAAATAAACTATTAAAACACTTTCGAATTTTCACTTGCATAGCACGCTAATTATATAAATGAGATGTTACATTTTTATACAAGAGCGTGGCAAAAAAATGGAGCAAATTCATTAAAATCGTAACAATGTTTGTTTTGGATTTTTTTTTAAGAACGCCCATTTTTAAAATCTTTATTTGTTTTCGAGTTATGTAGTCTTCGACTTTTTTCTTCAATGGTAACGCCATATTTTTTCTTGATTCTGAGTGGACTTCTGCTTATCTAAATGGCGGTAAAAAAATTAAACCTTACATTGGATTTTTTTTTTCAAAACAACTGAAAATCTCAAATTTTGTTATTAACAAAAGTCAATAAAAGTAGAACTGTTGCTGATCAGGTAAAAAGTTCGAACTGCTATCCATTAGCTTTCTGACGATAAGCAAGTTCTTTTTGAACCTTTTAAATGACTTCTGGTCAAATTCTACAGATTTAAGCTGCGTTCACGTAGAAATGTATTGTATTGTATTGTAGCGTAAGCAAAGTTAAGTATACGAATATCAAACGCTAGCGTTCACATAAGCAAAGTAGTGGAATTGCGTTGCAAGCCGTGTGGCAGACCTTTGCAAGGTCCAAGCTTCTTGCAACACCATATAACAAGAACCAATCAGTGGATTAACCCTGCGTATGCGCGTGGGAATCGCCTTTAGTGTACAAACACTACAATACCTCTATGTGAACGCTACTCTTGCAGGCACGTTACAATACAATTTATTATCCTACAATACAATGCAATACTTTTCTATGTGAACGCAGCTTTAGTCTCTAATCCGATTATTTAAATCTACATTATGTGTTTTAACAAGGTAGATTTTGACTTCTAATAGCCCCATAAAAAGCATTCAAGGGGTGCAAGGTGTGGAGACCTTGGTGACCACTCAATCGGCCCTCGCCTGCCAATCCACCTTCTATGAAAGAAATCGTCCAGAAAATCATGAACAGGACGTGCAAAGTGCGGGGGTCTTGCTGATACTATGTAGTATTATTTGGTTGGTTAGGATCATTCTCGTTCGGAAGAAATCTGCAAGTGCAGGTAAAATTTCATTCCTCAAAAACTTCAAGTATCTTTTCCTGTTAGGTTTTCTTCCAAGAAAATCGGTCCCAATATTCTATTGTTGGCTATCCCTGCCCACACATTTAATTATTGTGGGTGTTGAATATGTCTCCCAACCACCCAATGAGAATTTTCGCTGCCATTAAATTAATTTTTATTGATAACAAAATTTGGAATTTTTATTTTTCAATAGTGTTTTACTCGAAAATTTTCTTATGTAGGCGTCCAAATTTTTAAAGTGTCATTTAGATAATTTAAAGCCATATCATAATAATTGATCTACATTCTTAAAAACACTGGCATTGACGAGAAAGATATTTGGATTATTGGAAACCTCTACTGGAACCAGAGTGCAAACATCAAGGTAGAAGGAACTAACACTAGGAGCACTAGGTTAGACAAAGATGCGTGGTCGCCCATCTTATTCAATCTGTATCCCGAAAAAATATTCCAAGAAGCTCTGTACGAGGTCGAGCAAGGGATATATACTCGTATTAATTGAGAACTTATGAACAACATAGGATATGCTGACGATACTGTCATATTTGCAAGCTCCATGGAAGGATTACAATAGCTCTTGGAAAGCATAACAGCACCCAGCAAACGACATGGTCTCAAACTAAATATCCAAAAGATTAAATGCATGGTCATTAATAAAACCAACCTGCCAAACCCGGGAAGGCTTCTCCTGCACAATGTAGAAACAGAAAAATTAGAAACATACACGTACTTGGGAAGTTTACTGAACGCACAATGGTCCCATTTGGCTGAAATAATATGCCGTATAGAAAAGGCCAGAGCAGCCTTTCCTAAAATAAATACAGTTTTAAAGAACCACAGTCTGAGGCTCCAACTCAAGCTTAGATTGGTGAAGTGTTATGTTTTTCCGGTGCTCCAGAACGGAGTAGAATCTTGCACACTAACGGAGGTTAGAACGAAAAAACTAAACGCGTTCGAGATTTGGACTTACAGAGAGATACTTGGAATCCATTGGAAGGACCATGTCACCAACGAAGAGGTCCTTAGGAGATTAAAAGAAAAGGCAGAGGTTGTGAATACTGTTAAAAGTTGAAAGCTGAAGTACTTGGACCACATAACGAGACAACCAGAAAAGTATGGATTGTTGAAACTGATGCTTCAGGGGAAGATAGATCGCAAGAGGGGTCCGGGACGGAAAAGGATCTCGTGGTTGAATAATCTAAGAACTTGGTACAGCACTACAACCACGGAATTATTCCGTAATGCTGCCAACAAAATTAAAATCGCGTTGGGGATAGCAGACATCCGGTAACAGATAGGCACGTTAAAAAAAAGAAGAAAAAGAAGATCATAATCAAAAAAAGATACCACTTATTCAACAATGTCGATGACGTCAGTACTCTAAAACAAATGAAGATCAAGAACTAATCTAATAAAAAAATGTGTTCTTAAAAAATGATATTAACGTGACCAACGATTATTTACAAAAAAAAAAAATTGATTCGACTTTAGTGAATTCATTACATACTTTCGCCGCGCGCTGTATAAATAAGATGTTACATTTTTAAACACAGATTTTTTTGTATTCTGCAGCTGCCTACAAATTCGTTTTTACTTTTAGTTTAGTTTACCGGATCACGTCATGCGGTTGTGAGGAGCATATCAATAATAATAGAGAACTTTTTCACGTGCAAGGTTTGGCAAAGTTTTGCGTACGATTACACGCTAGTGACAAATGGCTGTACGAAAAACAATTTAGCAAATTATAGGTTATGTTCTTATGTTTCGGTGTAAATAATATTTCTTCCGGTAAATAATATGTATCGGACGTGACACACGATCGGAGTTTTAATGCATATAATTATCAAAAAAAAGTGTTATTCCGTCAAAAAGGAATTTTTAATTTTCTAAACCAATTAAATGAATCGACTTACAAAACAAAAAATTAAAAATAAACTTCTTCGTGTCGTAATCGGTTTTCTTGCATTTTTACGTTCGCCATACGTGGTATGAAGAAAGTAGTAATTTTTAGCATTTGGCGCCTTTTACACTAGGCAACAATTTTTCACTTTTTTTTGTAACAAGCATAATTTTTGGCGTTCTTTATTAAACTCCCCCATTTAAAAAAGCTAAACTAAATTCATCAATTGTGGTATTTAATTGTCTTTTTAAAATTAGCTGGTCATTAACAATCCATCAAATAAAAAAAAATATGCTTGGGAAAACATTATTATCTACAAAGTGCAGATCTCAAATTTGTATTGCCCATGGAAAGAGGGCTAGACCTACTTACTTATTTTTACAGATGAGCCTAACAACCCATAAATCAATAAAACAAAAGAAAAAATTTAGTGAACGTATAGCCATTAAAAAAAAGTCAAGATTGGCTTATATCTCAAAAAGCAAGGGTGCCATGACTTTTTAGATATTTTTTTCTAATTCTGCGTAAAAATATCTACAGGAATCATTTCACATTTTGGTTTCAACATAGGTGGAATTATTAACCATTAAAAATAACGTGTTTTTGGTTTTTCAAAATATTTTAAAAAGTTAAAGGTGTAGGTCAAATGTCAAAACGGCATTAAATTAGCCTTAAAATTCTGCACAATTTGGTTAAGTTAACCGACCATGCAACTCCTATAATAACTAATTGTAAGTTACAATACATGTAGATTATTACCCTGTATAAGAAGCCCATATTTGTGTCCATCTTACTGAAACTCCGTTATCCTATATCAGGGACTAAAAACGAAAAAAATTCCGTTCGTTTCTGTTCGGAACGAAAACGAAATATATCGTTTTCGTTCTTTTCGTTCTAACCGAAAAAAATCTTTTTTCGTTTTCGTGAACCGAAATAATAACGGTTAAAACCGGTCGTCAAAAAATCAATTTTTTTTCTAGTCACCACAACCCTCTATAAATACGATAACAATATTTGCGTCTCAACTAAAATATAAACAATGACGATAGGGTTTGATGCTCACGGACAGCATATTTTAGACTGGCGAACCATCGCCATATTAAATTTACCAAATCGTTAAACACATTAACATTTGACCATTTTATTAAGTTTAAGACCCGTAAGGTGCAAAAACACAACGTGATTAGGTTAAATTAGACTCACGATCTTTATCTTAAAATATGAAGATATAGCAAGTGCTGTTTTAAATTTGTTTTAGTACTAAACATCTATGCATTTGAATTAAATATGATCCTGCTGTAATTATTTAAAAAGACAAAAGAATGAATTCAAGTGGATAATTAACTAAATGTTATAAATAAAAAAGGTATTTAAAAAAACTTATATTAACTTGAAATTTACTTTAACTTTATAGTTTGTAAATACTATACAATATACATTTTCACATTCCGTTAAATCTTGCTAGCAACACATCTTCCAATAAATCTTCTTTTACATTAGTCCTTTTCGAAGTAAGAATAAATTTTACTATTATTATGTCTAAACGCAAATAAAACATACACATTGATAATAAGAGTATATATCCAATCAAGTGTATATTCTATATTGATGATCTAAAAGACAAATTAGAAATAGAGAATATCTGTACCGTTAATTGTGTTACACGAAATTGCAAGTATAAACAATAAAGTTGTTAATACATATTCACGTAAATATTTGGAGAAAAGTGAAGCTCGCTTATTTCAAGTGAGATTTTTTACTGCCTCGTGGAGTCTCCCCAGCACAGAAGGTAAATTCGCGTTTATGTTTAACAAATAAAGTTGAAATAGCGACAAAACCGGTTAAAACCGGTTTTGGAAAATATTTATTTCGTTTTCGTTCTTGAACGAAAAATAATATTTTCGTTTTCGGTTTCGTTTTCGTTCTTAAAAAAATTTCGGTTAATTTCGTTTAACGTTTTCGTTTTCGTTCCGTTCTCAGTCCCTGTTCTATATTATTATCTATTTCCATACTAATGCCACACACTGTATATCCAGTCGTACTCCATGAATCAGCTGTAAATCGTTAATAAAAAGCAAAAACACACGAAACACTGTTTTATATAACACATAAACAAGTTAATATTCACATGAGCAGAGCATACGTCTTGGTGTTGCACCGTTACGTAAACGGAGATTTTAATGACGGGTTAAGACACGACACCTGACGCAAGCAACAACGAAAATGTTATAAAAATTATTATTTATGATTCAATAATTACATAAATAAATTAAGTTTTAAATTTTCCATTTGGGAATATGCTATACCGCAATGACAACAGCTAATTATTAATCATTGGACAAGACCTGCTATGACAAAATATTAGTTTGCATGCGAATACTACCGGGTGTCCTACATAAGTCCACAACCTCAAATAATATTATTATTGCAAGATACATGAAAAATGTTCGGAGTAAAATGTTGTTAACAATCGAAGGGACCAGTTGTATTGCAATACCGGTATTGTGTGTTTAAATACTGGTATCGAGGCGTTTACATAATTTTCATGTACCTACTTACTATAAATATCAACGGCACTTAATATTTAAAACTGAGTAGGTAATAGGGAAAATATTATGTTAGTGTGTTATGTAAAAAGTATTTTAAGGTTAGGTCGTTACATCTTTTATCAAAGTTTTAGGTCATTATCGACTTACGGGTTACGAAAACACATGCCCAAAGTATTACAAACAAAGTAAGATCTTATAGATCAGGGGTCGGCAAACTTTTTAGACCGCGGGTCACACTGGCCTTAATAGAAGAAAAACGCGGGCCGCATCGATGCAAAAACAATAAACAACAAATAATCTAATACAACAATAAATAACAGTATACTCCAGTGACTTCCAACCGGTAGCTTGCGGGCTCCTGGCAGCCCGCAAGGTTATGTCAAGGCATCCGCGAGTAGCATTGCACTTATTCATCGATAAAAAAGAATATAAAGCACAATAACTAATATTGTTAACCACAAAGGCACATTAATAACCTTATGCACAAGATAAATGTGTCTCCGATAACGATGCAAAGCTGTAAATTTTGTTTTTTTAAATTCCTGTAAACGTTTGTTCTTGGGAACTGCGGGGCCGGATAGAATGCCTTGGCGGTCCAGATTTGGCCCGCGGGCCTAATTTGGCGAACCCTATTTCAGATAAAAAAGCACTAAACGTTACAATTTGTCTCATAAAACTATCCCAAATGGGTAATTCGATGTATCTTAAGACTGAATTTGATAAAACAGCTATAAACCTTAATAGTTTGTTATATCTTGTGTTAGATAGGTCTTATTTTAAAGTACACTGCTGATTTCATAATGAAACTGTTAATTATAATCTTGAGGTTATCAATAAAATTCCATCAAAGGTGTGTTGTATCATAAAATTCAAAAATATTAGAACTAATTGAAAACGTATTTAATGCTTTATGAATATAAACCAAAATGCTACATAAAAAATATCAATAATGTATGAAAATGTTGTACAAGTTATATAGGATATTTTTAAAGATGATATAGGATATCATAAAACGTTATATAGGCAAATTTAAAACACAATAGGCAATCTACCGTTTTAACGTCCCTTATTTTGAGACCAAATTTTAATCACTGCCACCGCACACACCCATATTGTATCAATTGCCACTCTACTTAACACAGAATTGAAAAAAGATCTAAATAATTTCTAACCTGGCCCTTTTTACTGATCTCAACAGAGTGTCTACACCGACGTTAAGATGACATTTTTTGATAAAGATTTTTTTGTTTTCCACGGCACGCTTGAACATTTTGTGAAACCCAACCTATTTCTGTTAAACATTTATTTTTTATTTCTTATAAGTTTTGCACTAAAATCACTTATTATTACATAATTAAATTTTTAAAAAAAGTCTACTAGAATTAGTAAAAAAAATAAATGGTGCCATTTGGGAAAAAAAAATTGACTATCGTTTGACATTTAAGTTGACCCTGAAAAAATTGAAATCCAATTCAGTTTATAGTATTTGAGGAGCATTTACTTTTTTGTTCATCAAAATCGGACCACAAACAACAAAGTTACAGCTTGCGGCGTTTTTGTGTGACACCCTGTATAAGGGCTGTTTAATGATGTATTTAAAATATCTTTGCTGAACGGTATTTTTTAAACTTCTTTGATTGGTTCTTTAGTTTTGAATTCAGTTTTATATAATATTACTGTGATTCAGTATAATTTTTAGATTTACTTAATCGGATTAATTTAGTTCCGCCTTATAATCTACGAAATTAAATCGATATCTATAAAAATGTATGGCTTTATGCAATTAATCAGTCACTATCCAATTCAAAACTGCACTAATTGGTTTGTTTACGGGAATATCTCTTTCTATCAGAATACTTACGCAAATTTTTGAATTATTTAGAAAATAGTTAAGACACTTTTTTATAAAAAAAAAACAACAAAGAAAGTGGCATTAAGTGGTTCGGCAGTCTGTTATAATATATTAAACAAATATTAAGAAACTTGAGGCAAAATATCTCTTAACACATACAAAACTGATGACTCTTGCGTATTAATTAATAATGAATATTACGCCATTAAAGCGTCAAGATGATATGTCATGTAATAATCGTGGCAAAGGATCTGCATGGTGTAATATTAATACTCTTGTGGCTAGATTGGATGTTCATTTGCAAGAAATAGATTGTTGCTCGTTCTTGCTTAATTATGGAAATATTGTGATGTAAGGTTTGATACAAAAAGTTTTGACCACCTCTCAATACATCTTCTTTAGGTGCCAAACCAAATCAAGTAAATATTCAAGTAGTTTTGAGTAATTGTCATGATCTCAAACGATAGTTGTTTAAGCATTGAAAGTCATACAAGTTATACAGGGTGTTTTATAAGTCTTGAAAAAAAAAATTCGGGAGGTGATTCCTTATCAAAAATTAAAAGTGGTCTATTTTATATTTTTCTTCCTTAGACGTCTCCTTTCCAAGTTACACCCCCCTAAAGGGAAGTGGTAAAATTAGGTTTTTATTTTAAATCTCAAATTTGAATAATTGTGGGAGAATGATATTGAGTAGATGTTTTATACTTAATAAAAGGCTTTCATAGTAATATTTTTAATCATTTTCCACCTTCACAAGGGGCTGAAAAGTGCGACCCCTGTTGGTTTTTTCATCAGAATTTTTTGGTGGGTTCAAATTACCCAGCTATAAGTTCTAATGAAAATACCATCAGGGGTCGCACTTTTCGGCCCCCTGTGAAGGTGGGAGATGATTAAAAATATTACTATGGGAAACCTTTTAGTAAGTATAAAACATCTACCAAGTATCTATCATTCTCCTACACATATCCAAATTTGAGAAATAAAATAAAAACCTAATTTACCACTTCCCTTTAGGGGGGTGTAATTCCGAAAGGAGACGTCTTAGGAAAACATTTTATATCAAAGACCCCCTCTTAATTTTCGATAAGAAATCACCTCCCGATTTTTTTTTGCAATACTTAAGAAACACCCTGTGTAGTGGAGTTATCACATGCTGAAGTGCGTAAGACAATTTTGCGTTTTTTTTTTTTTTTTGTTGAAAATAACGAAAATTTGCGTTCGTAATATTGCTCGAATGGTGTATCATGGAATACAGTAAACTGTACTGTTTCTGGATACAGCTTAAATCCTTTGCCAAAGAAATAACTAAAAAAAAAAAAAACTGGAGGCGAAGATCATCAGGTACCTACTTATTGACAATCAAAAAAAACTCCCTACCGTTAGATGTAAGGCTTACAAACAACTTAACAAAGAATAGTTTAGTTTTAGCACAAATAGAAATAGAAAAGAAGAGATAGATGTATGAAAAGTCTAAAATACCTTACTCTAAGGCTAAGCTATCATCCATCTGTTTTGTTAACCCATGCATTTGTCATGATACAACTAGATGATGTAGGTACTGGAAAAACTAGAATGATAAGAAGTCCCAAAAGCAATTACGAATATATTAAAAAATATTGTCACAATCATCATAGTTTAGGCAAAAAATACTACAATAAAAAAATGTGGAGAAGAATGCACTGACGAATTTAAACACAAAGGGGTTATGCTTTCAATATACATGATTGGAATGATGAATGAAGATGAATTTTTCTATCAGAACAAATTAAAATAGTATAAATCACACTATTTTTCTACGTTAAACAGAAACTTAAGTAAATTTGTATAAAGAATTTGTGATAACGTATAACGAAACTTAAAAGAACGGTATAAAAATTCGACGCATATCGCGTTTTTCTTCGTTATTAAAGTTCATTATTACGAATCTATTACGATGACAAGTAACGGACTTTCAAAACTTTTAGTTTGTTGATTGGTTGTCATGGAAACAACATAAACTACAATGACCGACCTACGTAATTTATAGTGGTTATTGTTTAAAACCCTTTTTTTAAATTTGACAATGAATAAAGAAGTAAAATTACATTTTCTGTCTACGTTTTATTTGTAAAAAATGTTTTTTATGTTATATTGTTAAACCATTGATACAGTAAATAAAAAATCTCTCGCCACATCTTTCACTTATGCAAGTGCAAAACGAAAAACAAACACGTAGGAAAGGAAGTATAATTTCTAATCAGTAAAAAAGCGACAGCAAATCAATCAAATTAATTTAATGGCAGTTTAACTAACACTTTTAAATTTAGGGAAAAAAATTTAAAAACCAATACACAACGAAAGCAACACATCATATTGCAAATTTCTTATCGCGTTTTTGCGTTATGTCAGATAGTTTTAATAGATACTAATAAAACGCACGGGTCATTTAATTTACATAAATTTTCGGTTCTCAATGCATATATTAGTAAAATTTAATTTAAAGTGTAGATAAAGTGTTTATCAGCGGAAATAATCAACATTATTGTTATTTGTTATGTGTTATTCTTGTAAAAGCTACGAAAAATTTAATAATAGCATATTAACTTCGATAAAAATCTAGCAACGTAAATTTTAAAATAAAATTATCATTTATCACTGCCTAAAAAATAAACATTCATTTTAAATATCTAGAAACATCCATCATAGCAGGCAGAAACATAATATGTGTGTGTAAATTGTTACTTGGTATTCATTACAACCTACTCAAAACAAATTGATTGATTTCAAATTTGATTTGAATAAACGAAAGTCGATAAAGATCTCTTAGTTTAAAAGTTATTAATGACAATTTTTATTAACGTGTTTTGCTTCATTGTTTTAATTTTCTTAAAAACTAAAAAACAAAATTAAGCACTTTCTTAAAGCAACTTTTTAAACAGTAAATTAAAAAATCTGTATCAAAGGACATGACTTGTGTCGTTTGAACAACTGAATCAACGAAAACACTGTTTGCAGCTAGTTCACGTTATTGGTTTGTAAGTTTTCTTAACACTGATTAAAACTTTTATACAACTCAATATTCAAATGATAAATTAATGTTACCACAAAGCTGCCATTGGTCAATATAGAAATGAATTTGTAACTGAAAATACATGTTTGCTAACGGAAGTGGTAAATCCGTGTTACAAAACGGTTTAAAACTACCCACAATGAAGAAATTAAGTATATCTATTAAGTCAGGTAAACTATTGTTTCGAACCTAATTTAAATAAATCTGTTTGTTTATTGCATAAACTGTATGAAATGTTTTACAGCTTTATAACCATCTCGTACATTTCATGACTAAGAATGTAAAACTGAATGATTTAATAGTTAAATAAATTTGTTATATTTGACATTTAGAGCAACACATGGTCTTGTTATGCGGTGAAAATGCGGAATTATAATGTTATAATATTATTGCATTCTATTTTCCAAAGCGATAATTGCATGGCTGCAAAATAGGACTGACCGCAATTTTAAAATCGCCGTGACACTCATTTACTTTAGTGCGATCCATTTTGGGCTGTTGTTTTTTTTATCAAAACTTTTTGAAGGGTTGAAATAATGCAATAAAAATTTTTTATTTGATATTTTGATACTGATTTTATTTAGAAACTTTTTTATTCTTTAACTTTTCCTGCAAAACCTACAATTTTCTGATAAGAAAAAGGAACAGGGGTCGCACTTTTCAGCACCCTGCGAAGGTGGAATATGATTAAAAATATATCTATAGAAAATCTTTTAATAAGTACAAAACATCTACCAAAAATCATTCTCCTACATTTATCTAAATTTGAGAAATAAAATAAAAACCTAATTTTCCTTTTCCTCTTCAGGGGTTGTTACTCCGAAAGGAGACGTCTAAGAGAAAAAAGTTATATAAAAGCCCCTCCCTAATTTTCGATAAGAAATAACCTCCTGAATTTGTTCGCAATATTTAAGAAACACCCTGTATATAAAGTCACGGCCTACTAGAATTTCCATTAAAAAATATATAGATACGTTTACTTTGTATCTCAAAACTCAGGCTCGTTAAAAAGTTTTAAAAATCGTTTTTAAATTAACCATAACATTGTTTATAAAAAACCTGCACAACATCTAGTTGTATTTTCATAAATAAAGAAGTTATAGCAAATTTTCAAAACCGATGAAATTTCATTTTTCGTCTGTGGTGCCTCAATGGAAAATGACAAAAAATCTAACAACGCAGGTATGTTTATCTTACAAAATAAACCCATTAGCCGGATTTTTGCTTACCGAGATGCCCCGTAACACATTCGAATTTGGTTCACCCTGTACATGTGCTTCATAAATAACTTTGTCATCTAAACGTGATTAATTTTTTTAAATTATTTGTTGTTTGCTCCAATACTAAATCCAATGGAAAAATATTGGTATATTCTAGGAGAATTTAAGTATGCTAAGAAATAGTCCGATTTACAACTAAGCTCTTTATTTGTTTCATTACAGTCGACTAAACTTATTCATTGCGCAAAAATCGTTAAAGTAAAAGTTACCACATCCAAATCTACATAATAATAACCAAATTAACATCAGAATTTCTTGCTGCCTTTAACAATATCCAAAAATTCAATTAAAATTGCATCACTAAACAAGAAAATGACATCTTAATTAAGAATGAGTTCCTATAACATTACCGATAAAGTAAAAGTATGAACTTTTGTATATGGTCAGAGCAGGCCGAGTTATTTTACCTTCACCATTTCATGAGCATAGAGAAGCGTCTTGCTTCGGTGAGTTTCAAGACATCCTTTGACTTCCGTAATAATTACATTTATTTATTGAAGTATGAGATATTTTAAAAATTCTCAACGTTTGCCTGGAGGTGTCTGCGCTTAATTTACCTGAAAAAGGTACTTTCGCTGTTACAAGCAAATTTTCGAGTTGCATTTAACGTTAGCGGAGATGGTGTATGAAAATAACTTGCAATTTTCTGGTAACATTAGGGGTCAGGGCCGCCCTGAGATTTTTAACACGGTCTGGTGTCATGGTGGTCTGTTGAAATGTGATTAGTAACACAATAATTAGTATCCACAATTTTTTAAATTGGGTCTTTACTATCCAAAGTGTATTATTTTTTTTTTGTCAAGGCCCCGAATATTCTTATAAAAGAGAGCTGAGATACAAAAAAGAATTATCAGAGGCTCAAGATGTCTAGCGGCATTAGATTTTGTAATCAAGTCAAAGAAAAATTAATATCTACAAAACAATTATAAGATCAATAGTTCCGTACGTGGTTGAAATGTGGAAAATGAATCAAAAAGGAGGAAAAGCATTACAGGTATGGGAAAGGAAGGCACTACGGAATATATTTGGGGAAAAAAGGTAAGAAGGAAAAGAGAACAATGAAGAAGAAGAAATGAGGTACTGTAGAAATTATGTGGTCAACAAAATATAATCAACGTAGTGAACACACAATGAATTAGAAGGCTGGGACATATATCAAGATTTCCGAAGAAAAGAATACCGAAACAAGTTCTTGAAAAACGACCCGCACTAGTGAGAAAAAAAAATTGTTTATTCCGGATGTTGCGCCATGTGACAAGTCTCTTATTGCGATGGCAAAAGTTCATCAGTTGGGCTTCGAAATGCCGCGTCATGCACCCTACTCGCCAGACTTGACCCCCTTAGACTTCAAATTGTTTTCTAGCACGAGTTTCACGCGTCGCACTTCGAAGTGATTGCTACTACAAACGCCTATTTTGAGGACCTTGGACGAATTGGCCTATGAGGATGGTACAAATGCCCTTGAGTATCACTGAAATAATTGTATTGAGCTAGGAGACTATGTCGAAAAATAAAATCATTATATTACTCAATATTACGTTGTATTTCTTCCTAGACCGAAAATTATTCGTTCCATCTTCGTATTTATGCCCAGATTGTACGTACATCTTCGCCATTTTAAAAGAAAATTTTAAACTAAGATGTTATGAAGAAGTGATTGATAATAGCAAACATTATTTTGCATCAGCTTTCAATTATTAACGCTATTTTTTTTTATGTACAAGAACTATTCATTAATGATATGTAATGCCCTTGCTATAAATACACTTTTTGTGCGATCGTACTAGAAACAGCTGTTTGACGGACGCGTTAGCAGCCATAAAGTACTTCATTACCGGCGTTATCCTTAGCAACGGCCTAAAAAGAGTAAAAAGTAACTTTTCAGGTCGTTACCCTTAGCAACGGCCTGAAAAGTAACTTTTTCGGCCGCTACAGCGTAAATTTGCATTAAAGCTAACAGCATACGCCGTCATCTGTGACAGAATGTCACGTAGTTTCTAACCTATATTTTTGAAAAATACTAAAAATTTAAATTGTTTTTAATTCTATCGCACAAAAAATGTAATATGCACCTCGGCCAAAACGTACTTTTTGGCCTTGATACATAAATAACTATTATTTTCCCATATTCGTTGACCTAAACATCAGTAAAGTTTATTTTTTGTATTTATTTCTGCAATCAAACGCAAATTTCTTTGCCGGTTAAAAAAATTAAATATTCTAAATTCTTAAAATGTTTTTAGACACATAATTTATAAGGGATTAACTTGCTGGTCATTGAATAATTGGTTAAGAATCATTTGTGTAATGAAATTGCTTACATCGATTGGTCTATCTGCTTTAAACTAACAATGATTCGATTTATATAATTTAAGTAACAGATTTTTTATTTTGGTAACCCTTATTTATCAGTATTTATGCTTAGTTTAACTAAAATAACGAAAAACGTACGTATTGAAGTTAAATCGACTTCTTAGGTAACCTACAAGTCGTGTTCTTTAAACACTTCATAATTTTGCCTCGGTAATAAATTGAAATGAGTGAAATTCATTTTTTCCTAATCTTCCCCCTTTCACTTTCATATTTTTCCACATTTTCTGGTGAGCATTACAAAAGTCACAGCTTCTGAGCTGAACCGTTCTAAAACCTTGCAACTACGTGGGTTCGCCTGCAGTTTTATCAGTAAAGTAGCAAGATCATGGATACTTTCTTCACAATTACTGGCAAAAAGCCAGACATGACGTCACATTTAAATGCACATCGCGGTAAGATGATTATGAACAATAAAGAGCTCTAAAAAGTCACATGGTACTGGCAACAACGAAATGTTATAACATTTTTGAGGATTGGCAAAATGTTTCAAATTTCACTTTAAATTTGTAATTTAATATCCTAGAATCATACCGATTGAGTGCACAATGCACATGCTGTTTTTTTAATTATAGTTGACACATAAAAGTGCATGGGAACCTTGGACCGCCCGTGGGTTTGCAGTATGGGTGTGTGTGTATATACACCCAATAGTAATAAATTTTTTTTTCACTCAAAGTAATTGTAACATAAAAACCTTGCATTTATGACCTAATTTGTTATGAAATGTTGGACTAATGTCTCTCAAACAGTTACAAATGTAATATTACTTGACAGATACAAAAATGATCGAAATTAACCACCTAAATATTATTTGTCGCGAAGGGTTACTTGCAAATTTTTAAACAATGAAACGTATCGACAGCTATTGTTTCAACAATTGAAAGTAAAAGTTGTTAAAGTATACTTATCTTGAACTAGTTCATTCGGCCTGCATTAGCATGCAAAAATATGCATGCAGTGGATATGCATACATATTTAATGCAATTAAGTCGGTTTTTGTGGCTATAAGCTAGATATTTTTAAAACTAGGGGAGACCGGGGATGAAAGTAACATTTTTTGGTTTTTATTTAATTTATCATAGAGTATAACAAGTTTTTTACATCCAAATTGATTTAATGATAGATTGGACCAGAGGTTCCCAATCTTTTTAAGATGTTGTAGCGGTATGTAGTAGACAATATGGTGGCGTACCAGTAGGTAAAAATTTTTGGAAAAACGAGTCCTAAAAAAATGCCCTAAATTCTTAAGTGATGACTTTTTTGTCGCTTGTCTCTCTCAAAAATTTTGTCGAGCAAAAAAAAAGACTAATCCTGCAATAAAACTTTTCTAAATTTCCAACAACTTTAGGTAAATATTTTGGAAACATAGAATGCAATGCTATATGTACAATTGAGTAATTGGGTGCAAAAAGGGCACCTCAGCAAACGTCAATTTGAGATATGGCGTTCTAAACTTTTAACTTGAGAGGAAACTGTAAATTCTTATTCTTTTATAATGGCAGCAGTGAATTAAAGATTCTTAACATATCAAGCATACGGCAGAAACAAAACCCTACTAAAGAGCAAAACAATAAGCAAAACAACAAAAATAAAAATTTACAAAACCCTGATAAGACCCGTCATAACATATGCCATGGAAACAGTAGCAATAAATAAGAAAGAGGAGGAAGAATTAAAAATAGTGGAGAGGAAAATAATGAGAGCAATACCAGGTCCTAACGTGACAAGAGATGGAGAAGTAAGACTGAGAAGGAACAAAGAAATAGAGGAGGAACTCGGAGGAGAAAACATCACTCGACACATCAAAGTACAGCGACTACGATGGGCAGGACACATCATGCGAAGGAAACCAACCGCAATGCTCAGGAGGGTAACAGAATGGATTCATATTTGGCCCAGAAACAAGGGTAGACCAAGGAAAAGATGGAGAGACGCCCTGGAGGAAGATGCAAAGGCACTGGGAATAAGGGAATGGAAATTTAAATGCAAAGACAGGAAAGAATGGAAGAAAATAACGGAGGCAGCCAGAACTAATGAGCTTGAAAATTAGAGGAGAGGACTGATCCACCTCATTAAATGGATCTACAACAACGCCTCGGCGTTAGCCATAATCCCTAGGATTATACGGCTCAATGAATGAAGAACATATGGTTATACAGTTTCTCTTATGGGTAAGACCCCCATCTGATTTTAAATATATTAATATTGATGTAACAGTTAACATGTTAAGTGCCTTTTTTGCATAAAATGTCTAAAGCAGGGTTTTAACAATTTGATTAGTAGTTAGATTAGTATTTATATAACAGTAAAAATAGCAGAACTACGACACCGTTGGTACATAAAGTAAAGTCCATTCTATATAAAACAACATTTTACTAAAAAAGGGCATTTTTCGAGAAAAGCCCTTTTGCACCCAACTACTCAATAGTAATAAAATCCTGGGATACCAACATGAACTTGATTATTTTATTTTCGGTCTGAAATTAGCGGGCATTAATCATTTTCGATGACCCGACATAAGCCGATAATTATTTTAAATGTACATATGTGTCTACAAATCTATCACCATCTTCTTCTTCTTCTACACACATGTGATTTTATGACTGTTTTTACGTGTGTTTATGACTGATTTTATGTCACGTTGTTACCTACCACTGTAGAAAGAGAAATTAATCGGATTGAATACGCTCGGGTTTGGCGGTGTATTGTATCAAAAAATATACATATTTTACGCAAAATATCGTTTTCATTATTATTTCAGCCAATGTCAATGTCATAAAAATTGCTTAATGCCTTAAGGCAGCTTTCACATAACATAGATGCTATATAAAAAAAATTTATTATTTCATTTACTTATCGCGTACCGGTAGCTCGACATTCGCGTACCGGGACCGGTACGCGTACTACAGTTTGGGAACGCCTGGATTGGACATTTGTCTTCCTTCCAAGATATTTATTTCATGTTTCGTAAAGCATATGTGAGATACATTTCTTTTTTGTACTAAGACAGCTGTTACTTCCAACCTCAACGTTGGGGCTAAAAGTAACAATGATCGGGGTAAGTTGTAACAGCAAAATAATTTACACAGCTCATAAGTAGTGGGTAAATATATTAGTATTCATCAACAAAATTAATAGTTGATTCCAAAATACACATTAGCAAAATAAAAAAATATCAAAAATGTAAAAACAAAACGACAAATTGCAAAATTAACCCGACAAGTTTTGTATGTTCTCATCAACGAAGAAAACCACTAATTCTGTGCTAAGAGTGAACTCTTATTTGCAAGTGAAAACACTGATTGGGGTTGGTTGTAACACTGTTACTTTTGACCCCAAGTGTACACAAAACAAATTGGAGGAAATCCACAATTAACCACGATTCCAACGTCAAATTGTATTGCATCCGCCAATAGCCAACAAAATTTAGAGCATAATAATCTAGGTACTTTTTTGTTCCTCTTTTAGAGATCGCCTAAGAGTCACTCGACCGGTGACACAATACAGTAACTTTTAGGCGGAAAATAGTGACTCTGGCTGGCAAAAACTTAACCTCTATGACAGATGAAAACTAGCAGTGTGGGTATGGAGGTGGATGTATATGAACATTGCTGAAGCGCTTAGGGCGACATATAAAACAAATTAAAGAACTATCGGCACTGTTACAGCCTACCCGTGTTACTTTCATACCCGATTTTCCCTACCACTATTTGTTGCTAACTAAAACAATCTTTGTAACTATAATTTTGATTGAGTAAGCAACAGCTGTGATACTACTCGTGATCAAGCTGTTAATTTTGTCACTAAAAAGTTGCACCAATAAGTTATCAAACGTTTATAAATTTGGCTAATTAGAGTGCACATTTCGACATGATTAGAGTCATTTACCGTAATATAGTCAGCTGCGAATAATCTTGACAAATAATAGTTATCTCTAACAATTTAAAAGCAACCAAATTTACTAGCACTAAGAAAAACTAGTTTTTAAAATAAAATATTACACGTTCAGCATGTTGGAATATAAAAAACTACATCTGTCAATAATTATGATAATTTCATTAAATATTATGGTTATAACTGAACAAATAGTCTACGATTCGTTTGCACAAAGAAAAATTTGTGTTAACCTATACATATTATACTACGTGCTATCGCCAGGGCCGGTTTTACCATAAGGCGAATCCAGGCAATGGCCAAGGAGCGCAAAGACACGGGGGCGCCAGCATTACATTAAAAAAAAAAAAAACAATGATAATGAGTTTGAAAAAATATTTACATATCAAAAAATCGCTTGGATCTAAGTAGTACACCTAATTTTGAACAAGAAAGGGTTCAACAGGAAAATAAAAGCAACAGTTTGTGTATAAAGTAGAGAATGAAATCATAACGGACTTTAAACAAAAATTAAGAGTACACTTTAGTTTTTTAATTATTGATAACGCAATTGCATCTGTTGATAAAAAAAAATCAATCATATACAGTCTGTTCTACAAAATGGGCCCAAGACTATAGCGAATTCAACTGTGATTTAACCATCAACAAACCATATGTAGGAAGGTTGCCGGGATTGGACCGGTTCCTCAATTGGACCACGTCAATTTTGGCAGTTTATTGACGGAAACAAGTACCTTGGTGTACGAGTTGACGTATGAAATTGCATATGCCTAACTTGAGCCGTGCACGTGTTCTTTTTAATAAAGTAGAATTCTACGATAAACGTCAATAAACTGCCAAAATTGACGTGGTCGGTCCAATTAAGGAACCGGTCCAATCCCGGCAACCTTCCTACATATGGTTTGTTGATGGTTAAATCACAGTTGAATTCGCTATAGTCTTGGGCCCTTCCCCTATATTATTAAATGGGACAGACATTTATTTTTTGTGACGTCACCGACTTTTTTTTTATTGGTTGGTATAATTTTTTTGGTGTATGCATGTAGAGCATTTTCAGTACTTTTCAACGATCTAGACTTTTAGTAGAGTTATAAGTACTATACAATGTTTGTAAAAAAAATCAAAAAACTATGTAGTTTGAACTAGTAGGCCATTTAATCAAAACTTCTGATTAAAAAAAGAATTAATCATAATCAAGCAACCTTAAAAACACTTGCTTAACTGTGAATTGTATCAGAAGACGATACCAGTTACTTATGCATAAACAATGGCTCACAGTTTGAGCAATTTCTTTAGTCCTGTTTTGTTATCGTTGTGGTATAATATCCAATAGCAGTGTTCTCAGTAACAATCATTCAGATTCCACTGACTTATAATCTTTTTTTCCCATTTTGCTGAAAACTTGATGAGATAGCGAAAAACTGCATGTGCTATTGAATTTAGAGCATGTAATTTATACAAGGACAGCTATTCTAATATAAATTATACAAATAGTTTATTGTTGAAATAGCTTCAAAATATTTTTGTTTTGTTTGAAAACTGATTAACTTGTTTTTCCATTTTCATCAAAAACTTGATTTGATAGCGAAAATCTGTGTGTGCGATTGAATTTCTATAAGAACGACAATTATTCTAATATAAATTATACAAATAGTCTTTTGTTTAAATAGTTTTGAAGCAAATTTTTTTTTTAGACTTATGAATCTTTTTTTTAAATTTTGCTGAAAAACTTGATGAGATAGCGAAAAACTGCGTGTGCCATTAAATTCACAGTTGTATTGACTCGAGAAAGACAGCAGGCTTAAATAAGAGCACAAAATACCTTCATTTACACACAAAAAAAAAGGATATACTGTCTGATTTGTAGCACTATTTCAGAATAAAAAAAAACGGTTTTTTACACAATTCCATTGCATTTATTTCGTAATACAGTGACATATATACAATAATTAACGTTTTTTAAAGATTTCGTTTTGCTTCAATGGTTGTGGTCGAATATTGTTAATCCTTTTAGAAATTGAAGGTCGTGTTTATTGAACTTCCACTCTACATTTCATATTTCACAAGAATGTGGAATAAATCTAGTTCATTGTAGAATAGAAAAAATCGCGACTAAGTATTGCACGCTACTTGCAACAGACACCGGACGATTAAGCGATCTGCATTTAACATATAATATTTATTGTAAAGGACCCTAAACTTTTTTCCCATTATATGTGTTGTTATAACTTCTCTACAGTATAAAGTTGCTAGTTAGATTCATTAGGTATATTCATCTTAGATTTTTAACATGAAAGATATATCTATTAAAATTTGTTTTTGACAGCTTAAAGACCTTTTAGCTCATAAATACTTGTAGAAAGTTAACTGTTATTATTATTTACTGCTAATTTGGTTGTCGCAAAAATTACGCTACGCGTTCACAACATAAACAAAAATACAGGTTGCATCACGATGCACGCAATATTAATATAGAAAACAGGATTAGCAAATACCAATAACGGACACAAACAAGACAATAATGAGGTTAACCATAGAACACCATTGGAAATCGATTAGGTCATTTGAATAAACCCGAAAATTTTGAGTCACCGCCGTTGGAACTCGGTAAAATCGCCTTTATGAATATAAATAATCCATAAGTTTCACGACAGTTACAAAATTTTACTTGCACTGAAGCTTATTTTTGACACCTTGGTTTCTTTTTTTATAACTTATACGCGACACTCCAAAATTTCATGAGAGCAATGGACAAGGAAGAAGAAGGATTCGAATAAACAAGAGATATTTTCATAACGTCAGAGATGCCAAGTTGTAGGAAAGAATTTGTGTGGCCTCAAAGCAGGATAGGAGAACGGGGAAATAGTACTAGAGTGATCGCACCCAAAAGTGGACCGCGAGATGCGCAAAGAGAGGGGATCGCGATTGATATTTAGACTTTTCTAAAAACGTTGACTTTTAGTGGACTTAATTTGACTACTGTGATTTACAGGTTATTACCACGTTGCTGAGACAGGCCGATGTTTTTAGGTGGTGCAGTAATAAACGCTTTGGACCTGTTTTGGTTTCTGCGTCACAGTCCACTTCTCGCTGCGACCACTCTAAGACGATTACTAAATAAGATATAGCAGGATAAGACGATTCCAAGTAGGTGGGGAAACAGCTATTGTAATTCCAAAACACAAACGAGGTGATAGAATGGTATGTGAAAATTATAGCGGCATATCCTTATCATGTATGGCCAATAAAGTTTATGACAGAATACTGGTAAAGATGCTAAGCACACTAATCGAACCGACATTAGAAGACACTCAAGCCGGTTTCAGAAAAGGAAGGAATGATCAAGTGGATTTTCACGTTGCCAAAAATTAGCGAAAAAATAATAAGAATCGGGAAGAAAGTGCGCTATAGACATCCAAAAAGCCTTCAACTCGGTTGATAGATCTAAAATATGAAAGGTGTTGGAAAGAGTAGGGACACCAAGAGATCTAACTGAAACCATACAAAGTATATACAAAAGGACAAGTAACATACTATACAGGGTGCCCATTTTTCTAACCTACTGTATGGGTAACTCCGTTAATATTAGAGATACAGAAACGTTTAAATTAGCAAATTTGTGCAGAATTTAAAGGGAAATCTGATGCCATTTTCAAATTTGACCTACGTCATCAACTTTTTGAAATATTTTGAAAAAACTGAAAAAGGTCGATTTTTTCAAACTTAAATAATTCCGGAACCATATGCGTTAGAACCAAAATAAAAATTTGCTTTTATAGATGTTTTTACGTAGATTTCAAATACGTTAACGGAATTTTCATAGCACTCTCGATTTCCGAGTTATAGCACAAACTTGCATTTTTTTAAATGGAAGTCATAGTTGGCTATGGTCTTATTAAAAAGGTTATTTTTTTCTCGTTTCAATGATATAAGGGTTGTTATGCTTTACTTTTGTAGTTTTTCTTTAAATAAGCAAAAATCATTTTACATGTTCACTGCCTACTAATAGATGGGAGTTATCCTGTGTTGATATTCTTTTTTTTTTTCGATGTGACATTTAAGAGTTGTCTCTTATCGTTAGTGTAGCAATTATTAGGCAGTTACAGCCTTTTCAGTTGACACCACATTCAAGGGACAACTCCCGGGTAAATGATGTTGGTTTATAATTTACGTATTCCAGGACTCTCTCTTCATCTTCTTGCTTAAATTTAATTTTCAAACCTTTGGATTTTGTAAATGACCTGTATTTTTTTAAATTGGTTTCTAATAACGAAAAAAATTTCTTTCTTGGTTGCCTCCTTTCCATAAATCTTGCAAAGATACATTTCACTTGAATTTCTACTATTTCTAACTATTACAAGCCTAGTAATAAAAAAGCATGTCGTTTCTTTCTACATTAGAAAACATTGTTTTTGAAATTTACAATAAAGTCAATCAAAAATTTTGATCAACACGAGAGAGAGATTTATACGTATAACAAACAATAAATGTTATTTGACAAATTATGAGGTTTTGTTTTTAAAATTTGTAACTGGCTAATAACTGCTACACTAACGATAAAAGACAACTCTTAAATGTCACATCGAAAAAAAAAGAGCATCAACACAGGATAACTCCCATCTATTAGTAGGCAGTGAACATTTAAAATGATTTTTGCTTATTTAAAGAAAAACTACAAAAGTAAAGCATAACAACCCTTATATCATTGAAACGAGAAAAAAATAACCTTTTTAATAAGACCATATCCAACTATAACTTCCATTTAAAAAAATGCAAGTTTGTGCTATAACTCGGAAATCGAGAGTGCTATGAAAATTTCGTTAACATATTTGGAATCTACGTAAAAACATCTATAAAAGCAAATTTTTATTTTGGTTCTAACGCATATGGTTCCGGAATTATTTAAGTTTGAAAAAATCGACCTTTTTCAGTTTTTTCAAAATATTTCAAAAAGTTGATGACGAAGGTCAAATTTGAAAATGGCATCAGATTGTTCTTTAAATTCTGCACAAATTTGCTAATTTAAACGTTTCTGTATCTCTAATATTAACGGAGTTACCCATACAACAGGTTAGAAAAATGGGCACCCTGTATACATAAATCGGTTCTATAGCGTCTGTCGGCGCTGTCCGATCCCCACCCCTTCCTTCCCTGCCACTGGTCCTCTTGCAGATGGAGCAAAGTTCTGGAATCTAACACATAGACATAAATCCATGCTGACAGCTTGTGAGATGATATTTCTGAGAAGGATACTAGGAGTTAACAAAGAGGGGTAGAATAAAGAATGAAGTAATAAGAGAACGCCTGTTAGTAGTCACTATAAGAAAAGAATTAAGTTGGTGGGGACACATGGTGAGGATGCCGGGCACAAGGTCAAGAAAAAGAGAAGAGGACGCTATACAAAAACATGTGATAATTAAGTGTCTGAGATATTAACAAATAAAGAGTGAGTGGAACAATGCCATCAAGGTTGCAAAAGACAGAAAAAAGTGGAAAGACTTGTGCAATAAAAGGCAAAACTTAACTCCAAATCCTCTACACTGAGAAAGGTAGAGGAGGTCCGGATAAGAGAAGAAGAATTAAAAATTTACGTGTAGGATAAAATTTGGCATATCACTAATATACACTTATATTTAAACTAATAGTAAAAGGGGTTAAGAATTATGACTCGACAAATATTATGCAATAAATCATAACAAAAATACGTTTCTTGTCTTGCAGTATGTGATATATTGCAACGTGTAACGGTACACATTTGAACTATGATATTCTAAATATATACTTGTATACATAAGTACTCTAAATGATATAGTCGTTGCAAGTGTTGTTATGATTATTATATTAATTAATTATCTATAGCTGTATCGCCTTATGTGTAGAAAAAGTTTATGTTGAATATATTAGAAAGTACAATGACTGATGTCTTATTAGTTTGGACAACAAAACTCTTACGCTGAGGCCTATTGATTGTAAGCTAAACGAATCCTGTACAAATATAAATAAAATATTTATTAATCAGTAATCACTTAACTCTTTTAAATAACGAATCCCTTGTGGACAAGCTAGAGCAATTTCAAGACTAGGCTCTTCATCAGTTACACACGTATTTATAAATAATTAACATGACTGATAAAGACTCTTAAAACTGGTCTAGCATTTTTATAAATGTGATTTTTAATTAAGTTTATTAATAAATTAACCACTCCAATAATTCAAGACTGTATCCTGCACGAGCCTAAAGCTACACCTAAATCTGTCGCCTGGTGCCACTTTATGATACATGTCTCAATAATGGTGAAAATGATGTACATAAGTATTTTAAGATATGGCGGATCTAATAATATAAAATTGTTCAAAAGAAATTTTCGGTGCTTGTTTTTTATTAGCCAAAAATGGTGCTTACTTTCGGAATATCGTATACGTAATATTGCTGTAATAATAGTAGTTGTTTCTGAGAGGTTTAATTTTTACAAATACACTTCACATATACAGGGTATGTATAAATTGGCAGAAGCGCTACACGTGACGATGTTCTTCGTAAAATTCTAAGTCGAAAATCTTGATACAAAAATGTTGTGCCATGCTTCCTATGGCCTCAGGAACCATTAAAAAAAAAAATTGGCAACATTGCATACATTGATTTGCGTTTGGACATTTTTTTATCAGCAATTTTTACTTAGGTATTTACAATTTTTGTTCGAACTGAAAGCTTTCAGTTCGTTAGCTGCAAACTTTTGAGTGTCGTAAAACGCAAACTAGAAATAATTACGAGAAAAACAGAGATGACAGCTAATGACAATGTTGCCATATGTATTATTTTCATTCAAATCAGTGATTTACATATTTTCAACACCAATTTTTGAAAGGAAGAACACAATATCTAGGAAAAAATACTATTCGAAATTTATTTTTATTCCAAATTGCAGCTTTTTCATTTGCAAGTATTAAATAATAACGCTTATTAAAGGACTAAATGTCAAAACTTCGAGGACCTCTTGCACACACAGCAAGCGTGGTACAACATTTTCGTATTAAGATTTTCAACTTAGAATTTTACGAAGAACATCGCCACGTGTAGCGCTTCCGCCAATTTTTACACACCCTGTATATAACAATTTTTTTGCGTTTGATTATATCTTGGAAAGCAAGACCTCAAAAATTAAGTTAATAATGGCTATATTTATGGATTGTTAGACCTTTACCTTAACCAAAATAAACTACAACATTTTTTATTTTTGTTTCAGCATCAGACAGTCCTCAAATACAATTCTTGACGTACAGCAGAATAAGGTAAAGTAAAAATTTTGATGTATTTTGATTTAATTTAATACCTTCAACCTTATTTGTTTGTTAATCAAACACAAATATCTTTTAAGCTATGACATATAGAAGAAAAGCTATAAGCAAATTATTTCCCATAAATTCCGTAAATTACACTGGTTGTCATAACTCAGCTTAGAAAACTAAATTTCAGTGTACAAAACAGTGCTGAAACCAGTATGGTCATACGGAATCAAATTGTGGAACAGCGTCTATATCAAATATTAAAATTCTGGAGAGATTTTAGTCTGAAGTGTATGGCTTGATAGTCGACGCACCGTTTTTCGTGACAAATAAAATAATAATTAGAACTAGCGTGCCAGGGAACTTTTTTAAACATTAAAGCATCACTAAATAGGTCTCAAAAAGGGGACCAATTTGTCTTCTTTGTAGCTCTTACCGTTTTCGAGATCCAAATAGTTGCCCTTTTATGTGGAACACCCTGTATGATTGTTACCTTATTTCAGTTTATGTTATGGCATAAAGCATTTACCAAAAGCTTGTTTCTATCCAAATGAAGTGTTTCGCATCTTAAGAAGCGCTTGAATTGGGCTTGATAAATATATTTTCGAACATATTACCACAAAAGCATTTTCTTTACTTTAACAAGATTCGATTGGTGCTAATTATTAAGGTAAAGCTAAAAAAATAATTAAATATTCACCCAACTTCGCCAAAATGTGTTCAGTTTATACGCTCAAGTTAAAAATCTAAATATTAATGATGCCTTGTACACACGTCAGGTCAAGGAAAATCAAGAAAAATAAATCAACGTCATGAAGCAACTAGGAAAAAGTTTCACGGTCATGGTTACAACCAAACCATTGTTAGCAACATTGCCAAATAAATAACCGCCTATTAATTCGTTCAAGAGACTACACTTTTACGGTCTAGCTTCACCAATTTGCGAATTAATTTGCTGCAGTTATACTTTCCCTTCGAAATGTCCGCAAGCTATCAGAACTTTTCGTAATAACTTAATTTGCTACTAAAATTTCAATTTTAAATTATATGCTTGTGTTAAATTTGTATGTAATCAGATCAAGATATCATAACAGTAATACAAGTCATCGGGACAATGATTTAGAGATTCTACTGATAAATTAATTGGACGTTTGAACCACGTCTATATATCATACGTTATCTAAGTTCTTAAATCATAGTATAAGTAGCATAACGTTACTAAAATGATTTATCCAAGGTGGGTAATTTATCATGAAAAACAGGCGATTTCGAAATTCAGTAGAGATAAAAGTTGGTTAAATTAGAAAAGAGGAGTAGTACGTGCCTAGTAAGAATCTGAACTGAGAAGATGCATTTGTGCACAATTCCTAAACTATCCTGAAAAATATAAAACACTCCAATTTAAAATACATCATAACTTTCTTTATCAAAAGCAGAAATTATCAATTTGATATGCGCAGTTATACAGGGTGGGCAAATTTCCATGTTTTCATAGGGATTCTCGGTAACTATAAAGTCTGTTTTATACTATACTATTTTTTCGTTTTTTTTTTTAAATTGAGAGTTTAGGGACGCTCAATGAAAATTTAAAAAAAAAATAGTTTATAGGATTTAGTAATTGTCTCTTTACACTGGTCCAATGATTAAATGCATAAATAATTTTAGGAAACCTCTATTTAAACGTAAGAATGGTAAAATACATCATTTAAAAAAAATGCTGAAAATTTGTAGAAAGAAGATAAATTTATAACTTTCTTGTTTTTTTTTCTAATTGTTTCAAAATTAATTGTTTCAAAATTACCGCTGTAAAGAGACAATTACTAAATCCTATAAACTATTTTTTGTGTGTGTTTATCATACATTTCGCCCTTTCGCTTCAACGGAAAACCGACCCAACCCTATAATTTTTTACTTTAAAGATAAGACAGGTCAGTTTCTGGTTGAGCGGAAAGTCGAGTTACAAACGCAATGATTTTATCGAATCCAAAACGTATAATAACGCTTAGATACCAAATTTCTTTGTAATATCTTTAATAGTGTTTTAGATATTTGTTTGTTTCTATACTTTTGAGCAACACCGTCTATAAGAAATATAGCACAGCTGTGCATAACAAAAATATGTTGTAGCAAATCAGTTAAAAAAAAGTTTTTTAAAGCTAATTCAAATGTATTCTACCATCCTCATTTTGCATGATAAGGAATCGAATATGAAAATTGCAGAATCATTTATTTATAAAACGGTATTATACCTAAATTAAAAAGACTTTCATCAACTCTTAAATATTTAAAATTCATCATCATTTGTTTCGCTCAGATTATTAAACTATACAATACAAACCTTTACAGCAAAACGAACTGGGCTGCCAAAATTATCTTTCAAAAAGATTACCTGAAACAAAATTTTTAGATTAGAAATACAATCAAATAGTACATACATTACATAACAAGAGATGTAAGAAGCATATTACGCACGAGTGGAAAAATTATTTTTACGAGTGCGTAATTTCTTTACAACTCGTGTTATGTAGCTTACTTTTTCTACGATCACATAATAATAAAATAGTTGTTTAATTTGACGTCCGTTGAACTTTTAAGCGAAGATAAAACGAATCTGGGTTTACAGGACGTTTAAGGTTTATTTTTATTTTTCGATTATTGTTTTATCGACTTCTTCAGAGAATTTTTATTTTATGAAAACTGGTATATTTTTGGTATAAACTATTTAAAAATCGGACAAAATAAACACATTAAAACATTTGTGAAATGAACAATGATATCGTAAGTCATTTACATTAGTGGTCGTAGAAAAATTAATATTAAGAAAGATTATGTGTGTACATATTTAACTTTTGCAACATTCAGTAATTGGTGTTAATTTGAGAATCACAATTTTTTTAAACATTAATTTTAGAGAAAAAGTTTGATTTTGATTTTAAACGCCCATATCATGGTAATTCCGTGCTACATGGCCGCCCAGTGCGAAAAATATCCATTACGCAAAAAGTTTTTCTTTTTTTTTTCGCAACAATAAACACTGAAACCCGAATTAAAAATCAGCCATAAATAACTTTCTCATGTACCTAATTGAGGCGCAGTTTACAATTAACTTAGGGCAATTATAAGTTTCCAGTAATTAACGTGAAACCGCTATATTTTTAAGGTTGCTTATTTTGGGAATTAACATAACATTCGCTAACTTTTCGCAATTAAAAATACGCGTACACCATTAAATTAAGTATGAAGGATGAGGTTTCAAAATATTAAAAGAACGTTAAACACATGACGAATAATTGCTTTAATCTATATTAATAAAGAGAAATTTTAGGAGTTAAAGCAGTACGAACAACAGTAGAACTTATAAAAAAAAGACCTGAAATGCTTACATACAGGGTGCGCCATTAGTGCGATAAAGTCCATTATTGCCCTTAATGTCAACTTAATAAAAAAAAGTTTTTAATGAAACTTATAGTATTTCTACACGTGCATGTTTTAAAATTAGTTTCAAGTATACAGGGGGTTTCATAAAAGTGGGGCGTCACTTAAGGTATTTTTTTTAAATTGAACACCCAGTATATTTTTGCATAATCGAATTCAGCAAGAAAATCTCCATATGACAGTATTTTGTTTTTTTCATTTTTTTGCGACGTTGCCAATTTATCTTAAAAAATCTTTGAATTTCCAGAAAAACAGGGTACAATACTTGTCAAGAGCACAACCTTATGAATAATAATTGGCATATGATATTTTGTACATACAAAGTCAAAAGGTGTAGTCACAGTCTAAATACATCAAAATTAATTTATATTATACAGGGTGTTTCTTATAGATGTGCCAACTTCCCAACTTCCCAATTTTCAAACATCAATAACTTTATTTTTTCAAATGGAACACCCTGTATATTATTACGTCATTTTGTTGCATTTTTGTTTTTCTTCAACTTTTCTTAATACTTACCTATACCTAAAATGAATATTTTCTGAGATATTTACATTTTACTTATTCTTATAAGCGTTGTGTAGGAATTTCCTAGTTTTCTTGGAGTAGGCCCCGACTTTGACAATAGAAACAGTAATTTCTGTAGTAACAAATGTCAGAGTTAATTGCTGTCAATTGTTAAAACATAAATAAATGAGTATAACATATTTAATAGGAATTTTCCAAAAAAAGAATTGATTGATACGGTCTATGTTCAGGGTGGCGTATTTTCGATGCCCATACAGGGGGGTATCTCGGTTATTATCAGAGATAGAAAAAAACTAAGTACGTAGTCTCGATTTCTTTTTTCGAGAGGAATTTATTGTCGTAAACAGATTTTTGATCTTTTTTAATTTTCGAAATATAGTTTTTTTTTTAATTGATAGGTACCCTATCAAAAATTTTATTACTTGGAATTTCTGTCGTTACATGGGGGCGGGGTTTCAGTGTAGCCTGTTTTACCCTCAAACTTCGATAAAAATTCTTTTTTTTTTCATGCATTTTTATGAATTTAATAGCGCTAGTGCTGGTACTGATTATATATCTACCGATCCTTCGTTACGCCCTGCGATTTTCATTTTTACACCATTTGGTTAGACTAAAACTGCCGCCCCAAAAAAAGTGCCGCCCGGGGCAGGCCACCCCTCTCGCACCCCCATAGCTAGGCCGTTAATCCTCACTCCTCAGTATTTAAATCTGGATTTTTTGGCTCTTGCTTTCCGTACAGCAAGTCATAATCAAAAGTACACAAGTCTAATAATTGCGCGTTTTACAGTTTATGCTTATTACTACTAAAATCCACGATACACAATTAACAGGAACATGTATTAAACAACGTAAATATTATTCTTAAATGTTTAATATTCATACAACTAGAATGCATTAAAGTATATTGATGGCATAATTACAAAAATAAATATATATAAACGCTCTGTTCTAAATGCGTGCTGCAATTACCGGAAGGAAGTTTGGTTTACAACCTGACAGGTTTTACAAGATTATTGCACAGATTGCAGTATTTCCGCGCTAAATGCATATAATTAATAAACTATCGATTACGGGAATGAAAAAAATTGGACTTTAATAAAACACTTAATCAAACCAATCATTGTTAATGCGTGCATTTTATGCAATTCGCCTGTCATTTTAATTTAATCGTTGACAACTTAAATACATTTAAGATAACTTGCAACTTGGCTATATTTATTAAAAAAGTAAAAACATATTTATTTTTTACATAATCTGTTTATGAATGTCCATGTATTTTTTAAAAGCCCATTCATTATTAAATTTATAGCTTAAGAAAAATTTCATCCATTAGAAATGCAATCTATAGTTTTTTTTTTATATCGCTATTTGGATTGCCAAATATAAACTAAATTTCATTTATCAAAAATAGTGAATAAGTTGCAGTTACATAATTTTTACTGGGGGCGCAAATTATTAAGTAATCTAATCATAAAAAAATAATACAGTTCCTATTATGTACTCAGTGTTTATGGCATTTATAAACTTAATTGCGGTATTGAGTTTGCATTAAACAATTTAAACAAATTTAATATGATTGTGTGTTGCAAAAAGAGGTTGAATTATATTGAGTAAAAAAGTGCCATCAAATTTCAAATAATTGAGGGCAATGGACCAACACCTTAAACACTGGATAAGCAAAGGAATAAAACCGTGCAATTTTACACTTAAATTCCCCATGTAATAAGAAAATCTACCAGTTAAAAAAAAGCTTATACAGGGTGTCCCAAATTCGAGTAAATGCATGAGTATCTCGCTTATCTTAAGAGCTACGAGGTCGCTTAAATTAGGGCAAAGTTACGAAATTAGATGCTTATCAAAGAGCTGCGAAGAAAATTTTTATAGCTGTCTTAGTTCAAAAGTTATTCAAGAAAAACTGAAAAAATAGATTTTCGTTTTTTTACCCTATTTCCTACATTTTTTAAAATATCGACAATCTGGAAGCACTTCTCCATGGCAACTTCTTACGCTTAATATTTTGAGTTAACATAAAATTTCCAACAACGTTCCGTCTCTTCAGAAACTTCAGTTTTTTAAATACGGCGAAACAATTTTAATCTAATAGTCAAATAGCATTTTGTCTTGTTTATTCAAATCATAGCAAACAGTCTATTTAACATAACAAAAAACGATCAAATGTTAAAAATTATACTATAACTATTAATGGAATGTATTAAAAATTAATTTTTAATAAAAATAAAAACAAATAATTTGAATAAACTTTGAACTGATTTTTCTCGAAAAATTTCTTATGTACCTAAGCATACTTTTTTAATAAATACATGGTCGGATTCAGAATTAAATTCTATATTCGAATCAACAAAAAAATGTACCTATATTATGTAATTTAAAAACACAACAGTTGCCTATCGCGGATTTGACATACGTCATCGTAGATATAACAAATGCGCATCATTTAATAGAGAGTTTGTCGCCGTTTCCAAAATTATAAGGTTTGTTGGGGTTATTTTCACCTAATTAAAAAGTTATAGGGGTGCGACAGTCAAACTGAATCACCTGGTATAATAATTCTAGAGATTTTTCGAGAAACAAGCAGTAAATTTTTAATTGCTCGAGGAATCTTAAACACTGGTTAATAATTTGTCCTTGCATTTATAACATTTTAACACAAAATATGATACAATATATGTCAGCAACAGATAAATAATTATTACAACAAGAGGTTTAGCCAAGTGGCAAATGTTTAACACCAAACTTCTTCAGGATTAAAAAAACTGAATTAATTATCACTTTTAACAACTTTTTTATGTAGTTTTTTTGTAAAATAACTGTAGCTGTTGCTTGTAGTCCGCACATAAAAAAGCTGTTGAAACATTTTATCATCATTTCGCACGTTATTCGCGGAAGTTATTTGACACCTAAACCAACAGCTAGTTAGTGCAAATTAGTCAATGTATGTAATTTATACCAAAATGCAAGCGCAATAAACTTTAAACAAATTGTTCCACTAATAGGCGTCTATTGGTTTAACCTGGGTTATAAATTACTGTAAAACTTTCAAACCGCAAGTTGCAAGTGTGAACAATTTTCGAAAAAACGTTATACAGATACAACGAACAGATTGGTATCGTGAATTTGAAACTAAAATTATAATATTCAGCACCTCCTTTTTGTAGTAAAAATCGCCTTGTCTTACACACAGGAACTACTTAATTTAAAAAGAAAACGTGTCTACTAAAAACAAACATTAAACCAAATTTAATGCAATTATAATATTCAGCACCTCCTTTTTGTAGTGAAACCGCCAATTTGTACACACAGGAACTATTTAACTACAAACACGTTCCAATAACAAATATTGAACCAAATTTGATGTAATCTATATATATAAAAGAGCTTGTTTGTGTGTTTGTTTGTTTGTTCGCTATAGAATCCTAGGTCCGTTGACCGATCGGGACCAAATTTTGCACAGTTACTATTTAGGACCTTGCAGATCTAACGCCAAACTTTAAGTACACGCACATATTACCAATTAAAAAAAAAAAAAATTACTTGGACGGGATTCGATCTTACGTCGGCAAATACCTGGTCTAAACACGATACGGTGCGGTGTATTTCTTAAGTAAAGATTGTTTTGTATACAATTAGTAATAAATGTACATGAAGTATTATTTTTATTAGTACATTTTTAATTGAAACAAGACGAAAGAAAATAAATTTGAGTTATTATTCAATTCTTAAGCAATAAATAGTTATTTTTTAATGAATTATAAGAAAATGGAAAGATGATTGATCAAAGTATGTCATTTGTGTATGATTTGGAATTATTGGGCTTATTCAAGTTAAAAAAGTAATTAAAATTGTAATCGCCCGTGCAACGCCGGGTAAATCATCTTGTTAATTATAAAAATAAATCAGAACTAAAGAAAGTTACGGAAAATGCAGCTATAACATATTGGTAGGTAACAAATAAATCAGAATTACCTAATCAATATAATGACTTTGCAATCCATTAAATTTCCCTGTAAAAATAACGTTTGAAGGTGCCAGATGTACGAGGTGTTTTATTTTTGAGAGTAAAACATTTTACGTTAATATTGACGACAAAAAAAAAAGTTTTCCAGTGCCCTAAAAAATTGTTTTTAAATTTTAATTTACTAAAGGTTCAAGCCTTGATGAATTATTTGATGGTTCTGTTATTAGTGAGTTTTTTTTTTTTTTTTTTAAATCAAAGCTATTTATTTTTATTACTTACATAACCTTAAATTGTTTACATCTACACAAAGGGTTTTGCTTTTTGCACTTATACCGGGTGTAAATGAAGAGTGGTACACCCCCTTTTTTTCGTAAATTTTGATTTTAGATAGGTAACATGTCCTGAAAACTTCAAGTCAATATCTTAAGCAGTTAAAAAATTATTCGCGAAATGTGTTTTAAAACGATATAAAACTTAAAAATTTTTGCTGTTTTGAGTTAATTTTTGGAGTTTCTCACAAACAGAAAATTGGATTATTTCCCTAACCATTTGTTTGTTATGAGTAAGCATGATAAACATATCCTTATAATTTCAAGCAGTTGAAAAATTATTCGCGAATATGTATTTTAAAACGATATAAAACTTAAGAAATTTTGCTTTTTTGAGTTAATTGTTGAAGTTTCTTACAAACAGAACATTGTATTATTTCCTGAACCATTTGTTTGTTATGAGTAAGCATAAAAACATGTCCTGAAAATTTCAAATCAATATCTTAAGCAGTTAAAAAGTTATTGGCGAATATATGTTTTAAAACATTCTTCGTAGCATTTATCACTGCGCGAAAATAACCTTATACATTATTAACAAAACAGGCTTCAGTTTTTTTTTTCAGTTTTTATAGTTATAGTTAAAATAATGATCATTTAAATACAAACTAATAACATACATTAGAACTCCTTAAACGTTTTTAAAAACCGATTGTATAATATTTAATGTTTTTATTAGTGAGCGCGTGGCTTTCTTTTTTTTTTCTGCACAGCAATTGTTTAGACATACGCATTCCAGAATGTTCCCAGCATCTGTCTTTCAAATTTTTAATTAACGTCAAACCACAGCCCGGATTTACACCGTCAGTTCGGTAACTCCGACTCTCATTAAACAAGAAAACGGGAAAAACAATTTGTAGGTCATTAATGCCGATATTAATTTCGACAGGAGACTTTCATTTTCATTGCGGATTGATCAATTGACTTGCATAAGTACTAAGTTTTTTAAGAAATACATAGAGCAGTAATACTTGAGCCCAAAGAAAGGCAAAAAGAAGACGAAGTAAAAGTAAATGCCAAAGTTACAAAAAAGTGTAATATTATGATTGATGGGCAGCGAAATATTTTATCTGAGGAGTAACTGAACAGTGAAATAAAAGAAGTAAAAGTTAATAAGGAATATTCATAAGGTACATAAATATTTTAATGTTGATTTAATAGAATCGATTATGTTGTTCTTGACATGTGACACAATCATATATTATTATAGTAGTTTAGTATTATTGCAGTTGGTAATGACTTTGAAACTAATGTTTTAGTTTTTATTGGCTACTTTAATTTGTTTGTGTTACGTGACGACTTAATTTTATCAATAAATTTCTTCTATACACTGCTTTTTTAATACATGAATTCGTTATAAATAATTTAAGTATGTATTTAGATTATGCACTACAAAACTGAAATTATTTTAACGTTGGCTCCTGGATTCACCTCTATAAATAATTATAATGTTTTTTTTTAAAAGTGGCACATGTTAACAAAACAAAGTAGATAAAAATTTTTAAAAGACAATACAATTTTCTTAAAGACTATGTAATGAACTATACGCTGTTGGATAAAAAAAAGATATATCTCAAGAAAGGTAATACAATTTTCTTAAAGACTATGTAATGAACTATACGCTATTACTGATTTAATGAATGACAGTCAGTTTAAGGGCGGTTAGATTTTTTTAAAATAAAACAAACAGTTATTATGATCCAGTATAAATTTAATAATTTGGGACCGCCCTTACCTGGTATGCCATACTGTTCACTTATCATTTTGTATTGTACCAAAGATTTTTTTTAAAATTTTTTCATTTTGCTAATGTGTATTTTTGAATAAAATATTAATTTTGTTGATGAATACTAATATATTTACCCACTACTTATGAGCTGTGTAAATTATTTTGCCGTTACAACTTACCCCAATCATTGTTACTTTTAGCCCCAACGTTGAGGTTGAAAGTAACAGCTGTCTTACTAAAGAAAAAAAAATTTTTTTAACAGTTGCTTTACGAAACACACGAAATAAATATCTTGGAAGCAAGACAAATGTCCAATCTATCATTAAACCAATTTGGATGTAAAAAATTTGTAATAATCTATGAGAAATTAAATAAAAACAAAAAAATGTTACTTTTATCCCCGGTCTCCCCTACTGATAATAGTTATAGGCAAAACTCCAAGAATCGTACGAATAAGCAGGGTTAACTTTTAATCAAAATAAATGTAGGTATCTATTATATCTTCCAAATTTTGGATTAGTTTTTTGTCTTGTTAGCAAGAAAGTTTTATATAATATTTTAAAGATACGTCATTTCATTTTTTTAATGCTAATAACATTTAATCGTATTCAGATCAGTTAATTTTATTATCTTTGCGAACATGTAAACATTTAAATGTTTTTGATAATTTTTTTTACCTGTCAATTATCTGTAATCTATGAATACATATCTACGTTTAAATGAAAGTTAGTAACAATTTTACGATAATAATATTTATATAACTGACAAGGTAAGATTATCAACAGTAAGATTCTGGCAAAAATAAGCTATTAAAAAAATTAAATGAATGAGGTTTTGTAATGCTAACGTACGCAGCTTTTTTGCGATTTAATAGTACTATAAAAGATTTATTAATTTATATCTATAAGTAAACTAAATGGTAATAATCTCTAGAATATACTGTATAAAGTTATAAAACTATATTTTTTATTGTAAGTAGTTTCGTTTTAACACTTAAGACGTTAAGTAAGCAAATAACAGCCCAATAAGGTAGCAAATTTCATGTACTACTTAAAACCAACGTTGGGCAAAATTTTATTTTTATTAAAAAAATCAAAAACGATTGATTTTCATTTAAAAAATCAAGAATTTTTGATTTTTTGATGAAAATTGACCATTTTCCCTTTACACAACTAATTTATTCATTATTCACCCTGCATTTATATCTTCTATACAGCGTCATTCCAAAAGTATCGACAACTGAAAATGTGTTTTATTAAAAACTATTATTGCGAGTGGGATACCATAGTATCCCAAGCGATCACTCACGTAACAAAAGTAAGCGCGAGTAACGGAGTGTTAAATCGTGATTTAAATCAGGCCAATCCTGTTTAAAACCATATCATCTTCTTCTAAAAAATTAAAAATATCGCATGTTGCGTTACTTAAAACATTACTTTATAAAGTTGCGTGCACAGGTAATTTATTCTCATATGATTTTATTACTAAATCAAATTCCCGATGTCCACATACACGGTGGGATCCGCCAGTATTCCACGAATCGTTAAGTTAAGAAATCATTGCAATAGGATAATAAATATAAAATATACTGAAGATGCAAGTTTTCCAAATTTCATAAAATCTTATTATCTTTATGTTGGCAGAACATTAAAAAAAGGTCGTGAATCTCACTAAAAATACATACAGGGTGTAGAATTGAATCACGCAACATAGTTATGTCAATGGTAAAATTTAAAAGTTGTATAATATCTCCCTTAATTATTTTAGGGGAAAAAAATGCATTTAGGTTCCTGTAAAAACAGAGCTGGGCAAGTACTGGCCAAAAAGTCTTAAGTACTTGACAAGTACTTGGATCATAAGTAGTAGGTACTTTCAAAAGTACTGATTCTTAAGTACAAGTACTTGCAAAAGGTACGTAAGTATTTGTCAAGTACTCTTCAAGTACTTTTTGCTGATATTATTTAGAGACTACAGCATAACTGATGTTACTAGTATAAAACCCTTTTTGGTGTCGGCAACCAATTAAAAATAATACAGAATATGTAAATTTTTATTAATTGAAATAAAACACTATTACTTTGTTTAACCACTTTAATTTTGAGTTTTCTCGTACAAACGTTTTCAATCTATTGGACCATTGTCAAGTACTTATTAAGACTAACATATAAACAAGTTTTACAAAGTATTTATACAGGTATAGATAGCGCGAATAACGGAGGGGCGGAAGTTAACGGGATTATTAAATTCCATTACTTAATGCTGTTAAATAGCGGTGAGTACATAATGTCTGTCTGGTCATTCAATAAATTGGGGTTCTCAAATAGCTTAAAGATTTCAGCAGCTTCCAATAGATTTAGTTTACGGCCTTTTTCACATAAGTGTAAAATTTTATAATTATTTTGTATGAATGATTATTTTCAATTAAATGATTAGCAAATGAAGAGTCCGTCTTTTTATATTTAGCAGAACGTAAATGTTCGTCTATACGTTTTTTAAAGAACCTTCCAGTTTGGCCCACGTACGTACCTTCGCAATCATTGCATTTCAATTGGTAAACTCCGGATTTTTTTAGAGGATCGAGTTTTTCTTTTGCATTAAATATTATGTACTCACCGCTATTTAACAGCATTAAGTAATGGAATTTAATAATCCCGTTAACTTCCGCCCCTCCGTTATTCGCGCTATCTATACCTGTATAAATACTTTGTAAAACTTGTTTATATGTTAGTCTTAATAAGTACTTGACAATGGTCCAATAGATTGAAAACGTTTGTACGAAAAAACTCAAAATTAAAGTGGTTAAACAAAGTAATAGTGTTTTATTTCAATTAATATGTCTCAATACCACAAAGTAACGGCTAAACAAATACTTCAAATTTTTATTACTTTATAATAGTAAATTATTACATGTTATTAAAAAAGCAGTTAAAAATTTTGCACAGATAAAATTTAAAATGGATTTTAAACAGTTTTGTTATGACATTTTTCTCTAACATGTACATTTCTGGCAGTTTACGACGCCAAAATATATATTTCTATATGAACGCCCTTTGTGTGGTAGACTAAAACAGATTTGTTTAAAGTTAATTTCCTAGCAAGGCAAAAACTTTTCTTTCTTTAACATTTTTATAAAAACTATACCTCAATTGCCATTTGGGGCGTTCTTTTTGTGACACAGTGTATACTGAACGCATAATATATTAGTAGTTTATTAGATGTGCTTATATAGGTTTTACTGTTAATTAATTTTGAAGACGTTTTGTTTTTCAATTAATATAATAATAGGAGCGACACTACAGCATATTTACTATGAACATTTCTACTAAACTTCTATATACATGAGACGAGAAAATTATACATGGTTTAAATCAGTAATTAACTATACAAAATTTAGTGATTTAGGGTCAAAAATAAAGAATTGTTCATAATATAATACAATAAATGTAGAAGAATAAGATTTACCTTATAGAGTTTAATTTAACTGTAGCTATTCTATGCACCCCAATGTGGGTTGTGTTTAAAACTTAAGACAAGTTTAACACGTTGAAAACCACAGTTCCTATCTTATAAAACTTAATATCTTAAAAAGTACTTGTGTTCACTAATTGTACTTAAGTACTTAGCACTGTACTGCAGTATTTTACAAAGTACTTAAGTAATTTTTGTGGTACAGAAGTACTAATACAAGTTATAAATACCAGTATTTTCACCGAAGTACTTGAGATTCAAGTCCTTCCTAAGTAACTAATTTTAAAATGTACTGCAGTACAAGTCTTAAGTACCGGAAAAGTACTGAAGTAAAAAAATACTTAAGTAATGCCCAGGCTTTGCGTAGAGAAAACAATTCTGTGTCTACAAGTATAATCAATATTAATTTTTGGTTTAACTGAAAATTGAGAAATATGTCCTTTATAAAAACCCACCAACCGCTTCTTAATTCCATATGGTCAGCATCAGACTCGCGTGTAAGATCCGCTACTGAAGTCAGCTTATTAATTTTTCGATGCATGATATAATGGTTGATTTGCTATTTTATGAAGTGCACCCGGTCAATATGTTTATCTCAGACGAATATCTTTTTGTCGTAATTAAAACATATTATTCGAAAGTTCACAGATCTGCGCTTGCCACATTTTGCGAAGAGAAGATTCATATGAACTCGTTCACTTACTTATTCACGGGTTTCTAAAGATTTTTATATAATAAGTTTGTGGTAAAACTGCTTGTGAAATTCCATTCGATACGAATGTGTGTGTGTGTGTGAACCATTAACTTCAAGTTGTCAGCCGTAAATTCTGATTCAATTTTCGTTGTCATAATTAGAACGATTTATAACTTTTTTAGAAGATAACTTACGGGATATGCAAATCTTTTGATCAAGTAAACTTCCTCAAGGTTAGTTAATACGGAGTGCGTAAGAGCTTTGCCAATTCAACGTTACTTAATCTGTATTGCATACGCAAAAGTACTAGATTATACTAGATTAAGTGGTTAAATAGTTTAATTATTCTTGTTGCGCTGGATAATTAATTCGTTAAAATCACAGCGAAATTTTAACTGTGCGTTAATTATGCACAGTTGCCGGTGATTGCAAAAATTATTGCTTCTATTATTATTATTATTAATAAAAATCTCGAGAGTAAAATTCGCACGGGAAAGGGTTTGCTATTTTTTTAACTAATATACTGGTGAGGCCATCAACTGACTTTCGCCATACGTTGTGTATGTTCGTGTGCAAAAATGACGTTTTATGCATGTGTTTACGACTTACAAACAACCACAGCGTACTGCGCAGAAGTATAAAAACAGACCAATATCTAGACCGGCTCTGGGCTCGTCGGAAGTAAACTCAGGACTTGTTCTGAACTGCATAGGGACACCAAACGTGCTGGGAAGCAGGAATAAAGTTAAACTGGTATGTTGCCCAGGGCACACTAATATACCAGGGAACGAGAAGGCAGACCGCCTCGCCAAAATTGGCAGAGAGACACCTTTCTTCGGACCAGAACCCGCCGTTGGCACATCCTATGAAACAGCTAAGCGGTGTCTTGATGTCATTAATACAGGGACAAAATGCTCATTGGAAAAAAGTTGCAGGACAAGCCCATTTTAAGGCTATCCTGTCAATAGTCTCAAAAAAAAAAAACAGAAGAAATGCTCAGTATGAGCAGACATCAGAGCAACCACAGGACTCGTCAGAAGACACTGTGGGCCCAACAAACACTTCTACATAATAGGGCTCTCACGGACGTCAGAAACTTATAACTCTGCAAAACATTTAGTTTTGATGTTCTTGAAGCAATAAACACACCCTTGATCAGATTCTCGCGGCAACTCTCCCTTGTAAGTAAAATTTTGGTACTTTCAATAGTGACTTGATTTTGCCACAACAATTTTTTTCTATAATATTTTTTATCAATTTTAATACCATGATCAATCAAATGAGACACATTTGAAATCAGCAAACAGAAAGCATAGCCAACTACGTGAAATTTAAATATACGAAACGCGAAAGGTTAAGTCCAAAATGCAATATCGAATCGATTAAATACAATTTTGATTAATTTATTAAATGCAGAATATAAAGACAAATAATATAAAAAACTTTAGTTTTCAAATTCATAAGATAAAGTTAAAAAATAAACATTTAATGTCTTTGATTTTTATGAAAACGGTTGTCGTTATCAGAAATTAATTTAACTATTATAAACTAGCGATTTTGTAGCCCCTTCACCGCTAGACCCCACCTTGCGCGTAGAATTCTCTTTGCGCGAAAAATTATCTTTCGTTTGGTGCAAGTCCCATGTCCCTAAGTGGCTCCGCTCCGGAGATAGGTATATCGATTATAACTAAGCCGGTCATATTCTTTGGAGGTGAACAATCGATTGGCTCAAATTTTTATTTACAACACTCGTTATTGCTTTTCAAAATCGAATAAATCGACGTTCGTACTACTCGCGTTGCGCGCTCGTACCCAGCGGGTCCTTTATACCATTGTGCGTAAAAAAAAGGTCAATGACTTTGATTTTTATGAAAACTGTTGTCGATATCTCAAATTAATTTAATTATTATAAACTAGGATAAATAATATTCCATGACATGCAAGATTTCTTAAATTTGAAGCAGTTTATAAAGCTATTGCTGTATGTTGGGAAACATTTTCAATGACATACAAAAAAAAAAAACTTTGAATCAACTTCCAACGTTTTTTAAATTAAATATTCAGTCCATAAACGTTCATTGTTAGAGTGATTATAAGAATGCCATAAGAGATTGAAAAGAAAACCTGTTGGGAGACTTACTATCATAATTAAAACATATAAAAGTCAAACCACACGTCAAGGTAATGCGCAAACTTAAAATTTGACATGTTCGAGTTTTTGAAAAAAGCAATAAACCAGATTTAATTGGCAACGTACATTTTTTACTATCAGTTCGGTGTTTTTAACAACTTAATTTTAAATTAGTTCAATAAATACGTCAATATATTGAAGCTGTCTAAAAATAAGACGTAAAATGAGTAAACCGTTAATTTTTCGCTCGCATTCGTTGTATAATCTTTAATTGGCCTCTGTCCCTCACGGGCGTACCACTAATTCAAGATTTTATTGCTTTACAATAGTCGAAACTGAACGTCGTAGGCACACTTATGTTCCCGATGCCAAACACTGAAAGTTGCACTCTCAATTAAAATGGTACAATAAACAAGTGAAAGTGAAATTTTCCATGTGCGCGGTTTTCATTAAGTAAACACATATTAAAATTAAATTTTAGTGTAACTACTGTTTCTTGTTCTTATTTATAGATAAAACCGGACTAAAACATAGCGTAATTCAACTGTAATAAAGAAAACTTAATGAATTTTACAATTTTATAATGATTATGAAAATTAAGTTCATTTATGGTAGATAAACAAAAATGTTGGTTCGGTGGTTTCATAAAAAGAGTATTTGCTTAATTAATTTACTTATATTTAAATTCATAGAAATGTAGGTAACTGATTAGAAGACTTTATCAGTATGTTCAAATCGACTGAAATACAAACCCTTATATAACTCAAAACAAAGCAAGATGAACTTACACCAGTTCTATAATAAACGGTATAAATAACTGAAAATAATTGTCTATGAAAATCTGCTTTATGTCATAGTTAGTCATTCTTCAGTTTCCTGCAGTAAGATATTAAAATAAGCAATGCTATTTCCACAACAAAATCGGAGACTTTAACGATCAATTAGAAAAGCAACCAACACTCAATCGAAAATGCCATCTTTTATCTTTTAAGCTATGCATAAAGTTTTAATTTAATATAGAACAAAAGCTTGTATAATTATTTGCACTAAAAACAATAACCCGTAAAACTTAAGTAATTAAATAAATGCAGATTCTGTTTCACTGGCTGTAAAACACAGTGAAAATATCAAGATTGAAGTTCGCAAAATAACGTTCTATCTGACACATACTATTTTTTTTGTTTTTGAAATAAATGTCTAGGAGTTTACACAGACATGACTGAAATGACATGACGTGACTGACATGAGTCGTTTTCCAAAAGGCCAAAAGAGTAGCTCCGGAGTACTCCAAGAGTGACAAGCACCTAAGGCGCACGTTCCAATTGTCCGCGTTTCCTACTCCTGAACTGCTCAAGTCTTTCCTTCCCCTGCCCGCTCAAGCACTAGAAATTTCTTGGGGTGGTTCAGGTGTTTGTAACACTTTTAGGTTATGTTTTATGTTGTTTCACTGATTTCCACATAATACAATTGATAATTTCTGTTATAAAGCAAGGTATGTGGTTATGATATTATACCAGTAGATATAAAACTCGAACAAAAAAATTTTACTTTGTTTTTTGTATAAATAAAATTATAAAAATGTATGTTTCTCGTAGATTAATTATGGATTTATCCAACAAAGGGTTAATATTAACTCTGTTTTGCGAAACTATGGATAGTGAAAGTGATGCCTCTTCAAATGAAGAGGATGAAAAAATACTTAAAATTATAGATAGTCGAGTTTTAACACGAATTAATAATTATGTTGAAGTAACTGTTCAAAAATACACAGAGGAAGAATTTCGACTACATTTCAGGATGAGTAGAGAGACAGTAAATATAATAATTAATAAGTTTGAAAATAGTGAGTTTAAGCCTAAAAATGTATTTGGTTTAGAAAAAGTTACTTCAGAGAAATCTGTCTTATTAAGTATTTGGTATTTAGCCAATTCTGAGACATTTCGCCAAATAAGTGATAGATTTGATGTCTCACTAAGCTCGGCACACAGATGTTTAGGGAGAGTGGTAAATTTTTTAAATTTGTACAGAAGTGAATATATTAAATGGCCAAGTAGGCAAGAAGCAAAACAAAATGCTGCTGTGTTTAAAGCTAGAAAAAATATAGAAGATATAATAGGTGCAATTGACGGAAGCCATATCAAAATAAATAGAGTTAGTGAACATCCTGAGAGTTATATTAACAGAAAAAAATATTCCAGCATTCTTTTACAGTGTGTAGCTAATCATCAAAAATTATTTATTGATGTATATTGTGGAGAACCCGGATCATTGCACGATGCAAGACTATTGAAAAAATCCCAAATTTACAAAAAAGCTTATAGAAATGAAGAATCATTATTCTATGGAAAATACTTTTTATTGGGCGATTCAGCATACCCAAGTTTAAGTTGGATAGTACCTCCCTTCAAAGATAATGGATCTTTGAATGCAAATCAAATTACCTTTAACACAAAGATTTCAAGTTTACGAATGGTAATTGAAAATGCATATGGATTGCTGAAAGGGCGATTTAGAAGATTACAATTTTTTGAAAATAACAACATTAACTTAATTGTTAAATGCACTATGGCAGCATGTGTTCTACACAACATTTGTATTCTTGAAAATGATTCTACAAATGTTGAGCTTTATAATGAAATTGATGATGTTGAGGGTGATGATGACGAATTGCTAATAATGGGAAATAATAATAAACGGCAAGACATATTTCGGAAAATGTTTTAATATATTCTAAATGAATTTATTTTTAAAAAATTGTAAATATTTTATATCTTAAAATTATAATTTTTTGTACTTATATTTAAGGATTTTACTTAATACATATTTCACAATACCTAAATTAAATAAGAGATCAAATTTGATGAAAAATTAAAACCATTTCAATATTTCCACTAAGTAATAAACAATAACTTTTTTTATAAAAAAAACAAAATAATAATATTCAAAAATTAACAAATATAAATTAATAATAACATTCTACAATCTACAACATTAACTGACTAGCAAAATAAAGAAAAAAAAATTCTAAAATAAATATTGCCATTACAAAAATCAGAAATAACTAATCAAATACATCATAATAAATTTATTTATTGTTGCTTAAAAACTTTTCTAAAAGTTCAATTTTTTTTTTTTCTAGTAATATTTTTTCATCATGACGCTTTTGTTTTTTTGCGTACTCTTCCTTTTTGAGGTTTAGAAAGGATTCTGAAAGTGTTTTCCTCTTTCTATTTACTTTTTTCGTTGATTCTAGAAGTATATAAATAATTATAATTAGTATAAGTTCCGAATATTTAAATCAAATTATCACCTTTTTTTTGAACTTCAGGAAGTTCATTTTCTTCAAATTCATTATTATCCAGTTCTGTTTCAACACTGGAATTTTCGTGTTCAAAATCTATATTTACACCTGACGATTCTAGGGTATGGGTACACGCCATTATTGGTTTTTCTCCTAAAATCGTGTCCATTTCTTCCAAAAATAAAAATCTTGTTGACCCTCGGCCACTTTTTTCTTTTGAGTCTTTGCAAGTTTTATAGCTTCTTACTAAGCTTTTCCATTTTACTTGACATTGTTGTGCACTAACAGAAAATTTTTGGCTTAGTAAATTATTAGAAACGTTGTCAAACACAAATTTTCTGCCTTTAGGATGATTTAATTCGTCAAAGTGACTTGCCATTGAATGAATTAATGCAATAGTTTCATTACACTGCCATATGTGTTTTAAGGTTTGTTCAGAAGCCATGTTAAAAATCACACGACAGTGTGAAGTGAGATATGACAGTGATTATTTGAGGTTATGCACAACTCAAGTGACGTGTGGATGTTCCAATTGGCATTTTAGGTGTACTTTAAGAGTAGTACAGTTCAGGAGTAGAACAGATGTAGTTCGCGTCCTTTTGGAAAACGACTATGATATGACTGACATGAGTATGTCTATGAGTATTAATATACGACAAATTATAACAGCTATAGTTAGATGCAAATTAGACGCCTGATGGCCTGATCCTGATAGACGTATTTATTATATTTAATATTCGTTTAGAGCAGTGTTTCTCAAACTTTTTACTCTGAGGGCCCCTTCCAAAATTAAAAGCTAACGGAAGACCCCACTGAATTGTATTGTAGAGAATATGTTTTCTATTTTTATTACATATCATCGTAATTTTTTGTAGACTTGAAATTCACAGATAAGTAATGAAATGTTTATTCAATAATGAATCTGGATCATTTTTGAAAGCTTAAGGACTCGGGGTCCACAGGCCACACTTCGAGAAATACCGGTTTAGAGTGTAAAGAATTTATTTGAAAATGTAATTTTACTTTCAATTGCTCTAACAATGAAGATATTTTAACAGAAAGATAAAAAGTAATTGTTTTAAGTTTTTTTATTCAATAACTTCTGATTCTAAAGGACCATGGTACTTGTTTCCGACTGAAATTACGCAATTTTATCCCAATTTTACCCTCCAATTCCCATGAAAAGTGCCAGCGAGACGGCATTATTAAATATTGTCTATTGCTGTTAATAATGACGGAACATCAAATTTTTTTATTGCTGTCGTCACCCTCAGGTGACACTGGGCGCTACTGTAACGCAAGTCGCATAAATACTAGAGTAAAGTCCCCTAATATGGAACAGTTACCTATTATGGAATACATCAGTTTTATGACAATGAATAAGCGATATCTGTTGAAAAGTATATGTACCTATTTGTACATTGATCACACATTCCCAAATGTAAAATAGTTAAAAAATATTCACTAGATTACATAACAGATTCAAATATATTTTTGACGTGATAATGAGTTTTTAGGCTAAATCTTTCAGTGCAAAATATTATATGCTAGGGTAAATGATATAAAATATTTTATTGCATGTTTATATAGCATGATCCTTTACATTTCAATTAAATAGACCAAAATTTTGATTGGGGCCATTTCATGTTTTACATATACCGATTTTTGAAATGTCACATTGATGCCTAATATGGAATACATAGAGGTGCCTTATAATGAATATGATTATGGTCACCAAGTACAGGAATATGGGTTCAGTGTCAAAACTGTCAGAAATGGGCACACGAAAAAAATAAATAAATTATCAACATTTAGTTCGAATGACACTTGAATTATAATTTAATTTACATAAATAACAGAGTTTTGGTTTGGTTTAAGTAATAATGCAAATCAGAAAGAAATAAAAGATTAATCTATGAGCAGTTGTTTATTTTAATGTATATTTCCTATATAATTCTATATTACATATTAAGAACCCCTAGTATTCCATATTAGGTTCCCCGGGAGCTTAATATGGAATAGTAGTAACATTAAAAAAAAATAGCTATATAAGAAATATCTATAGTATTATCGTACCAGAATTCGAGTAATGTGTTGCGTATTCATTACAAATTCCTTATAAATTTTTTGCAAAATTTTGTTGAATAAATGTGAATATTATTGCCGAATACAAAAAAGTATTCCATATTAGGGCACTTTACTCTATACATTATTGTAGACTACGAAAAATGGGTGTCCGCAAAAAATTGTCCAGGGGGGCAAAGCTTAGAGACAAATAATGATAGATGTAAATTTTAATTAAATTTTTTAATTTTTAAGATTTATTTTTACAAGTACTATTTTTTACTCGATCCCAGGAGGGGACAAGTGTCCCGTTTGCCCATCGCCCCTGCGGAAGCCCATGCTATGAAATAAACGCAATTGACAAGCTACATTTAATTTTTCATTAAAAAAAATAAAATATGCATATTTACCTATAATTAAAATTTTAAAAAATGTATTTAAAAAAAAACTTTTTACGGAAACAGCAGAGGATGTGTTAATCAACGGCGGTTTTCCATAATAATAATAATAATAATAATAATCTTTATTTGTTCTGAATATCCCAAAAAAGGTGTAGAACTTGTCACAATAATAATTTACGTACATTACAAATAATATACATAGTTAATAAAAAGGTAAATACACAGAAAAATGATATTTAAATATAACATTTTATAAAGTCAGCATCATTTAAATATTCGCTTACTCCATAGTAAGCTTTAGAAATCAGAACTTTTCTTAATTTCTTCTTCAATTCGCGGGTGGGAAGATTTATTATACTCTCAGGTGATGTGTTAAATTTATTATATATAGCAATAACTGTGGAGGCTACATTTTTTTGAAGATAGGTATATTTGAAACAATCGGGTTTTAGGTTTTTTTTATGACGCGTATTGGCTGCATGATTTCTTATATTCTCTTCGAACAGATCTACATTATTTTTTACGAACATGATGGCTTCGAGGATAAATAGACCGTAAAAGGTTAATATTTCGTTGTCACGAAAAGTTTCTTTGCAGTGATCTCGGTAGTTCAGGCCAAATATATTTCTTATACATCGCTTTTGTATAATGAAGAGGCGTTCTGAGTCACTAGCGTTACCCCAAAAAATTACAGCATAGCGTAACCTAGATTCGACATATGCATGATATGCAGTTTTGGCCACGTTTGCATTGACCAATTTTTTTAGGTTTTTTAGTGCAAAAGGGTACCGTGACAGGCTTTGTGACAGGCGTTCGATGTGGTATGACCAGTCCAGTCTAGAGTCAATACATAAACCAAGAAAAGATATTTTATTAACAACATTTATACTTGTGGAATTATTTTGAAATTTTAAGTCAGAGGTTATTTTACTTTGTGAAAATTTTATAACTTGCGTTTTATTGACGTTTAAGGTTAGATTATTTAACGTAAACCAATGTTGGAGTTTTTGGAATCTGAGTCACTAATAATGGCAGATGTGTCATCGGCAAATTGTATAAGGGAAGTTTTGACAAAATCTGGAAGATCATTTGTGTACAGTATGTATAAGAGGGGGCCCAAGATTGATCCTTGCGGGACTCCTTTTTTGATTTTCTTTTTGTTGGATTTTAGAAATCTACCTGACGTGTCTTTTCCGGCAACGTATTGGTTTCTTTCCGAAAGATAAGATGTTATAAGATTATGGGCGGTCCCTCGTATACCATAGTGTTCTAATTTCGTTAGCAGTATCTCGTGGTCAACACTATCAAAAGCTTTTGAGAGATCAACACACATGACCATGGTGTGTTTGTCTTTGTTGAGGGATTGAAGTACATTTCGGATTGCCATGTAAATAGCACGGGTAGTTGTCTTGCCTTTTCTGAAACCATTTTGAGCGTTGTTTATTATGCCATAGTGGTCTAAGTAATTTTCAATTCTGTTGTAGATTATTTTTTCAAATATCTTACTGATGTTTGTAAGTATGGCTATGGGCCTATAGTTTCCTATGTCACTTACATCCCCTTTTTTGTAGATAGGTTTGATTTTTGCACATTTTAGTTTGTTTGGAAATATGCCATTTTTTAAAGAAAGGTTTATGATGTGATTCAAAGGTCCAGATATTAGGTCGGCAGTATGTTTTAAGAGGTTTGTTGGTATTTCATCCTCTCCTGTTGATTTTGTGTTTTTAAGTAACATTATAGTTTTATAAATTTCCTCGTAAGAAGTGGGACGTAGATAGATGGACATATTATTTTGTTTGAAGTGGCTGGTTTCCGAAATTGACCCATCTGTATTGTCGGGGCACATATTTATAAATAGTTCATTTACGTTATTTAGTATGTCTAATGGGTTGTCGCCTGTATTTTTGACATTGTTGATAAAATTTTCTTCTTTTTGCCTTTTTCCCATATAGTTGCCTATAACTTCCCATGTCGCTTTACTTTTGTTTTTTGCCGTTTTAATGTATTTTTCGTCCGAGAGTCGTTTTGCAAGACGGATGGTACATTTTAATATTTTAGAGTATGTTTTAAAATATTCCTCGGATATTCGACCTTCCCTGTAATTTACATATAGTTGTCGTTTGTTAGAGCAGGATATTTTGATGCCGGTAGTGATCCAGTTTCTGTGGTTTGGCCTTTGTTTTATGGTTTTCGGTTTGAAAATAATATCAAAGAATTCTTTATATATTTTTAAGAAAATTTCATAAGCCGAGTTTACGTCCGATGATAGGTATACTTCATCCCAATTACGGTTTGCAAGGTTTGCTCTAAATTCTTCTAGTTTATTGTGTGAGAAGATCCTTGCGGTTAGATTTTTGGGGGTGTCGTCCTTGTGATGTACTTTTTCAATTTTTACTTCAACTGACTGGCCGTAGTGGTCAGACAGTGCTGTTTTGATAACTTTCCCACAGCTTTTAGGGTCTGTGTCGCAGAAGTTTTTAATGAAAATGCAGTCAATGAGAGATTTTGATTGTTTGGTAACCCGGGTTGCTTCAAATATTGTTTGTTCATAATTTTGACTGTGGAGTATGTCGAGAAACAGTTTACTATTTTTATTTTTATTTATATTTAGCAAGCAAATATTTAAATCACCTGTGAGTATAATTTTATATTCTGAGAAAGTAACGAAGCTTTCTTCTAAAAATTTCTCAAGACAATTGAAGAAAATATCAAGAGAGCCTAAATTAGTTCGATAAATACAGGCAATAATAATTTTGAAAGAAATGTTTATGATACAAGAACACTCGAATTGACCTTCAATATTGTAGAGTGAAAGATATTGCTGGCAATAACTTGAAACAATAGCCCCTTTGAAATTAGCAATATGTAAGATTAGAATCGCCCATTTTCTTAAGTAACCAAATTTGATTTTTTTCGCAGTGTATAAAAAAAAGTGCGTGAAAGTTTTTTTTTTGCGTTTTTGACAGGCTTGTTTCGTTCCCGGAATAGCCGCAGGGGATGTGTCCCACTTGGGCTTCCAAAGCGGGGCACTCCCTTGGTTCATACAAGTACACAACACACATACCCGCATAATCATTAATATTTTTTTTACTTGACTAGAGTCGGATAATTGATTGCCCGTATCAAAATTTTGATAGTATTATTCAACTCGAACATGTCATTACTATATTTCATCACAGCCAGTGATGGCAATCTATTGTCAGTAGGGCGTGTAAAAAAAAACTTTCATTCGATTCGTAGTACCGTAAAAGCCGAGTCGTTTTTGACGTAACGAACATGCGTTTTCATTACATTATTACTTGCATTGCTTTAGCAGAATGTTGTAAAACGGTGTGTAAGCGGTTGGGAAACATCAAACCTTATATTTAACTGTATTTAATTCTAATTACCTGGATTAACTAATTCGTGGCAACACGTTTATACGCAGGGTTACGAAAAGTAATTTTCCAGATATCAGTCGCCTAGACGCAAAACCCGACAAGTCACACTTTTTTTGAAAATGAGTTTTATATATTATTGGATTCCCAATGCAAAGGCCTACATGTTAAACATAAATTTGAGATTCAAAAGTCGACTAGTTTTACGTTATTCACTGATAAAATTTTATCTTAGATGCAAAAACCGACATAACCCGTGCGGTTTTTGGTGCAAAAGCCGACATTCCAAAGGGCTTATAACGGCAGCGCACTTATTTACAGTTATACTCGTATGTAGTTAAATAACGGCATTAGCAGTTCTTGTTATCATTAGTGTGTTTATCATACGTCAAGGGTGTTGTGCGTTTTCGTTAATAGTTGCTTTAATAAAACCTTTATTATGGATTTACTGGAAAAACTAAATAACCCAGGCCAATTGACAAATCCAATAGTAAATTGAATCCACGAAGTGTAAATTCTTACGTGTGAACAAAATTTGAACATCAAAAAAGTTCAAACGAAATTTCTTCTGCTCTAAATCATTCACTAAGAAATTATGATTTTGCAGAAAACATTAAAATTGTGCGCCTCATGTGTGATGGTTGTGGGGCACAAAATAAAAATTCAATAGTTCTCGCTATGTTGATCTATTGGCTTCAGCATCAAGCTCCACGGCAAATAGAAAAAATTCAGTTAATTTTTCCAGTTGTTGGTCATTCCTACATCCCTCCGGATCGAGTGTTTGGCCAAATTGAAAAAGAAGTTAAAAAACAGAGGGAAATTATTCATCCCGAAATATACGTAAATATAATCAAGCAATTTGGGACTGTTTATAGAATTGGAAAGGACTTCGCAGTTTTGGACTGGAAAAGCGAATGCCAGAATGTTCTGAAACAACCTGGTAATTGGCATTTTAAATTTCAGCCATCAAAAAAAAACACGATTTTCAAGGGCAGAAATAACAATAAGTGTCCTCTTGTAAAAGGAGAACCGGTTTACAGGAATAACGTTTGCATTCCAAAAGGTTTATGTAAAAGAGGCAAACATATCGGCCAAATGAATCCAAAAGAAGTAATTCATGGAATGTTAATTAACAAAGATAAGAAGGAGAGTGTATCGAAATTATTAGAAAAACATTATGGACAAGATTGGATGAAACAAGATTCCTTAAACTTTTTTGTAGAAGCCTACGCGGACCTTTTAATGGGCCAATTACCTGTAGAAGAAAGTAACTGTGAAGTTGAAACTGTAGAATTTGAAATTTAAAAATAATTGATATTCTTACACAAATTGTATTAAACAATTAAAATTTAAAAATAAAAATATTTGTTGAAATAAAATGTGTTTTGTTGAAGAAATTATAGAATTGAGGTGCAAAAACAGACATGTCCATATTAAAGTCTCATTTTTTAGGTAAACTATGTATCCCTGATTTCTTAATTGTAATTGATTGCTATTTATTAATTAAATAAAGCCTATAACTAAAATTCTGCAGCTCTATCTAGCCAAGTAATGATTTGACAAGTTTTTTTGATTTATCTCAAAATCGATTTAAGTGGACTTGTCGGTTTTTGCATCTAGGCGACTGATATGTCGAATAAGGTAAAAAAACAGCTTTCCTTAAGATTAAATATTGGGGTAGCTAAGTTTATTAAAGAAAAAGGCTCTTAAAAAAACTTTAATTGTAATAATTTATAGAGAACCAACTATTTTTGTTTTAACCAGGGCCGTCCTATGCGGGTGTGCAGGTTGTGCCCCGCACAGACGCCTGCTCAAGAAGGGCGCCATTTTAAGACGAACAATAACAGAACATTTTTATAACAATTTTGTGAAGAAATATTATGAAATTAAGTAAATTTGTTTTGAATTCCTCGATTTTACTGATATTGTGGGTTCCATATAATAAAAGCAAAATTTAAAATACTATTAATATATGAAAAATACAGTGTTCTAATAACTTTAACATTACTGAAATGTTTTGAAGAGTGTGTGATAAAGCCAAGCATTGTAAGAGAATTATGTTTAATATATTCGGGTCTAGGAACATTCTTCGCCCACAATTCTTCGCCTCCACAATTCTTCGCCCACATTTCTTCGTCTACACCAGTGGTTCTCAAACTGGGTGCCGCGGCACCCTAGGGTGCCGTAAGTACGCCAGAAGGGTGCCGCGAAATTTTTAACTGTTTATATGTTTAAAACCAAATATTTAACTGCTACAAATATCTAAATCTAAAACAAAAAATTATACTCCTATATTTTAATTATATTGGACAAAGCTTAAATAAAAGTTATTATTTGGTTTTTGGTGTTCCAAATCAACTTATTTAACAGACATATTTGATCACCTGAACAAGTGGAACTCCAGTATGTAAGGAAGAAATGAAAATATTTTGACTTCTGCAGATAAAATTAAGACCTTTAGGCCGGCGACATACTTGCGGGTGAACCGGTGCGGGAAAAGTAGCAATCTGCGACGTAAGTTTTGTAACTCACACGTTGTTATGGCCGAAGACAAACAAAGACACAAACAATGAGTCGCATTGCGTACGGGCGCATTACTAGTACATTGCGGGTAGATTTACGAACGCAGCAAGTGCGATAGCATTGCGGGCAGCTGCAGATCCAAATGCAAGCATATAACAACGTGTGATGTGCCGGTACGCAATGTGACTCATTGTTTGTGTCTTTGTTTGTCTTCGGCCATAACAACGTGTGAGTTACAAAACTTACGTCGCAGATTGCTACTTTTCCCGCACCGGTTCACCCGCAAGTATGTCGCCAGCCTTAAAGATAAAATTAAAATGTGGAAAATAAAATTATACTCAAATAATGTAGAAATGTTTGTTAAAGTTGCCGAATTGTAATATAATAACAAAGATTTGCAAAAGCTTAGTTACAGTCATTTAACATTTTTAGAAGAACAAATTAACCATTATTTCCCAGACATATCAGTTAATTTGTAAGACTGGATTAGAAATTCATTTGTAGAGTCAATATCTGTAATAAGTGACTTAAGTCTTATAGAAGTTGAAGAATTAATTGATATACGTAACGATCGCACGTTAAGATTGAAGCATTCAGAAATATGTCTGAATTCATTTTGGATAACAATTATAAAGGAACACCCCAATATAGGGTTCAAATCACTTAATATTTTATTGCAGTTTTCCAAATCGCATTTGTGTGAACTAGGATTTTCTGCACTCGTAAATATTAAAACAAAGAAGAGAAAGAGACTAAAAACCCTTGAAAATGAGATGAGAGTATGTCTCTCAAAAACACGACCTAATATCAAAGAAATATGCAAACACCATCACGTACATATTTCACATTAAGTTCACATTTTAACACCAAACACTTTATAATAACTTTTGTTTTGTACGTTTTTGTGCTGTTTGGAAATAAACTTACTTTAAATAACTTTCTTTTTTTTCTGTAAAAAACAAAAAAAAATAAAAATAAATAAATAAATAATAATAATAATAGGGGTGCCGTGAATTTGGTATAATGATTTCAGTGTGCCGCCAGACAAAAAAGTTTGAGAACCACTGGTCTACACAATTCTTCGCCGCCACAATTTTTCGCCGCATACAAGCATATCACAAATTTTGTTTGTAAATGTGATTGTTTTTATTTATAACGTAATTTTTACAGATTATTTTACATTAGCCTAAAGTTGTTTCTTGTATATTAATACTTCGTCTTTTAATATTATGTTTAAAAATTGCTACATAAATAGCGTATGTTATGATTTTTAACTTTGTTTATGTTATTATAGTATAAATAAAAATTAAATTAACCTAACCTGACCTAACCTAACCCTTATGTAAAATAATTTGTAAAAATTACGTTATAAATAAAAACAATCACATTTACAAACAAAATTTGTGATATGCTTGTATGCGGAGAAAAATTGTGGCGGCGAAGAATTGTGTAGGCGAAGAATTGTGGGCGAAGAATTGTGGGCGAAGAATTGTGGAGGCGAAGAATTGTGGGCGAAGAACTGTGGGCGAAGAATTGTGGGCGAAGAATGTTCCGGACACGAACATATTCAATTTCTTCACCAAACAAAACTTTAGGGTCTAATAAAATCCCTAGACCTTTTACAACAGAGGTATTCATAAGAATTCAATTATTTAAAATATAACTATGTTGAATAATACTTTTGTTTCGTGTAAAGTTCATTTTACGACATTTACTAACATTTAAGGCAACTTTCTTTGTTTGCCAGTATATTTCTAATCTGTGGAGATCATCTTGCAATAGCAAGCTATCTGTAATATTCGCTATTGTTTTAGGAGCAGGATTGAGCAGATTTAAATCACGATTAAAATAATGATTTAAATCAAGTGATTTTTTTAAAAAAATCATTGATTTAAATCAAGTGATTTTAAAAAAAAAAATATCAATTTAAATCACAGATTATATGAGTACAATATAATATTTTAATAAAACAAAATTGTATTACTATTAGTAATTAAATACACGAAATGGTGAATATAAACCATATCAATTTGCTCTTGTAAAGTAATATTCATTGTGGAAATGCAATAATTCAAAAAATAAATGACAAGTTTTTAACGTTAGCGAAGTGAACAGTCAGTTTTTCAATTTCCACGGCACTATTGCTTCAATAACGATTTGAAGAAAAATGTCGAATATCTCGAAAAGTATGAGTTTTGGGTGTAGGACATACTTAACAAAATATGAAGCTCCTTTAAAGACGAATTCAATGACATAAAAAAATACAGGGGTTTGCATTTAAAAAAATCGAGTTACGAGCTTTTGAAAATAATGGAAGTTGCCACCTATTTATAAATGATTCAAATTTTTTCATATCGAGCGAACAGAGAAATTTTTTCTACATATCCATACCAAATTACAACTCTGTACTTCAAAATAACTTCAGGAGAATTTTTTAAATAGACTTAAAACCTTGAATAATTTAGAAAATTAATTTTTTTTTACAACGCCGTATAAAAACCTGTAGTATTTTATATTGATGCAAAGCTAAAATTAAGGCGGTCAAAAATATTAATAAAAAATTGGGTGTTGTATTTGAAATATAAAAGTTGCTATTAGTTCCAGAAAGATGACTCACCCTGTATATTTGAAAATATTTTTATTGTTTAGAAAAAACTGTATAAAATAGCATTTGAATCAACTTCATATCTCAAGCCGTTTAGCTACAATCGACCGATCCCGCACTAATGACTCACCCTGTATATAATTAATTAAACATCACCATTTGGCACTGATTTTTTTCAAAATTCTTAATAATTATATTTAACTTTTCATTTTGACAAAAATTCTCCAAGGAATTAAATATATTGGTTATTAAATATATTAGCACAAAACAGAAATAGCATGTGAATATGTCACTAAATTCGATAATATGGTACACTTGATTTAAATCAAATTTTTTTGATTTAAATCAAATAAATCGATTTTTTTGTTTTTTTTTTAAAAATCATGATTTTTATCCACCCTGTTTAGGAGTAATATTTTTAAATCATTAGCATATTGTTGGTATTTACAGCTTAGAAAGCAATTATGTATGTCATTGATATAGATATTAAATAGCAATGGTGCCAAGAGACTGCCCTGAGGAACTCCAGAAGTTACTTTGACAAATGCAGACTTTGTTAGGCAGGGGTCGCAAACTGGCGACCAGCAAATGCTCTCTATCCGGCTCCTCACTTCAATACGGCCCGCGTTACTCACACATCTAAATTACTGGCCCCTAGTAACATTTGAGTTTGCGACCCCTGGTATAAGGTATTAAAGACCGCGCGGCTCACACGTTAGAACCACTGGCTTACTACATATTTATAAATAAAATCTAAAATATCACAGTTAGAATTTGCGACGAAAAATATTGTAAAAATTTGTAACTAGTCCACAGCACTTGACTTGTTCATCAAATTGTTCAAATTAATGTGATTACCAAACCGTTTACAACAAAATCATTATTTGAAAAATGTTTATATTGTAATCATTTCATTTTAGCTACTAGTATGATGCATACTAGTTTGATAAAAACGTGCTTATCGTATTTAAACAAAACATCTTTTTTAAAGAATATTTAGAATAGTTTTATAATTATTGTCCTTCCTTCGGTAGGTTTCTCTAGTATTATTTTGTAATTAAAATAATACATGTATCGACAAAAAAAAAGAAACTCCGAACATTTATTTGAATAGATATTCTTTGAAAACGGATTCTTTAACTCGTAAAATAAAAGACTTTTTAACACAGTCATATTCGCCAAAGTTTACCCTCTGGCGGGCAAAATTAAAAGCCTTACATATCGCGATCTGATTTACTACTACTTAAACCGTGTATTTATCAAGAGATTGATAAATGTCTTCTATTTAGAAAATTAAAACTTTTATCCGGGCCTTTTGTACGCCCGTGGTCGCGTACAGTGTGGTCTATTTTCGATGCCCATACAGGGTATCTCGGTTATTATCAGAGATAGAAAAAAAGTAAATACATAAACTCGATTTATTTTTTCGAGAGAAATTTATTGCCGTAAACAGATGTTTAATATCTTTTTTAATTTTCGAAATATAGCCAAAAACCGATTTTTGGCACTTTTCAAAAATGTTAAATATCTCGTTTAAACGAGAAGATAGAAAAAAACTTTAAAGACATTTTTCGCATGATTTTTTGTGCTTAATAAGATAGCGATGTTCAATTGTTTTTTACTCATATTAATGCCGATATATTACACCTTTCTTATTTTAAATGGCAACCATAGGCAAATTATATATTTTTGAAAAGCGCAAAAAATAAGCTTTCGATTCATGTCAAAGCCAACTATGGTTGTCATTTAAAATAAGAAAGTTAGGTGCAATATATCAATATTTGTGTGAGTAAAAAAAAATTGAACATCGCCATCTTATTAAGGATAAAAAACCATGCCAAAAATGTCTTTAAAGTTTTTTTTTATCTTCTCGTTTAAACGAGATATTTAACATTTTTGAAAAGAGCCAAAAATGGTGTTGGCTTAATTTCGAGTATCAAAAAAGACATCAAAAATGTTAAATATCTCGCTTAAACGAAAAGATAGAGAAAAACTTTAAAGACATTTTTTGCATGGTTTTTTAACCTTAATAAGATGGCGATGTTCAATTTTTTTTTACTCATACAAATATTGATATATTACACCTAACTTTCTTATTTTAAATGACAACCATAGTTGGCTTTGACATGAATCGAAAGCTTATTTTTTGCGTTTTTCAAAAATATATAATTTGCCTCTGGTTGCCATTTAAAATAAAAAAGTTAGGTGTAATATATCGGCATTAATATGAGTAAAAAACAATTTATTTATGTATTTAGTTTTTTTTTATCTCTGATAATAACCGAGATACCCTGTATGGGCATCAAAAATAGACCACCCTGTACATTGTTATTATGTACAATAACACTTAAAATTAATGTATCACAAAAAAATTACATACAATTAACCTCTTAACATCGTTAATTAAAAAGAAACAATTACTAAGCGTATAAATAATTGTGTTTATGTAATTATATCGTGTTTTAGTAATTTTATTTAAACCATAAATCAAGCCGATACAGTTTTCGTGTTTTTAAACCTAGTTAACTTTTTTATGTCCATAATAGTTGTTAATTAAAAGGTACATTCACTTGCACCGGACAAGCGATTAAGGTGATATTGAACCTAATGCGCAACACGTTACGTTTAATATGAATAATTTGCCTGCAATATCAGTTATGCAAATCGATTTTATTACTTTTTCACCTCGTTTGCACATATGTGTATCGGTATGTTCTGTGCACGATAGGTTTTTTCTGTTGGTCTACTTTATTAGGCGGTGTATGAATATAAAACAAGCATAGCGCTAAGATTTTTTGGACTAATGCCGTGTGAATGATTTTCATGTGTTATAAAATCTTAAAATTCCCAAAAAAATTGCGATAGGTTGAAAGCTCGCTTAATTGGTTTTATTCATTAGGTTTGTGCCAGCAAGGACATGTCCGATCCGATTAACGATTAGGAGTATGCGCAGTAACGATATCGCGATCTAGCAGTCTCTGATGGTTCATCGGACGATTAGTCAGCTGCTCCAGCAGTTATCGGATCGAATTATGAACTAGTTTGTGGGCGGTAAAAACAATGCATGGACAAAGGCAAGATCTAGCGATGGGATTTTTACGCGCGTGCGCTGTTCGCAACTAACGTGGTCTCATGAAGCTAAGCATTGCCCGCTCTCAGGGCCGGCCCTAGGTTAGTCGGCGCCCTGCTGTTAAGTACTCTGATAGTCCTCCACCTTATATATTTTTTTTAAGACAATAGTGGCTAATTTTCGGTTAATAAAAATAATAAAAACATAATATTGTTATAAATAATTTAACTTAATATAAATCTTTATAGAGTACCTAGTACACAAGGTAATGTAATTAATGACATAAAACACTACATAAGTGCTAAGTAGTATACATAAAACAAAACGGATTTACTCGTATTATAAATTCTTTAATTCTTAACAGAATTAAATTTATAAGAAAACATTAATACATATTCAAATTTTACTTTTCTGGATTTTATGCTAGCACATTCATCAATAATTTCTTTATTACTAAGCATGGTGGCAACATCGTGTTCTATTGCAATTATTGATAAACCTGCTAACCGATCTTGAGACATGGATGATAAACAGTATATGCTATCAAGTGAAACATATGGTTTTTACATTAAAATGTTAAAAAACCTGTTATATTGAGAATATTTGAAAACATTTATAAAATATGAAAGCTGGTAAGCTGATATAGGTAATTTCATTTGAAGAATTTCTTAATTTTATTGCGATGGGAAGCAAATATTCTTATAAACTTTAATCAACTTGTTTGAACATTGTAATGATTCGTTAATATTAATGAATTTATATTTTTAAATTCTTAGTCTACTGTTAGGTGTAGAGTTGTAGCACTGTAGAATTGGGTTAATTTTGGTTCCACCTTTTTGTGTCCTGTGCTAACGTTTTTACATCTTCCCAGTTGATTGTTTATCGGTAGCAGTTTTTTTTAAACATTGTCTTGCCTTTTTTGTTTATTACTTGTGACCATTTTTCATAGGTCTTTTGGTTAACCTCTCTTTTGTTCATGCTATAAATGTGACCCAGCCAAACTAGCTGTCTTGAATACAGTTCTAACTGGTTTTCTATCTATATCATTTCTGATTATGATATAAATAATCTTAAATACAGTAGCAGGGTGTATGCAGCAAAATTAGGATTTCTAAAAGAATCAAACAAAAATCAACAAAAAATTAAGAATAAAACATATAGAGAACAATTAAACATGAAATGCGTGAGAAAAAAAAATACAGAAAATGCAGGCTTGGTTGGTTGGGTCAAATTTATAGGAGGAAGGAAGAAAGTTTAACCAGAAAAGCCTATCAAGCAAGATCACAGGGAAAAACAAAAGAGGTAGAACCAGAAAAACCTGGTAAGACGACGTTAAAAAAGCCGAAACTGATAGAAAAGGAAGGTATTAAAAAGTTAGCACAGGAAAGAAAAACTTTTTAAAAAATCCAGCACAACTCAAAAGTCCTACACACAACAGTAGAAGGACTTAGGATCATATAAAGAAAATAATACACAATTTTTTTTAATAAGACAAAAAATGACAAAGTGACGTGAGTCTTAAAACTGGAATTACATTTCGAAACTATGATTATTTATGTCAGTCCTTCAAACTGGACCAAGTTGTTAAATTAAACAATAATAAAATTAATCTGGTAGACATATCAAGACACTAGCTACATTTAAAAATACTTGTTAGTGATTATCGTCTTTCATATGACTGAGAGAAAAATGTAATTATACCGCTATACAAAAAAGGAAACAAAAGTAAATGCGAAAACTATAGAGCGATATGCCTAGCCTCAACCTTGTATAAAATGTACACTAAAATACTTGAGAGGAAACTAAGAAATGAAGTGGAGAAGAAAATGGAAGTAGAGCAGGCAGCCTTTATGAAAGGAAAACAAACGCAAGATCACATAAGTGTAATTAGAAAACTAACTGAAAGAGCAAACGAACAACGGAAAAAACTATATTTAGCATTCGTGGACCTGAAAGCAGCATTCGACACAGTACCAAGAGGAAGATTGTGGAACTGCTTAGAAGAACTGAAGGTCACGGAAAAACTCACCAAGGCAATAAAAAGTGTATACAGAAAAGTTATAGCGGAAGTACGAATAAAAGGCAAAAGCTCCAGAAAATTTACACTACAAAGAGGAATCAAACAGGGTGATAGCCTAAGCCCCCTATTATTCAATATTTATATGGACAAAATACTGAAGACCTGTAAAAAAAATACGCCGAAAGTAACAGTCGGATTCAAAGATCTTTGGCCCATCCAGATACAGTGCCTAGTATATGCAGACGATATAATAATAGTGGGGAAAACAGAGAAGACATACAAAAATCCTTGAACCAGTGGAACGAAACGATACAACAAATGGGAATGGAAATAAACACAGGGAAAACAAAAATAATGAAAATAAACGATGATGACCAGCAAAACATCAAATGCGGAGACGACGTACTGGAGCAAGTCTCGACAATAGAGTACTTAGGAACGAAAATTAGCGAAGATGGGAAAATTGACGCAGAAATCCTAAACAGAACCAGAAAAAGCACGAGAATTTACTACCAACTAAACAAAACTATCCTTGGGAAAAAAGAAATTAGTGCACAAACAAAAACCAGAATATACAACACGGTCGTAATTCCAACTATGCTGTATGGTAGTGAAACATGGCCACTAACATCTAAACATGAGAAAAGAATAACGGCAGCAGAAATGAGATTCTTAAGAAAAATAGCGGGAAAAACCAAAAGAGATAGGTGTAAAAATAAAGACATCCAGAATAACCTACAACAAAAACAAATAACCCAAAATATCGAAGAAAAACAATTAAAATGGTACGGACACGTGCAGAGGATGCCGCCAGAATGTATGACAAAAAAAATAACAGAAAGTAGGAGGTATGGGAAAAGGCGGGTAGGAAGGCCAACAACTAACATGGAAAACAGGATAGAACAAATAGCCCGTGAAAGAGGGAAAACAGTTGGGGAGTTGAGAGCGATGACGGCAGACAAAAAGATCTGGAAAAGCTGGGTGGAGAACCACCAAAAGCCGACGCCGTGAGACATTAGGCTTAGTAAAAGAAGAAGAAGAAGAAGAATATGTTTTTTTATACTTCACTGCAACAAGCTGTAACAGCAAATCATGCCAAAATTTGTTTGTATATTGCTATAATGAGATGCAAATTACAAGTATGGATAATTTAATAATACCAGTCTTTAAACAATTCTCTTAGACAAGCATTTGATGTTGTCACTACCGAAATTAAATATGCAAATTGTCTTTTGTTTCTTTAAAAGAACTTATCATTTGTTATGAACATATTATAATAATATAAGATATAAAATAAGACATAAATAAGAACTTTAGGTCAATGGAGCCTGCTTGCAAAATTTCAATTAAACAACTTGTTTTTTGTTTGTTCTTGTTAGTAATTATTTTTTAATTGTTTTTGTGAAGTATTTAGCAAACATTTTGAAACATCAACTTTACGCAAAAAGAGTTTTGATTGACCAAAACCAAACAATTTGACTACTTTTCCCATAGGTCTCCATCGTTATACAACAAAGCGCATTACTGTAACTTCCTATTGACAGCTAAATGACCAATTTTTTATTGAGGTTAATTGAAGATGTAATTTACTTTGTGGTTCATTTCACGCACAAACACCGCATTTAAATAATACGTGAATATCACAGCTATTTTACCGGTTACGTAACGTTATTGGAGAAAAATTGAGCTCCTATGCCCATTTTTGGTCAATTTTTTGCAAGTTACATAACCTAATCTCGTTCGATTCTACCTTTTTGAGCGTTTGTTGCATTCTTATTGTTTAAAGACGCGTAAATGATTAACTTCTATGTCATTAAATATTGTTTGTCGGTAGAGATTTTATGTTTTAAGTGGCTGTAAATGTATGACGACCTAGATGGCTGCAATTTGTCTTTCACTATTTTTATTGACAGCCATGCATCACCACCAGCAATATTTGCACAGGATGTCGTAAGATTTGTTAGTCACAGTTGCAAAAAAAACCGTTTTATTTGAGAATATATTACTGGTACCCATAAGTTACCAATTATTTTAATAAGATTTTCAATTCTCGAAACAGAGTTTTTCTTTATCAAACAAGAACACTGCCGGTCAAAAGTTTAAGACCAATTCGGTGTTTTTAGAAAAGTAAAGTTAAAGACAGTTAATATTGTTTAAATATAAAAGACATATTTACTGAATAACACAAATACGTATACAGGATGAGGCATCACTTATGACACCCCCACTTATTTTGTTATTGGAAAGAATTATCAAAAAAAGTTTCAAATAAAAGTTGTTTGACACAGTGTTTCCCAAATTTGTCTGGTCAAATTTTTGTTTCCTTTTGTTTTTTAAGAGTTACGGCACCATATTTGTTTTTATTTTTAAACATATATATTTTTTTATACGGTTTGAAAGACATTTTCTTTCTCTTTTCAACGCAATAAAACTTTTATACCTTTACATAACAACATTTTTAAGAAAATCGCAAAAAACAACTTTCATTGAATGTTTGATATATGTACCACCAATTTCAGTTATTAATATGACATAAAACCATTGTTTATATTTTGGTTGATTGTTTTAAACTACTTTTCCAACATATTTGTGTAAATAATGGCTATCATAACATTCTGCATGATTTATAATATTGCTTCGATACACATTAATCTACTCGCATAGTTCTGTCGACTACGAACTAGAATCAAATTATTTAGAATACCGGACATTGTCTAGACATAAATTAGTGTATGGCTTATTGCAAAACGTATGAACTAAATATGCATTGCACTTCTCGTACAACAACTTATGATAATTGAATGACTGGTAGCTCAAACAGTATTTAACATCACCGAAGAACAAACAAGACAATACGACTACCGTCGCCAATATGTGTAATACAAAGTGAAAATGTGTAGTGCAAATAAGAAATCATTTAGCAACTACGTTCAGATAAACCTGAAATAGCAATGACAACAAATCAACAATATTTCCTACAATAAATTTTTCATAAGAAGTAAATTCCTTGAAAAGTTTTGTACATATTTTAAGTAAATGTTTGTGGTAGAGTTTTATTCTTGTCTTCTTTAAGTTCTTGGGGATCACACCTGATTTTTAAACGTAAATGAACACAAAAACCTTGCAGAAGATGCATTCCCAAGTGCTGTAAAAATTTTGCAGGAATTTTTGGAAAAAAGGAGAAACATACCATACGAAAGTAATAGAGTATATGTTTTAATTATTTAAGATATTCATTTTAAATTAATTATAAATATCATTACTTAAAAATCACCAACTTATTATCGATAAAGAATCTTTTCTGTTGAAAATTTCCAACAGTATTCTCTTGAAAATAGTCCAATATCTATCTGTCAGTGGTACGAAGTTTTGGGATGTTCCATAGGATGTATCAACCGGGTTTTGGTCCGAAGACAGGTATCTCGCTGCCAATTTTGGCTAGGCGATCTGCCTTCCCGTTCCCTGGTATATTTGTGTGCCCTGGACACCATACCAGTTTAACGTTATTCCTGTCTCCTAGCACAAGTACCCGGATGCAGTCCAGAACAATCCTGAGTCTACTTCCGACGAGCCAAGAGCTTTTAACGCTGCTTGGTTGTCGGACACTATGAAGCATCTTTTATTATGAAAACCGTTTTCTAGTAGCGTTTTTGCACATAAGTGCATAGCGTACACTTCGGCTTGAAATATGGTTGTATACTTTGATAACAAATTAACAAACTAGAAAGCCATTGGCAAAGAGACGGGAGTCTTGAAACGGTTGTAGTTTTTCTACTTAAAAGATTCTTCACATACAATAATATAGTAATTTTAAAATAACAGCATATTACATAACAAGAGTTGTAAGAAGCATATTACGCACGAGTGAAAAAGTTGCGCACGGAGCCGCGTAGCGGCGAGTGCGTATTTCTACGAGTGCGTAATTGCTTTACAACTCGTGTTATGTAGCTTACTTTTTCTACGATCACATAATACCAACGATTTTAACGGCTTTTTGGTTAATATACACATTTGTAATTACGTTGGCTTGTCAATTTTGAAGTAAGCCTACTTTGACGTTTCTAGACAAGTGTGCGTTTTGCTTACCGTGTGTTATAACTCACTTACTAGGCCTGCAGGCTGTACGGTAAGAGTATTTACATTAGTTGTTGTAGAAAAAAATATTTTAACATATATGACAACTACTTTAAACTATTGAAAAATAAATACTTGATTTACTTTGCTTACTTAGTTAAAAAGCTGTATTTAAAAATGATCAAAAGTGAGTGAATCAAGTCTTATTTTAATAACAAATTAACAATTTAAAAAGCTACTGGCGAAGAGACGGGAGTCTTGAAACTGATGTGGTTTTTCTACTTAAAAGATTCTTCGCAGACAATTATATAAGTAATTTTAAAATAAATTTGTTCATCGCACAGAAATAAGTGTTTTTTATTAAGTATACAGGGTGAGTCATTAGTGGCGGATCGGTCGATTGTGGCTAAACGGTTTGAGATAAGAAGTTGATTCAAACGGCAGTCCATACAGTTTTTTCTTCCGAACACGATAAAAATATTTTTAAATATACAGGGTGAGTCACCTCTCTGGAACCAATAGCAACTTTTATATTTCAAATACAACACCCCATTTTTTATTTCATATTCTTGACCGCCTTCATTTTAGCTTTACATCGATATAAAATAGTACAGGTTTTTATGCGGCCTTGTCACTGAAAAAAAAAAATTTTCAAAATATTTCAAGGTTTTAAGTCTTTATTAAAAAAATTCTCCTGAAGCCAATTTTCGAAGCACAGAGTTGTAATTTGGTAAGGACATGCATAAAACATTGCTCTATTAGCTCGATACGAAAAAGTTTGAATCACGCATACAGGGTATTCATAAATAGGTGGCAACTTTTCTGATTTTCAAATGCTCGTAATTCAATTTTTTCAAATGCAAACCCCTGTATTTTCTTATGTCATCGAATTTGTCTTTAAGAGAGCTTCATTTTTTGTTAAGTATGTCCTATCCCAAAACTCGTACTTTTCGAGATATTCGACTTTTTTTCTTCTAATCGTTATTAAAGCAAATAGGATGCCGTGGAAATCGAAAAAGCTGACTGTTCACTTCACTAACATCAAAAACTTGTCATTTAATTCTTGAATTATAGCATTTCCACAATTAATTTCACTTTACAAGAGCAAATTGATATGGTTTATTGCTTGAGAGAAGGCGAAAGAAATCCTTTGCTGGCGGCAAGGATTTACGCACATTTTGATTAATATGCACTTATAGGCTAACTAGTTTATTCAATTTCATGTAGCAATGATTTTTTTATGTTTTATTATTTTATTTACAAAAATTTATTTAATTTTTTTTTTTGAGGTTTCAACAAATATTTTTCTTTCATTTTCCATTTTCTTCGCGCTACCTTTAAGTTTTAGAACACTAGTAAAGTTCATAACAAATAATAAAATTGATTTGATTGCCAATTTATTTATTGATTATAAGTG
>OX393583.1:8150999-8427675 GCA_947652605.1 Elmis aenea | reverse complement strand
TATTGATATATAAGTGAATCCACAATACTAAGTATCTACCTACTATTAGTAATTAAATACACGAAACAGTGAATAAACCATGTCAAATAGTGAAGTGAACAGTCAGCTTTTTCGATTTCCACGGCATCCTATTTGCTTTAATAACGATTAGAGAAAAAAAAGTCGAATATCTCGAAAAGTACGAGTTTTGGGTATAGGACATACTTAACAAAAAATGAAGCTCTCTTAAAGACAAATTCGATGACATAAGAAAATACAGGGGTTTGCATTTGAAAAAATTGAATTACGAGCATTTGAAAATCAGAAAAGTTGCCACCTATTTATGAACACCCTGTATGCGTGATTCAAACTTTTTCGTATCGAGCTAATAGAGCAATGTTTTATGCATGTCCTTACCAAATTACAACTCTGTGCTTCGAAAAATGGCTTCAGGAGAATTTTTTTAATAAAGACTTAAAACCTTGAAATATTTTGAAAATTATTTTTTTTTAGTGACAAGGCCGTATAAAAACCTGTAGTATTTTATATCGATGTAAAGCTAAAATGAAGACGGTCAAGAATATGAAATAAAAAATGGGGTGTTGTATTTGAAATATAAAAGTTGCTATTGGTTCCAGAGAGGTGACTCACCCTGTATATTTAAAAATATTTTTATCGTGTTCGGAAGAAAAAACTGTAGGAACTGCCGTTTGAATCAACTTTTTATCTCAAACCGTTTAGCCACAATCGACCGATCCGCCACTAATGACTCACCCTGTATAAGTCAAGATATGCTCTAAGCGATATTCTGAAAGTAATAAGAAATGCATTAGAGGAAAATCACAGAGTAGTGCACCCATTAAGTCTATTTTTAAAGTTTAAGGAAATGGAAAATACGTTACGTAATCGTAAACAACTTTTATGTTTCTTTTTAATCTACGGTATTTACACAAGAAATTCCTACACTATCACACGTCGATAACAATAAAAAAAACTAATTAATAGTTATTATCAACAGTTATGCAAATATAGAACCGTGCTCAGTGAAACCAAGCCCCGGAAACAGAGCTATCTTTAACGCAAATCTTTTTTTTTTGCAGATGATCAATCAAACATATTCAAGAATTCAACCTTGATCGAGTCCGCTACCTCTTCGAATCTAGAGCGCTCCGACAAAAAAATCCCAAACAACACTGCAGCCGAATAGAAAGTAAAACCAAAGCCAACTGACTGCGTCCGTGAACCTCACTTTTCTGCATACTGATATACAGTGAAAGTCGAAACGTGCAGGAATCGCCTAACTAAACAATTGAAGGACGCGTAAAAGTTCACTACGTACTAGACTTGCATAATAAATCAAGCGCGACAGGAAAGTATTCATAGCAACGCACGGAGATTCCTGGGAGAAACAGCCGAAGATCGGCACTGCGACGACTTTTGTTTTTTTTTTAAACAATCGAACCGAGTTAGACTTGCAAATGTTTAACAAAAGCTGGACGCAGATACATTAAGTCATGAGTGAAAGCGTTTATGAACGTTACCTAGAAACAATAAAATCTTTTATGGGCGATTATAAGTGCAGCAGGTGAACAAGCCGTGAAAATTGGATCAAGGCTGCGTTTTTACTAAACTTTTCGCAATTTAAAAGTACTGGAAACAAAAACCCATCGGGGAAAAATATCAGTTGAAGATGGCCGTGATGCTGCCGGTTGTTCTGAACGCCATCAAAGTCGCCACGTTCATCATAGGGGCAGGAAAAGTCGTCCTGCTGCCGTTTATTTTGGCATCCCTGGCCTACTTCCATTATGACGTTTTTGATCCGGAAAATAGGCCCGTTGTGGTTAAGCAGGTCGAGCCGGAGTATGACTTCGTGATCATAGGCGCTGGCTCGGCGGGTGCTGTGCTAGCCAACAGATTAACTGAAGTAGCAGACTGGAAAGTGCTTTTGCTTGAAGCCGGAGGGCACGAGACTACTGTTAGCGACGTCCCTCTGTTGAGTTTGTTTTTGCATAAGAGCAAACTCGATTGGGGTTACAGGTATGTATCAGTTATTAAATGACAGCAAGTAATTCCTCCATTAACGAGTGATTTTTTTTTTAATTCCCTCATAAATGTCAATTAAAATAATTGAGTTACCCGCTCGCCATTAAACTTGACGCGTACTATACCCATCTGATGTGTTTTTCCTTCATATCTGGTTAATTGTTCATTTTAGGAGAGAGAGAAAAAAACTACAAAATTTGTTGAAAATATTGAGTTATTAATATACAATTATGTTCATTAAACCGAGTGTTGTGTTGTCGCGCACAAATACGTAGGTATCTTTTTTACTTTTTAACACTCTGTATATTTTTAATTTTTTAGATCTCAAATTAAATGTTCGTTCAAAAATTTCCAAGGTTTTTTGTACCTAAAATCAATCGTTTTTAAGAAGCTATTTACGTTTTTAGAAAACACGTCTTCACGGGTACAGACAGATCTTTAACAAGAGTAATATTTAGCGATTTAACAACGCCAATGTAGACTATTTTGAAAATTGTATTAACAATACTCTTAACTAGGATATTTAATTTTTGGTGAAAAGTGGGAAAAGTACAAAGACTATAGTCTTTGCACTTTTTTCGACAAAAAAATCGATTTTCTTAAAACTAATGCAAATCGCTTTAAACTTTGTATACACGTTATTTTTTAGCCAAATTAAGGATTAGTAGTGCTTAAATAGGATATTTAATTTTTAGTGAAAAATGGGAAAAGTACAAAGACTATAGTCTTTCAGCTTTTCCGGAAAATCGGTCTAATTTTCAAAAAATTTCACTATACCAAAGTTGTAGCCCATAAAATTTGCTATCCGGAATGGGCCGTCGGTTTTTTTGTACAACCTTTCGTTTTAAAGATACAGCGGTTGCAAAGTCTAAGAAACAATTAAATTTTGAAAATTTTTTACATTTTTTTGTACAAACTGCTTTATAACTCTCAAACCATTGCCTGTAGACAAAAAATAAATAAAACTAATTTTGTAGAGAATTTTATGTTCTATTAAAAAGCCTTAAGGTATTTTATGATAAAATTGATATTTTCAGCTACAGAGTCTTATAAATGCAGAAGTGTAAAAAAATCAAGTAAGTGTTGATATCAGCTTAGCATTTGATTTTAGGAAAAAATTTTACTTGAAATTTTTTCTTAGAAAAAGGTCCTCTATCACCACTTAAAATATTCGCGGTGATAACGGGGACACCCTGTATAATATTATGCCAACGAATAATGTTTCAACATATTTCTTACATCAGCAATAGTTTTATCAAACAGTGAAAAAATCTAGAAAGCTGGCTTTTGCTTCATTTTAGATAGTTTTTTTTTATTAAGGAAAATATTAACATTTGGTACATTTTCTTTAAGCAATTTTTTATTCTGCATTTAATGCTATTATTAACATACAACGTATGACGAACGTAAAAGCTGTCTTTGGGAAGCAACAAAAATTACTTTCCTTGCTAAAAACACTTACTAATTTGTATTTGTTATTAAAGTAAGTGCTACATTTTTTTTTAAATGCAACATAATTTAATACAAACTTAAATTTGTGGAGATAACTTAAAAGAAAAATTAGAGTGGGCTGATTTACTAAAAAGTATTAAATACAAGTGTCTTAATTTTAGGCAAGGAGAAAATTGCGCAATTTCAAAGCCACGAGAAAATTTTTTTTTTAGAACCACGAAACGTTACGTTACAATTTTTTCTTGCAGTCATAAAATTTTACGACAAAAATAATAACACGTTAAGTACCTACTATCTACTTTAAGCAAATACAGTTTAGTTGGAAAATCAATTAAGCAAAGCAACAATTGGGCGGAGACTACCTAAAAAAATTAATACGGCGAAAGATTACCGAATAGATAGTCTCAAGTAAAAAAAAAGTAGAATTTTTCCCCTTCAGCTATTGAAAGTGCATTTTCCTTGCCTGGTATTACGATTTCATTAATATCTTGCGTAAAAGCAAACAACGTTAGTTTATTTTTCTAAACAGTTAATAATACTTTTATAAACGCAACCCAACTAACATCTATGTTTAAACGGGTTTATGTAATGAAGTAACTAGAAGGATTTTTATTTAAATTCAGTTTAATTACCATTTAAGCGCTGTAAACAATACTAAAAAAATCGAAAAGCATAATTAACAATAAAGTAAAGAGAAAATTCCATTTCAGGAAAAAAAATTATGCAACTTTATAAAGAGAATTTCTAATTTTTTAGGGCCACACAATATTAATCGGCTAGCAAAAAATCTCCCGCGTTTTTAAGGTGTGAATAAACACAGCGAAAAACAATTTTTTGTCAGCTATGTAACCCAATTGCAAAACAAAAATATTTTCATTAATATGCTAAGTACTACCCACTTAAGGTAGAGTCGATTTTAGTTTCAAAATTTAATTAGCAAATCGGCAAATACGTGGATATCGAAAAAAAGTTATTATCGCGAAAGATTTCTTTAATAGATACAGTTCTAATTAAAAATACAATTTTCTTCTCCCTCGGCTATTAGTGGTACATTTTCTAGCAGTTTTTCTTCTCTGCTACAACGAGTTTTAATTAGGAACTATTAGTTCCTAATTTACGCAAAAAAACTGTAACATTGTGTTCTAATTTTTAGCTGTTAAATCATAGACTGACTTTGAGTCAGCCCTGAAGGAAAATATAACATATGCGTTTATAATATGACTATATTTCCTTCTACCCACGTTACAAAACTGATTCGAATTGTTGCAAATCGAAGAAGGGGATATAGCAAGCAAATTTAATTCTATCTATATATATAAAAATGAATGTATGCATTCCTATACCACTCATCCGATCCTGACGAAATTTGGCACAGACAATCTATATTCTATAGGACCATGGGAAGAACATAGGCTATATGAGAATTCCCAAAAGTTCCAAAAATTCCCAAAAGAACCAAAATTCCCAAAAGATCCAAAAATCACAAAAGTTTCAAAATTCTCAATAGATACAAAAATTCTCAATAGATACAAAAATTCCCAAAAGATCCAAAATTCTCAAAAGGTCAAAAACGTCCACCGGGCGCGAGCGCGTAGCGCGAGTAGTCTGTGATTGATAAAAAAATTCACCGAGCGAAGCCGGGTCACTACGCTAGTTGACAATAAAAATCGTCAAAATTAATATTTGTTGACATTAAATTACCTATGCATTGTTCAAAAATGACGAAAACTATACAGTCGAGTAAAAAAATTAAGATTTTCAGGTTTCCTTTTCCTATTTAATATTTTTTGTCGACTTTTTTCAATTTTAAATTTAATTATACAGGGTGCATTACGAATATATGAAGAATGAAAAAGAATATGGTTCTGAAATGTTGGTTATGACCATAATGGCATATGATCTGTTTAATGAAAATATTTTCAAGATGTCGACACTTCCGGAAATACCGGAAGTCGACGTCTACTTTCTTATTTCAAATACAATGGTCTATTTTTTATTGCATTTTTTGATTTTACACGTTATTTGCAAGGAACTTTTAATAGCATTCCTTATACCTAAGTGCAGTAGTTTTTTAGATTTTTGGACCTTTTTGATTTTTTTTTAAATTTTCATCGTAATGCTTAATATTATCCACCACCGCCCTTTTTGAAGCGAAAACGCTCAAGTTTGGACTATGCATAGAAAAAACCTTGGAGTTCATACTGGAATTTTTGCAATCGATGAATTACTTACAGGGTGTCCAAAATTTAATTTTCTTTTAATACAGCTTTAGACCACTAAAACTCGTTTTTATTTTCTAATACAATGCCCAAACTTTATTTTTCATTTTCTAATGCAAAATTACATTCTGCATTAATCTGTATTAGCGTTTCCTATATCTATCTGCAATAATTTTCGAGTTATTAAGAATGTTTGATGAAGTTATGAGAAAACTGTAACTTTTTTAAATAGTAAGCCTTGGAAATGACAACGAATGCCAATAATAAATAAACTATTGACCACTTTTATAGCGTTTGTCTGAAGCATCCATGAAAATGGAATATCAAGAGTATCCAAACACGGATATTTTGAAGTTATTTTACATTTATGGACAATATCACAAGATTATTGAAAGTGCGAACGAATAGTTGTGAATTTTGTGCTTTTTTAATATAGCTTGGACAGCATAGTATGTTAAACCCAAGTCTTGCGCTGCCGATCGAATTGACCGCCGAAATGGTCATTAAAATATCCCGGGATGTTAACTTCATTAGTTTCATTATTTGTCACACGCTTAGGTCGAATACTAGCAGATTTCACTCTTCTAAATAGCAAAAAAATTGATTCTATTAATTGAAATTTCTGTCTGGTCATTACAGTCAAATGAGGATATCTCTAATTCAACACACATAGGATAGGAATGCTAATACAGATCAAAGCAGAATCTAATTTTGCATTAGAATATGAAAAAAAGTTTGTGCATTGTATTTGAAAGAAACGAGTGTTAGTGGTCTAAAGTTGTATTAAAAAAATAAAACTTTTGGACATCCTGTTAAGTAATGCATCGATTGAAAAAGCCAACCAATTTTTTCTTGCTAAATCGATAAAGTTACAATCTTTTGGAAACAATTTTTTAACGTTAGTTTTAAACTCACGGGAATTTCAGTTTTTTTTTTTAAGTTTAGTCCAAAATTTGGTAAAATTCAAGTGCTTTTGAAAATTTTTAATTTTGGTGGGGATGTTCATTTTGATACAAATTAATATAATTAAAAAAGCAAAATTTTTACTTCATTATTTCTTTATTTTCTCTAATTTCTTCATGCTTTTCATGCAGCATGTTACCACATAAACCCGTCGTTGCATTTTCATAATCAAAAATGTATGTCGGAAACGTAAATAAAAAAATGCAATTTATTTATAAATATGTACTTTTTTTTTTAAATATACCTAACGTTGAACAATATTTAACCATTGTACCAGAATAAACATTTTATAAAACACACTTAAATTCAACAAAACAGATAATGACTTTTGGGACACCCTGTATTGTATTGTAGCAATCATTCAGTTTCAAAATTGTAACACATTGTGAGATAATTGTGTTATATGTTTGGTACTTGATGAAAAATACTAACAGCATTATTAAATAATAATTTGAGCCAATAATAGTTACAAAAAAAACATTTTAGAAGCATAATTAATTTGTGTACTTATTTTTTAATACAATACGTATTTTTTTAAATAAGAATACCAAGAATTATTAAAGCTGCAATTACAAAAATCTTTTCATAAACAGAAATCTATTGGCAATAAAAAATAACTTCAAACCAGCAAATAATTTAGTTACGCCATGAAATAAGGGACAAAACCACGTTAATTGTGAAAGTCAAGATTGTAAAATTTTGAACACATTTATTTACTTCCAAAGTATTTACATCTCTGACGTTTGGAAAGTACATTCAAAAATTTGTTAATTGCAGTACAAGAGTAATATGCATATTAATCCAAAAACGATCAAAGTTACTCAACTCGTGTGTTTTAAAGAGGCAAATTTATTAGATAAACCTCTTACAAAATATCCAAAAAATAAATACCAACGCTATCAACAATAATATTTTGCATTTTCAAAGATTTTTGATAAACTTGTTCATGGAGGTCTGTTATACAATACGCTTTGGTTAAACTGAAAGTCTTACAGAAATTGAAAGCGCAAATATCGTACAAGCTTTTCTATTCGAAAAACAAACAGTTATGCAAGTTTAGAAAACCTAATACCTATATCTAGCAGTGACAACAAAGATAATTTAGCGTGAATTAAAATTAATTAAGACAATGTTTCTTTAGCAATTAACAAACAAATTTTCTTTGACATATTAACCACTACCCACTAAGGACTAAGCCTATTCAGTTGCAAAATTAATTAGTAAGGCGATGGGTGGACAATGACGAAAAAAATTATAATCGCGAAAGATTTCCTGAACAGATACAGTTCCAATTAAAAAATGGGGATTTTCTTACCTAGGGCAATTGAAAGTTAATTTTCTAGCAATTTTCTGAGAAGCACAGTTTGTTTTTTTGCATTGAAATAGGCTTTTAGGCAGGTTGATATACGCAACCCAATTATCACCTGTGTAAAAAAACAAGTTTCTATTCACACGTAAATGGCTAAAATCCAAGCTAAAACCTCTAATTAATTTCAGATTCTATTTAGTACCACTCCTATAATATCAATCGCATCAGAAAATTTATCTATTTCAAATAGAACGTTTTTCTATGGTATAACAAGATATAACAAACAGTTATGGTCCTTATCATCAAACAAAGGCAGTTTATCCTATCAGGAATCAAAATTTAATATTGCAATACACCTCGAAATAAGACTAAAAAAATCTATATATCTTAGGAAAGTGTTAAAGTCCGATCACATCATGTTGCATTTAGTTCTTAAATTAATCAAAATGATCTCAAACTGAGCCTCAACCACATTTCTTTGGGGCGCAGAAATAGACGGTTTCGGGTATTAATATTTTAAGAGAATCCCATAGATCCACAGATTATTATTACCTCGTGACTCATTTGCTTTTAGAAATAACCCTAACAAACTTTATACAGTGTACCAGATTACATTTTCAGCATGGGGATCTTGCTTATTATAAGAGATACAGGTTTGTTTAAATTAGATGAATTATTCCTTAGTATGAGAGGAGCACCTATCAATTACAAAATTCCTCGTGCTTCAGCTGTTATAGCAAAAAATATGAATATGTGAAATTTCTTTTTTCTCATAACTTTTTTGTCCTAAACATTAGATCAATTGTATTTGTACTTTCTTAATGTACTTTTTAATGGAGAACGTAACTGTTATTTTAGATTTTTTTAACACCAACCATTTTCGAGATACTAGGTATCCTTTTGTCATGTTAAGTGATTTAAGCTGTACAGTTGACCGAGTGTAAGAGACTTATTATCAAATGGTCTCGGAAATTTCAGATATTCTATGTTCAAACATTTTATCTGCAGCTCAACAAGTGCTTCTTCAGTTATGTTCCGATTTTTATTCCGTTTTATCTTTTTTAGAACTCAACCACAGCCATCAGCATGTCAAGCAATGGTTGACAAACGATGCAGCTGGACGCGAGGCAAAGTTTTAGGAGGATCCAGTGTGCTGAACACCATGATTTACGTGAGAGGTAACAAAAGAGATTACGACCATTGGAGAGAGCTTGGGAACGAAGGATGGGGTTACGATGATGTACTGCCTTATTTTATAAAGAGCGAAGACCAGAGAAATCCATATTTGGCAAGAAACACTAAATATCACGGCGTTGGTGAGTGATAATTAGCAGGATATTGCACAGAATACTAATTTTGTATTAATGTGCATATAACTTAAGACAAATTAATCAAAAATGGTTAGTGAAAAAAATAAATAAATAATTTCTTTCGGTCTGTTTAAAACAACTTGACAGTAAACAGAATATCTGGAACTTAAAGGCCAACAAAGACGATTGAATGGGCAAACTTTAGACTAATTTCAAATAACAAATTATTATTCGAATTTTTTATATTCCTTAAGATTTGCTTTGCTTTTAAAGTACATTAACAAGAATTAATATTTTCATGGCCTGGAATGCATACAGTTAAAAGGTCGTATTGATTTTTTGATATGCCTTCAGATGCTTTCTTTTCGCAAATTTATAAATTTTCATTAAATTATTCCAAAAAACCAAATACAGGGTATCCCAGTTAACGTGAACAACATGTGGATCTCGTAAACGGTAAGAGATACAGAGTTGGTTAAATGGATGAGAGTGATGTATGATTTAAGAGCAACTATTCTATGAAAAAAAAATCTTGAAAAAAATTTAGTTTTTGCGCCATGCGTAAAAAACAAAAAAATGACGTTTTCGATTTTTGCTTGTAACCTGCTTGTTTGAAATCATACCCAAAATATTTTTCGACATTATTTGGACACGTTTTTGCGTAGAATTGAAATTAGTTAATCAATTTTACCTATCTTCATTTGTTTTTGTTATTTTAACATCAACTTTCTTATTTTAAATACGGGTCGTAGTTGGCTATGACACCATTAAAAAGAGATTTTCTCTATCGTTTCATTGATGTATGGGTTTTTAGGTTTATTTTTAAAAATAATCAAGTTATAGCAATATTATTGTATTTGTTAAGTTTAATCAAAGTGGCCATTGGAAAACAAAACAAAACGTCACATAAATAAACTAGCTGTACTTAATTAAACACAAAGAAACCTAAATAATTTAAGATATTTTTCAAATTACATACTAATTCATGATTTTTCAATTACTTTTACTATTGAATCTAAATTTAACATGCGTTCAAAGTGCAATCCAAAGTATCTACTATATGGACAGCAACCTCTCAATACAGTTTTGGTTATCTACTGCGTCCCTTGTTACAAGATAAACTTTTAATCATTGCTACCCCAAACATCTCTATGGGCACTCTGTTTAGAATAAAAAATAAGGGCCGGGTGAGAGGCCTGTTAACGTTATTTTTAATGCTACTCTTTTCTACTACACGGGCAGCAACTTCTAAATACAGTTTTTGGTTATCTGCTGCGTCCCTTGTTACAAGACCAACTTGTAATCATTGCTACCCCAAACATCAATATGGGCACTCTGTTTAAATTAATAAAAGAGGGCCTGCCTAGAGGCTAGAACAGTTATTTTTAATGCTACCCCACAATACGGACAGCAACCTCTCTTTACACTTTGGTTATTTACTGCGTCCCTTGTTACAAGACCAACTTTTAATCATTGCTACCCCAAACATCTCTATGGGCACTCTGTTTAAATTAATAAAAGAGGACCCGGCTAGAGGCCAGAAAAGATTTTTAATGCTACCTTACTAGACGGGCAGCAACCTCTCTTTGCAGTCTTTGGTTATCTACTGCGTCCCTTGTTACAAGACCTACTTTTAATCATTGCTACCCCAAACATCTTTATAAGCACTCTGCTTAGATTAATAAATAAGGGCCGGGCTAGAGGCCAGTAAAAGTTATTTTGAATGAATGCTGTATTGAGCAAAGTGGCTATTGAAACAAACAAAAACAAAAAAAACGCGTGCCTTGGTATAATAACAAGGGACGCTAAAACAGTAGATTACTCAATTTTTCTAATTAAACAAAGCAATTTAAATGCTTACCGCTACATCTTTTACCATGGTAAACTTCTTGTTTAGAAGAGCAAGGAAGGCAAATGTAGTCTATCATTGTTGGAACATACCTGCAACAAAAAAAAACAAAATTTTAATACACAATTATTTACAGGTGGTCCATTAACAGTACAAGACGCTCCATACAACACCCCCTTGGGAATCGCGTTCCTGCAAGCAGGCCAGGAAATGGGCTATGACATAGTCGACGTGAACGGACCCCAACAAACCGGATTCGCCCTGTTCCAGTACACCATGAGACGAGGAACGCGCTGCAGCACGGCCAAAGCATTCCTCCGCCCCATACGTCTCCGCAAAAACCTCCACATCTCGATCCTGACACACGTCACGAAAATACTCATTAACCCCGAAACGAGCCACGCGTACGGAGTCCAGTTCATCAAGGACGGCCGTTACCAGACCGTGCGAGCCAGAAAGGAAGTGATACTATCAGCCGGAGCCATCAACACCCCGCAATTGCTGATGTTGAGTGGTATTGGACCGGCGGCGCATCTTCAGCAGTTCGGGATACCCGTCGTGCACGACTCGCCGGGCGTTGGGAAAAACTTGCAGGACCACATCGCGGCCGGAGGCTTGACGTTTTTGATAGACCCGCCCGTCAGCTTCGTGCAGAATCGCGTCTTCAATATTAATTCCGCGTTGAGATACGCCGTCACGGAGGACGGTCCGCTCACTTCAAACGTCGGCTTGGAGGTCGCCGCCTTCATTTCCACTAAATACGCCAACCAAACCGATGATTATCCTGATATAGAGTTCATGATACTAAGTACGTCGATCAATGGTGATGGTGGGACGCAGGTCAAAAGGGCGCATGGAGTTTCCGACGAGTTCTATAACGAAGTCTTCAGAAGCATCGACAACAGGGATGTCTTCAGCGTTTGGCCAAAGGTGCTACGGCCCACATGCACCGGTGAAATCCTGCTCCAGTCAAAAAATCCGCTACAATATCCCTTACTGTATCATAACTACCTGACGCACCCGGATGATGTACGGGTTATGAGAGAAGGAATCAAAGCTGCCATGGCTTTTGCCGACACCGCGGCCATGAGGCGGTTCGGAACACGATTTCACACGATTCCATTCCCGAACTGCAAGCACATTCCTTTGCTAACGGACGAGTACTGGGACTGTGCAATGAGGCAGTACACACTCTCGATTTATCACTATTCGTGCACCGCCAAGATGGGGCCTCCGACGGATCCCATGGCCGTCGTGGACCCCCGCTTGAGAGTTTACGGTGTGAGCGGTCTTAGGGTGATAGACGCGTCCATTATGCCGAAGATAACGAACGGCAACATCAACGCTCCCGTCATCATGATAGGAGAAAAAGGCGCCGATCTAATCAAACAGGAATGGATGAGTACTGGCGTGAGAAAAAAGAGGAACGCCGATAAACTAGAAACGTATCAACGGGTCGTTTACTACAATAATCAAACAGGCGAGGATAGATGATGAGAACTCTTAAGGCAAGCACTGTAAATTGATTGTACGAGAAGTATTAGCAACAATTTTTTCTAAGTCAGTTATGTGGAGTTTCCGTGTTGTATTATTTAATGACTTTCCTAGCAGTTCTGTTGGTGGCATGGGCGTCCACAGGGAAGGGCAAACGGGGCACTTGGCCCTCCCTGGAATCGAGTACTCCATTAATGACCAAATGAAAGAGGGTCAAGCTAAAAGTTCGTTAATATTTTAATGCATACTTTTGCAAGTTTTGCCTCCCCCTCGATACATTTCTGCGGACGCCCATGGTTGGTGGGACATGTGCAAAAGCTGTAATCGTAGTTGCTGGTGGTTTTAAGTTATCAAAGAACTATTAGATTTTAGCTCGGCCTAAAACTTGTTAATGAAGTCTTAGCATACGTTTCATCCCTTATTATTTTATTTACAATGTTTCAGTTGAGAAAGGGACCCGAAAATAAAATTCTGAAAAATCTTACCGAAAACTTAAGAGAAGAAAACTAACTTCCTTTCTGTAGAAACAAAGATTTACACTATTATATTATTCCTTAAACTTTTTTTGAACCGTAGTAATTCAATGAAGTAGGATATTAATTTTGCGGGCATCAAAATTTAAAAAACTAATTAAAAAAGCATGCGAAGCAATATAAACCTGTATAAAAGTTGTTGAAAAAAAAAACTTGTTTATTTCCGACAAGAATATCTTTTAAAGAATGTTTCGACTAGTTTTAAAACTCTTGTATCTATGTATAAATCGGTTCTATAGCGTCTGTCGGCGCTGTCCGATCCTCAGACTTCCTCCACCCCTTCCTATCCTGCCACTGGTCCTCTTGCAGATGTCTTTCGCTCATAGCTCGATGAATGCCCTTGTTTCATGTCTTACTGGGTCTGCCTCGTTTTCTCCTTTCAGGAGGGATCTAGTCAAGCGTTACTTTTAGCAGTCGATGGTCTGCCATCCTTCTTACATGTCCGTACCAAACTAGTTGTCGTCTTTCTGCTTCTTGTATTATAGTTTCCCTCAGTCCGATTAATTCTTTAATTATTGTTGTGTTCGGTACTCTATCTAGTCTAGATATTCTACACGATCTTCTTACGGCATCCTCCTTTTTCTAATTAATATCTGCTTCTATTTATGAGTCCCTATGATTCACTTCGTATGTAAGTGTTAGGGTACTACCTTTTTGGCAACTTCCACTTTAGTACATTACACAATTTCTCCATTTCCAAAAAATGATGTTCTTAATCTGTTAAATATTTTTTTAACTCTTCCTGTTCTTTTATTGATTCCTTTGGCCATCCCCCAGTTTCTTTGAATATCAAACTGTTCTACATTTTCTCCTTCTAATGTGATGTTATGTACTTTGTCTCTGCTGCAATAGTATCGTTAAAATCCATAATACGCCATAACTTCGTATGTTAAAAAAAACTAATGAAATTTTATATCAATAAAACAATCTTCTAATTTATTAAGTATCGCAAAAGTTTTATTAAGAGATTCTTGTAACTTTAAACCTAGTATTTTTACCAAATACATCACAAAAATATTTAAAAGTTAGCCATTTTTCTATAAGGAATTACAATAAATTAATATAACAATATACTTGTTAATTTTCAATAAAATAATTTAAATCTAATCAGGTTAACTCGAAAAAATTTAACCTGTTTATTGTAATGCAAGTTTTTCATTATTAGGACTCTTTCCTAATCTTTTGAAAGCTCAAAAAAAGGTCGTTTTGGGTCCTTGTCTTTTGAATTGAATATGCAGTCTGTAGTAGACACTTAAATAGACAATCTTGCTCAAGTAGACACCTTAGTGTTCAGAATGGCGTTGTAAATAATTAGTCAACTATATTATATGTAAATTTAATACTTATAAGAAACACCTGTTTGCTCATCTCCTTAGTTAGGTACTCGACTATATAAATATAATATTTTTATATGTAATTAGGTATACAGAAATTGTACATACATTGATGTTATACATATTTTTTATTTTATAAAAAAAACATTGAAACTGTAACAAAAAAAATATTTCTGTAAATAAATATTTAAAATAAAAGGTTACTTATATATATTTTAGAAAACAAGTGCTAAACGGAATATGATTTTAGATTATTGATTCTATTGTATTTTCAACTCTAAATGGTACTGTTATGAATTTATTCTGAAGAAAACTACATTCGTTACTATTTTCAACTACTGCTTTTTTGTCATTGTCGAAGTTTTCTCTTATTTGTGTACAATGTACAAATCAATAGGTAATAGAGAGTATAACCCTATACGGGGCTGAACTATGAGTAACTTATAAAAGAGAAGAAAGTAATATTACAGCTCTGGAAATGGAGTACTGGAGGAGATGCTGCGGTCTTACTAGACTTGACAGAATCTGAATCTCCTCAACGTCCCTTGCATTTACAGGCACTTAAACGCTTTTGAACATAGTAAAACAATCATAATTTGAAAATGTTCTTGGGTTAATCCATTTATGAACCAATAAAATAAAAATTACTTATCCTCACTTCCTTAGTGTTTTAACATGTAAAGAAAATAAAGAAAAAGTGAGGAAGAAAAAAAAGACTTACAACTAAAGCTTGGGGTGAACAAGATGAGCAATGTTTAACAAAACATATTTGTATTGTCAGATATTTATACTCTAAAACGTTACGTTTTAAATAATTTTTTAGAAAGTGAAAATAAAACTTACATCATCTTCTTAAATATTTCTGTGCCAGAAGCATCTCTTTCGTCAACTTTCAACAGAATGTTAACGAAGATTTTTTTGGAGAAAAATGCTCGAAGCCTTCTTACAAACACGTGAATATTGTAATTAAAATTAGACAGAACATGCTACGATGTGTTTCGATAATATCAATTGGGTCAATTTTAAGCTCAAACTTTCCCGAAATGTTATAATTAAACCGGTGTCAAATTAAATATGCAGTTTGCTATTCAAAAATTTAGTATACTCAACGCCTTTGGCTACTACAAACTAGTGATAAAAAGCATAGACATTAAAAAAACTACAGGCAATTAATAACTTAACGATCTTTAAAGACAAAAACCATAAACTTTGTTACCTACATTAAATTTGATATGCTAAATTATAATGTTTAATGAGGGATGTGTAATAAAAATAAAGTTTGAAGCTAAAGCAAGGTTTACATTTTATGTAAAACAGTTATGTATTTTAAAAGAATATTAGGTTGATGTGACGTTAATAATTATTTAACCCTTGACCGCCCAGTAGTGTCCAACGGACACATTTTCAAATTGATTTGCATACAGAATCAAAACTGTTCATTTTATCGCGAAATCGCTTTGTCTAATTTATCCCCTATGTTTTATCTCTCAAATTCTCTTACAAAAGTTTTCTAAAAGAAAGTAAGTTTTTCCTAATTTAACAATTTTGATAAAAATAACGTAACTACCCAGTAGTGTCCGATGAACACGCATCTGAAAATCTTCAATATTGTATTAAAATAAAGTAGAAAAACGTTTATTTATTGTTATTTTATAACATGTAATAAACATTATTATTTATTAAAACGACACCAATAATGCCTTTTTTGGAATGTTCCGAACAGACATTTTGATTGCATTAATTGCAACACTGTTTTGTGTTTCTAGATATTTTCGACGGGCAAATATGGCACCGTTTTTTTTTTTTTACAACAGATTCATCTTTGTTTTTTGGACTGAAACTTGTTGACTCGGCCCTGCAACATTCTTCACAGCTTCAATGTGGTGTTCAGTTAACCCTTTTTGTCATTTCTCTGTATATGAGGCGTTACCAATTGGGTTGCATTATCTCGTAAAAATAGTTTTCTTTTAGAATTTATTTTTCGCTGATTCCAAGTGAGATGTAAATGTTTCCATAAAATTAATGATGCAGCGCCAGCAACATCAATATTATTTTGAAAAATTGCTATTGGCCACCTATTTGTTTTGCGTCGAACTGTATACTCATGCACCGTTTGATCTAGCGTATCGACGCCGCCTTTTGTCTCGTTATAATATAGATTTACATCAGATTTATTTTTGTTTGCGATATCTACTTGATTGGTATGGTGCATAGTAGACAAAAAAATAACAGCACGGCTTTTTCTTGCCACATACGAAACCAACGTCACATTTTTTAAAAATAATTATTGGTAACGCCTCATATACAGAGACAAGGACAAAAAGGGTTAGCTAAACACCACCTTGAAGCTGTGAAGAATGTTGCAGGGTCCAGTCAACAAGTTTCAGTCCAAAAAAAAAGATGAATTTGTGGTAAAAAAAGGCGGTGCCATACACACAACACAAAACAGTGTTGTAATGAATGCAATCAAAATGTCTGTTCAGAACATTTCAAAAAAGCATAATTTGTGTCAATTGTTTTAATAAATAATAATGTTTATTACGTGTAATAGAATAAACGTTTTTCTGCTTTAGTTTAATAAAATATTGAAGATTTTCGGATGCGTATCCATTGGACACTACTGTGCAGTTACGTTACAAAAGCTTACTGGGCGGTTAAGGGTTAAACTGACAGACAAATACTGTCAAAATTTAGGTGATGAAAATCACGGCCTTTCAGATTAAAACAGTCATCAAATTTTAGAATAATATCTTCAATTAAAAATTGTACCTTTAGTCTTAACTCAAGTATCATTAGGTAAAAAAGTTAAAAACCATACATTAAAGCAAATAATGAATAAACAGGGAAAAATACTGACCAGAAAAAGAAATTATCGAAAGATGGGGAAATTATTTGCAAGTGGACACCCGGTATAAAACATTAAATGTTTACCGAGAAGCCTTTATTTTTATTAATATCATAATAACTATAATTATTACTTTTAACATAATTTAATTACAAGTGAAAATTATTTTCATGGTATAATGTTTGGTTTACATTATTTTTTTCGCACGGTACATAATTAAAAACTTGCAATCCAATTACAAAAAAAAAGAAAAATTAACTAGCACTTCTCGATTTCAATAAGACATCATTATGAAACAATTAAAATAATTAAATAACAGTTGCAATGACGTTTCCGCTCGTCATAAATAAGCGCCAATTAACATAATTACCAGTTTCACTAATAAAGATTCATGTTATTCGATTACATCTCCCTATTGCTGATATAATTAATAAAATATTTGTTTAATTTTACTTTTCAAATAATTTTCAGTTTCTTTTCGCATTATTATTTTAATGGATTAATAATTAGAGTTGCTGGAGCGGTTTTGATTCGAAATTTGTTGTAAATTTGAGATGAAAACGCATAACTCCTGTAAAAACCTAATTAAGATTAATTGATGTTATACTTTAGATATCAATTTCTCTAAACATTGCAGCATCAGATAGTAGCATTTGGCAGCAGTTAAGTTTGGGAACATTTTTTAAACACAACAAAATTAAAATACATTTAAATAACTCTTAACCTTTCAATAACTACGGCCCCGTAGATATCCTAAAAAAATTTTGCGCGCCCCTAGTTTGTAGAAGCAAAATCATTAACCCTTATTCTCCTAGCGTCGTCAAATGACGACGTTTACCTGTCCTGTAATAACGGTGTATTGTCAGGTACCTGATGATTTTAAACCTGTCAGCTTAAGTTTAATTACTCAGGTAAACAATTGTTTTCATAAATGTAGCCATTGCATCGCAGTAAGTTGCAGACTTCGAACATATTTAATTGTTAAAAGTGACCAATTTACGAGAGAACACGAAAACCATGACGTCGTCAAAAAAGTAAGTACTAAATAATATAATTACGGTAAAAATATTTTATTTGTTTACATATTTTGAATACATAATAGTCAAGTGTTTTTTATATAAAATGTAATTATTTATAATAACATTTATAAGGGAGTTATTTCGCTATAAATTTGATTGTCGTCATATGACGACGCTAGGAGAATGCATGTACTAACATACCCTATTTGTCCTTAGATTTTTGAGTGTAGCCGAAATGATGGATTTGTTAGAAAATGATGATAGTGACCAAGATATTTTTATTGAACCACCTGCAGTTAATGAGCTAACAGACGAAGATTCAGATGAAGAAGAAGGGACGAATATAAACTGTTTATCAAGAAATCAACTAATGGCACCGGCAGAGAAAAAAACAGACCAGAAAAGAAGTTTCAACTATTTCCAACCTAAACAAAATACCAAAGATCACCAAAAAATCAAAAAAAGATCAAATTATATGGAGCAGTGGCGGTAAAACTATACATATACAACCTAGTCAATTTCATCTTATGGCAGAAGAAAATATTGATGAAGTCACTGCTGTTCAATATTTTGAACGGTTTTTTGATGATACTTTAATCGAATTAATTATTACTGCCAGTTCCGAATATTGCTTATCAAAAAACTGGCCAGATATAAAATTAACCAAAGAGAAACTGCGAGTATTTTTTGCCATTTTAATTGTTTCTGGGTACAATCCATTGCCAGGAAAAGCAATGTATTGGAGTACATGTAGTGATTTGCGCAACATTACGATATATGAATCTATGCGGAGGGATAGATTTGATAATATCATGAAATCACTTCATTTTAAATTAAATTTAAACTTAGACAAGCTCGATAAGTTTTTCAAATTACGACCATTAATTTCATATATTCAAAAAAAAATTATGGAAAATTATACACCCACCTCAGCAATATCGCATGATGAGGCAATGGTGGAATACTTCGGTAGGCACGGATGTAAGCAAGCGATTAGAAATAAACCAATACGATTTGGATACAAGGTTTGGTGTCAAAATTCACCATCTGGTTATCTAATCGCCTTTGATCCTTACCAAGGAAAAACTTATCAAGGAAATGAAATAATGGAGAGTAAATTTGGTAAATGTTCATCTACAGTGCTTTACTTGCTAGACCAATATCCTATATATACCTTGCTTTCAACCTTATCATAGTTTATAAGTTTATAGTTTATATGTCTCAAATTTAATTTACATTGTAATATACTTTCACAAATAAATCTGAAATTATAAAACATACCAAGATTATTATTATTTGTACTCATATTCCCCTAGCGTCGTCATATAACGACAGCTCCTAAGTCAGGACCTGCGTCCTGTAATTTAATAAAAAGTGATTTTTCATGTATCTATCGCCATTTTTAAACAACTGATTGAATTTCAAAACATTTTGATAAATATTTCTTAATTCCGGAGAATAGGGGTTAAGATTTATAACACAAAGAGGTTTTATTTACTGATTATAAATACCAGATAACTTGAAATCTGATTTTTTTTAATGTTAGAAAAGCTTAAGTACAGAAAATTTAATGACTTAGAATTTGAAACTAAATGGTTTAACCAATCTGGCACCTTAAACTGATTGTGATACAAGGGATTGGAACACTGTACAAGAAAGGAGACAAAAGCGATTGTTCTAACTGTAGAGGAATAACATTAATGAGTGTACCAGGAAAAATACAGATTAAAAGAAAAAATAAAAAACACACCAAAAGAATCTCCACATGGTTTTAGAAGAGAAAGGAGTACCCAAGACCCAGTTTTTATATTAAGACAAACAACTGAAAAGAGCCTAACCAAAAACAAAGAAATACATCTTTGTTTTATAGACTTGGAAATAGCATTCGATAAAATCAAAAGAAAAGACGTATGGAGGGGCCTAAGAATGAAGGGAATAGAAATAGAAACAATCAACATAATAAAAGCAATGAATGGAAAAACGGTTAATATTGTAAGAACACAGAATGAAGAGTCGGCAGAGTTTGAAACGAAAAAGGGCTTAAAACAAGGATGCGTGCTCAGTTCACTATTATTCTCAGTGGGGTTTGTAAAGAAGTAAAACAGAAAATGAGGCCGTTCCATCTAGGCAACTGGAATATGGAAAAAATAAACATAACTGAGCCAATGTTCCCAGAGAACATGGTCACAGTCGCGGAATCAAAAAAGAATCTACAATGTAACCTAGAAACTCTTAACCAAAAATTGAAAAAAAAATCAACAGAGAACAAAGGGCATAACATCACTTTAAATGGGCTTAGGTTGGAACATGTAGAAAGCTTTAAATATTTAGGAGTGATCATAGAGAAAATTGGAGGAATAGACAAGGAAATAAGTGAAAGGAAGGAAATGAGGGAAGAATATTTAACAGTTTAAGAACAACATATTTTGGAATTAGAGAAGTCCCAAAACGAACAAAAGTAGAAGTGGACACTCACAAAAAAAAATGGTTAACGTGTAAATGCAGCAGAAATGGGGTTTCTAAAAAAAAATCCATGCAAAAACCAAACAAGATAGAATCAGAAATATAAACTACATGGATAACACAACACCATAGGAATATAGTTAAGACAATGTTGCCGACATGTACAACGTGCCTTTTTAAACCTATCTCTTTCTATATTATGTGGGCCCAATATACGCTATCTTTGTTTTGGACCCGGGCCCGCTGTCTTCGTAGCGCAACCGTGATAATAACTGTAACGTACTTCCTACCTAGCCTATTCTAGCGACTGACGCGTGAGTGACATTTAGAATTTTTTGCTATTAAAATCGTCGTTTAACTGAATCAATTGATTCTAATAAGCGGTGTTCACTGTACTTCAATAAAACTTACTAAGTCTGATCTAATGTTATTGTATCCTCCCATATTTGACACGGAAACATCCGAGTACATTGCATCTACTAGTAGTTCAAATAACGCTTTGGTTCAAATTTCGCGCGTAACCATAGTAACGCACACGATTTTACTCAGTGGGTCCGGAAAGCGAGATAGAAATATACTTTCATATGTGTTAGAAGGGGATGCAGTATAATTGTACGTCTGGGATATGTGTACACATAGTTGCATTGTGGTAGTGTTATCCATGTAGTTTATATGATCTAAGCTTTTATCTAATATACGGTATAACTTTTATCGTAGTGAAATAACCAATGCAGATTGTATATCGCAGGTCAAACAATTCCAGAATTTCACTAAGTCAGTGAGATATCAAAAAAAAAAATCGTTGGAACCACTGAAGGAAATAAAAAGAAAGCAAAAATGGTAATAATTATCATTTCTCTAAAATATTTTATGCTTTTACGTAATTTTGTTTTACAAAAGTTTATTCAATTACGTAGCAACATACCTGGAGTGAAGAATTGCGATATATAAAATAAATTGCATTTTTCGACTCATAAAAATATTTTGCATAAAAAAAATTTACAATCAGGAAATATTTATAATAACGTGTAGCGGTAGCGTGTAGATATATAAATGAAATATGTTTAATTGTTTGATATTAATATTGATATGTTTGAAGCGGAACTCTTTTATAAATTATTGATTAGTAAAGTTTATTCATACGAAAAAGAGACAGTTTACCATCATACCACAGCATTACACTTGCTAAATACGTATTATATTTACAGTATTATAATCTTCTGAGCTACTAGGAGCGTTCAAATTTAACCAGGGATGTATCTTTTTCTTCTTGACGTTTCGGAGTCGAGGTATGCTTTTTTATTTCTGTGTTATGTTTCTCCACTCCTGCCTATCGTTAGCAAATTGTGGCACATCTCTCCAGCTGACTCCTTTTTCTTCTAGTCTCTGCCTCACTTCTTTTTCCCATTTCATTCTTGGTCTTCCTCTATTTCTCTTTCCCTCCATCTTCATTTGCCATCCGATTTTCGCGTATCTACTTTCTTGCATGCGTAGTAGATGTTCAAGCCATCTTAATTGATTCGTCTCCATCTTTTTCTTAATATCTGTTACTCCTAGGTTATTTCCAATTTTTTTATTACTCATTTTATCAATCCTTCTATTCTTCTCAGAAATCTCATTTCCTGTGCCTGTATTCTTTGTTTCTAGTGGCGTAGTAAAATTTCGTCACTGCCGCTATTCTGTTATTCAGATCTTCCTCCGGTTTACCATTTTCTGCAGATATTGTTCTAAATATTTAAAATTCGCTACCTGTTCTATTTTTTTTTTGACCAGGCATACAACTATGTTCATGATTTTTCGCTATAACCATAAACTTTGTCTTTGTTATATTATTATCCATATTACATCTACTTAATGTATCTGCCCGTACGTCTAGATTGAATTGCAAGTAATTCGCTTTTAGCTAATAGCACCACATCATCTACAAAGGCTAATTCTGTTAAGGGTATTGGTTTTACTTAAAACAAAAATATACAACATTGCTGAACGAATTAAAAATTATATCTGGGCAACCTTCGTCTGAATACACTTGTACCATGGATTTGGAAGCTTTCTGATTCCTTGCTGGAAGCCGCTTTTTGACTGCATCCTGTTCACCAAGTCCAGAACATGTTACTTATGTACAGGGTGGTCCAAATTCGATGGGATTACAAGGGTATCTCGTTTAATATTGAAGATAGAGAAACGGTTAAATTACCAAAAATGTGCAGTTCTTAGAGGCAAACTCGGAACCGTTTTCAAAGATATTCTATCATTCCGGTTTTTTCTATAATTATACTTCACTGACCATTTTTTCTTAACTTTTTTGCTGGCTATTTGAAAACGCAACGAACATAAATTTAAATGCGATTAGGCACATGCATATTAAGCACTTTTTAACACGTCGTTAATTTGTTATGCGCAAACATGGAACAAATTTTGAAGATAAACTTTCCTCGCTTCGATTAACAGTAGCATGTCTTCTTACACACTAGAATTATAATAATTATGCTCTGTGACTCGCCCATGCAAATTTCTGGCAATAGATTGTATCTGCCTATCATTAACTTGATTTCTATTATTACAGGTTTTAAAATATCCACTTTTTACGACTTTTTGGTAAGTTTTGTGAAAACTATTTATCCTTCAGCAATTTCAATTGCGCATTTTTAATTAATAAAATTTGCAACTTTGTATTTGTTATCTTTAATACTTTCGCTTAGCATGTATTCTGGCTCAATCCGCCTACAATCGTTATAGGCAAGGGCGGATCTACATAGGGACTAATAGGGCTTAAGCCATTGGCCCCCAAGTGTCAAGGGCCCACAGAAATTGAATTATCATAAATTTTTAATACTTTTTCATTACCAATGACCACTTATCGTATAGTAAAAAATAGTTAATATTAATAATATAATAATAATGATAATTTACAGTGTTATTTGTTTTATTTTAAACAATGTAACAGTTTTCACCACCATTTCATAAACAAATATATTTCAAATATGATTTTGATGTTATTAAAACTAAATTTTAAACCCCAATTTAAAGATTCTTAATCTAACAATTAATGGGGCCCTCTTCTCTAATACGATCTTTTAAATTTTCGATATTCTCCAGCCTCTTAGCATAAACTATATTTTTAAGGTGACCCCATCATTGAAAAGAGAAAAAAAGCTTTAACAAATATAGGGGTATCTTGGCATTTAAAAAAATTCAATTGTTTTTCATTGCCCTTCTGTTTTTCAAAAAATTGGAATTTAAATTTTATTTTATGGTGGTAAACAGAGTACCAAACAACTTTTATTCAAAACGTTTTTCCTAAAGTGAATATTTACTGAAATATATACCATATTCTACACCTTTTGGACACACGTATAGTTACCGAAATATCACAAAAATACTGTACAGTTTATATATCGAAAAAAATCTCCCATTAAAAATATTAGGATAAAAGACAGACAATCCTTTGCACGATACACCTTCATACCCATATTTGCATATTTACGAAATAATAATCTAGAAATTACATTTAAATATTAAATTTTTTGCAAAGAACTTTAAAGATAAAAAAAGAAAATGTGCACTAACAGTAGGTAATAGCAGTGCAATTGCACAGGATAATAATAATTTTACATACAAATATTCATGATGTAAAAAGCATAAATTTAAAACGCGTTACGAGTTCAGGAGAAAGACAAGAACTAGTGACCACTTCAGCTGCGTTTGTAAGTGTGTGGGAACATCACATTATAACTTGAAACAACTAGTAATGTGTGGAGAATTAGCGGGGATTTCTTTAAATTTGTTTGTGTGTAGCTTTTTACAAGTAGTGCAGTGTGTGTGCTAGTGGCCAAAGGCTTACAAAATTTTCAGAGGTCTGTTACATTTATTATTATAAACATTCGTTATTGTAGAAATTATTTTTTAATTAACTAAAAGTAGTGTCGTTGCCTGTCTCCAATTATATTTAGTAACCTACCAACGTAAAAATCAAAATATTAAATGATTCCTGTAAATATTTTTCCGTAAAATTAGAAAAAAAAAATTAAAAAACAATGGGACACTTGATTTTTGAGATATAAGCCAAAATTGCCTTTTTTTATATGGCAACCATACTTGGCTATGGGTTCATTAAATAGAGACTTTTTCTCGTTTTATTGATGTATGGATCTTAGGTTTGTCTTTAAAAATAAGCAAGATATAACAATATTATTATATTTATTAAGTTTAATCTAAGTGGCTATTTAAAATAAAACAACAAAATAGCACATCAATAAAACATTAGTTGAAGACATAAAAAGTTCAAACTTAAATATTTTAAGATATTTTTTACATTTAACAATAATTTATGATTTTCCACTTACTATTATGTATATTAAATCTAAACCAAAACATTTAAAGTGTAGCCCTCCCTTCATAGACAAAACAAATTTGAGCTCTGCCCTCTGTAGATAATGTTTCCCTAAGCATATTACTTTTTATTTTATGAAATGTTCTTAAAACAGCCAGTCTTAAAAACATTAAATGCTACAATTGATGAATTAAGATTAGATTGTCATCACGTATAAAGTTTTTGTGTCAACTGTATCAAAGTGTTTTCAGCATAACATTGCATAAAAGTAAATGAATGAAATAATTTACTGTTGATTTAGACTTGTATTAACTTAATAAAAACCACTAAACTTTACTTAACTTACTTGGATTTTTACTCACAATTCTAAACCATTTTTAAAAGTCTCGTCTCTTTATCGCTTGCAACCTTGAAGCTGATTTAGCATTTCTACAAAAATTAATTTGATAAGAGAAGAAGTAACTTTCAATTAACCTGATTTTTCTCAATAAACGAATAACATAAGTAATACCAGAACATACTGTTAAATGTGTGTAGTTATGTTCGTTCAAAATCTTTAAACTGGCTTTGTCTAAGTATGGTATAAATTTAAATTTTGTTACAAAAAACAATTCAATATTATAAACTTTGTCATAATGTGATTATTATCAGTCTGATTTATTGATATTTAATATTAGCTATTTTGATTTAAGTTATTTCTTACTCTCTAACAACATTCAAATGGTTACGTTTATATAAAAAAATATAATTTGATATTTGACAAGACATAAGCTTAAGTTATATTTACATATTACGTTAATACGTACACTGAGCGTTTTGTTTCCGCGTAACAATACCTATGTAGCTTTTTTAACTTTAAACAGAATCATTTTTTACATTCCATATCAAATTTTGTTTCAAAATTGTACAATATATATTGTAGGTAATTAAATTTAGTAGTTTTTAAATTATATACGATTTAACCATAACTCATACAGAGATGAAACCTTCCCAAAATATTAATATTTCAGAACTTAACCATGCCATTCAAATATATTTTGAATTTTTTGTTAATAACACGTCTGTTCGGTCCATTTTGCTTTACTTTATATGTTACTAAGCAGCGTTTTTTCACCGCAACACCATATATTTTTCACATTTTCTTCTAGATAATTTAATAGTCTTAAAAATAATAGAGCAAAGTCAAAGTCTAAAATTAACAATTTGCCGGCTATTGGGATTTTAATAATAATTCATAGGATGCCATACAATATTTGTTAGAATTTAACCAGTAAATTAAAAAAAAAAGCTTTTAATGTACTTATTATGTTTAAAGTTAACAACCCATCATACTACGTAAGATAGAAATTTGGATCTACAAAATATTTAGTCTTTTTTACCAAAATCTGTTATATTACTAACACGGTGATCTCAGCTAACATTACATATTTTTTTAAAATTGCTGAGTGACTAAATTTTTAATAATGCAAGTTCAATTAAATATGTTTTTAAAAACAAGACTTGGATTAAAAAAAGTCGTTTTATTTTATCGAAATACCTTCATTATATTTGTTTCTATTTACATGACTTCGTAATTTTTGTTTTTGTTTGGATTTACATTAAAAAGTATTCAGCCCTGTTCAAGTTATTTGCCGTACTTTTGATATGTCTGAGGCAAGAACATGCATACATACTACATTTTTAAAATTGCTGAAATAACGTTAGTATTGAATGAAAGTGAATAATTAAATTTCCTGTGCCGATAACCACTATTAAGGAACGAGATAAAAATTAAGAAAAGTATTTTTTAATTAAAAATAAGAAATTTGTGTTTGTAGTGAATGACAACTTAACAAATCACTGTTTCAACCAGTTTGACGGGACATATATTTTACTACTCACTACTTTTGATGATTTAAAGAGTGAATGTCGATTTAGTAGTAAATAAATTGGATTCCACAACATCAAAACGTGATTTTACAAAATGAACGGAAAAGCCTACATTGGCCGTACAAGGTCTTATTTTTAACAAAAATGCAGAATGTGTACACTATTATCGACGAAAGCAAAGATTACACTCCAGTATTCATTCTAGACAAAATCCAATGCAGAGAGAAATCTGCCATCTCGGTCAATTTTCAAACCGTAGCAAGAAATTTATTTGTTCAGAATTTTAAAATATTAATCCCGTTTATATGGTAGATTACGGTAACAATTCTGTGGGATATTCTGTTAAATATTATTTAACCAATTATCCTTTCTAATTATGTCAAATATGATTGATTATCCTTTGAAATAAGGAAGATTAATATAACAATTCGGTTATTATAATAGTAATTACCAACATTATTCGGGGTTAGAAATAATCAAAAACATTGACTTAAAAAAATTTAACAGAAAATTATTAAAAGATCTCGTAAAATAAACACTACTTTTTTTAGTGTAGTCAATAATCAACTACATTGTGTAGAAAATAAAGTTTCGCACGTTTTTGAGATATAGGTTACAAAATTACAATGATTAATACAAGTTACTAACTAAATACAGAATATCGTCAAACACCTCAGAATCGTTTTCTTCTTCAGTTATTTTCAATCAGTTAAAAATAGCTTAAAGGAATAGTATTTTGCTAATACACAGATCAGTAGCACACTCTCAAAAATCGAAACCAATACTTGTTACAATACAAGTGCAAAACTTTTATTGACCAGGGAACGTCGCGATATGTTGTGCAAGAATCTGATCAAGGCTCTGTTCATTGCATAGTTATATATGTACGTGCCACTGGCCATTGCCTATGGAAAAATAGGGGAAAAATTGAAAAGTTGAATAATAAAAGTAACTTTTGCGATCGCGTTGGCCATGAAACCGTCAAAGATAAAATAGAAATTCTTTTATTTACAAATTTGCGCATTCTTTGCAAGTAAAATAGTGAAAATTTTTTGAAAAAATCTTACAACTGTTCCGGGGGAAAACGTCAAAAACGAAACTCGTGCAGAAGCGCTATGATTTGGAAAGTTGTATAACTAAATCTACGCGACCATATTTGGCTTTGACATGAATCGAAAGCTTATTTTTTGCGCTTTTCAAAAATATATAATTTGCTTATGGTTGCTATTTAAAATAAGAAAGTTAGGTGTAATATATCAATATTCGTATGAGTAAAAAAAATTTAACATTGCTATCTTATTAAGGACAAAAAACCATGCCAAAAATGTCTTTAAAGTTTTTTTTTATCTTTTTGTTTAAGCGAGACATTTAACATTTTTGAAAATTGCCAAAAATCAGTTTTTGGCTAATTTCGAAAATTAAAAAAGATATCAAAAATCTGTTTACGGCAATGAATTCCTCTCGAAAAAAAAAATCGAGACTACGTACTTAGTTTTTTTCTATCTGTGATAATAACCGAGATAGGTACCTTGTATGGGCATTGAAAATAGGCCCCACTGTACAGTCTCAGTCTTCGAAATTTTGTACTTATTCATGCATCAGGCAACTATGCATAACAAAAGAGCTCGTTCTCATTTGAATTTATAATTGCTAAGGTCTTGAATATTACAGTTATTGTATATTCAACGGGTTAAAAACTATTTACAACCGTCTTATCGGCAGCTTTATCGTTTGTAGCAAATTTTACGAGTTCAAATTTTGTTATAATTACAACGTTTTGTAAATAATTGCACTTTCCTTCAAGAATACTTTACGGTAGAAAGTGCCCCGCCTCGATTGTATCAAAAAAAAACTCCGCGATATTGAAATATTTCAGCGTTTGATCTCAAAATACTTCAACGTCGAATCGATTATTAAGGGGGAAAAAAGGTTACTTTTCTTCCAAGAATGTTCGTCCAGTTTATGTAATTTTTATAACACTTGTAGCGATCTGTTTGTCAGGTTGAACGCGTTGTTTTCAATGGTACACTGACCGCAAAGGTCGAAGTAATAGAAAGAAAGTTTTCGTTATGCAATTACTTCATTGCCATTGTCAGAGAAAGTTGTTTCAAAGTTAATCTTAGAATGTGCTTGAAATTATTAACAATGCTATTGCAAATGGTGAAAACTCGTCGGAATCTCCCCGATCCTTTTCCGTTGTGGATTCATTAAACGAACGTGCGCTCATGTTACACTTGGCGTTAATTATAAAAGTTATAAATGTGTAATGAATTAATTATGTGAAAATATTTACAATTATAGTGCGTTTTGCATTGTTTGTTGTTATAAATTACACGAGCAAATTATTTAGGTAACTTTTTTTTAATATCATTAGTTACTGTCTTGCTGTGTGTGTTTTTCGGTTGAGGAGTTCTTGAATTTATCTTTTGCCTCATTAATTGTTATGTATTATCTGTGCGCAATAAGAAACCTACTAATAACTAGCAACCGAGCATGGAAAAATAATTTTGTTTTTAGGTCCATGTGAAATCATTACGAGATACTCATAAAATACTTACTTAATTCTAAAGCCTATCTATCTATGAAAGTGTAAGGCCACATTCTTTTTTTTTCTAGAGTTTTACTGGAGTTGAAGTCTAATTATTTGTGTTTTCTCTTTAATTTTAATTTCTTTTCGCATGTTCTTTTTCATTGCTTGTGTCATTTCCGATGTCCTCTTGTTATCTTTTCTTATTTCTTCTTTTTTTAAATTTGTTTTTTCTCGTGTTCTTTTTCTTTGCCTGTATCATTGTCCTAATATTTCTGTTATTCTTTACTATCAGTTTTTTTGAGGTTGATGGTTTGTTGTTGTTTTATTTTTTTTTCAACTTTTCTTGCTCCCTGTCCCATCTTAATTATATTCCATCAATTGTGATCTTTTGATAACCTACTTTCGTTGTTCTTCCTCTCTGTCTCTCTCCTTCCGCTATTTGTTTTAACTTCTTTTGAATTTCCAGTTCCTCCTTTGTCATTTTGTTGTTAATAAATATTATTTCTTGGAGTTGTTTTAACTTATACAGGGTAGCACAGGGAAACAGGAAATTTTGAAGTTACTCTCACAAAGGTAAGTAAGAAAAATGAATTTAAAAGTTTTGTTGAAAACAAAAAGTAAATTACATGTCATTAAGTGTTCTAACAAAAAAAAACATCAATTTCCAAAATAAATGTCCATTCAAACGTATACATTCCTGGAAGCCAACGTCAATTGCACGAACGACCATTACACAGCCAAAAGGTTACAGTTTGGTGTGCCGTTTCAACACGAGGCGTGATTGGCCCGTACTTCTTTGAGGATGAGAGAAGGAATGCAAGGACAGTAACGTCTGAACGATATGTTGATATGCTCAACACTTTTGTAGCAGAACAACTTCAAAACTTTCTCGATCTTCATAATCCTTGGTTTCAGCAAGATGGAGCCACGGCCCATACGGCCAGAGCGTCAATGGCGGCCGTTCGACAGTTCTTTGAGAACCACGTAATTTCACGTTTTGGCGACATTCATGCCCGGTTTCTCCGACACATCTTAAGATCTAGCTGAATCTTAAGTTCGCCTTAACGGTATAAAGTGTTGCACCAAGCAATTTTAAGAACATATTCGACTTGAGCTGAGCTCACATCTTGAGTCGCTGTTTACTAGAACTTGAGCTGGAGTACATAACCTAAAAGTATCTTGTATTTGCTTTGTTTGTAGTTAAGTGTTTGTTTAAATTGTGATTTAAGTTTAAATATGGACATTGACTTTATAAATATGATAGATGATGCAGATGATGACTTGTACGACCCTGTAATTCCTCGAAGGCGATTTGTTCGCGCAAATCCATTTACGGATTTCGAATACTATCGTTTTTTTATGCGTTTTCGCCTCACAAAAGAGACAGTTATTGTGATCTTAGATCAAGTTGAGCCTCAATTGGAGTATACAGGGTGTTTGAAATTCGAGTTTAAGCATGGGGATCTCGCTTATTATAATAGCTAGAGTATAGGTTTAAATTTGGCAAAGTTGCTAAATTTGGTGCTCATTAATAATCCAAAGAGAAATTGGAAATATCTCAAACAGTATCCGAGAAAATTAGGAAAAACTGGAAAATACGATTTTTAAAAATCGTCTATAACTCCTTTGGAGTTTGAAATATTTTAAATGTGTAAAAAAGTTGGCCAAGCAACTTTTTAAGCCGAATCGGATGGTGGTCACAAATTTTTCCTAGGTCGATTCGTTTTTGTTTTAGACAACCAACTTTGTTTTTTGTGATGGGCAGCATAACGCGTTTTTCTTCGTTATTAAAGTTCATTTTTAGGACTAACAGGCTCTCGAGTTGTTTTGTTTCTTTCAAATCTTCCATTGTTTCTTTAATCATGTTCGTAATTATATCTATTGTTTTTGAAAACTTCTGACGTATATTCGTCGTTCTCACATTCTACAGGACCATCCCCCCACCGCTGTGCCATAAGGTATGCCTGTACATTAGAAGCTTCTCGCACAATGAACTTGTTAAACCTTTTTATTTTCCAATTTTCCTTAGTTCTCTCGTTATTGCTTTTTTTTAATGCGTGATAAGGCTCGAGCTTCAAGATTTCTTATCGCCGCCGACTCGTCGACCACTTTGCTTGCTTGCCAGAACTCAACTCAAGAAATACAATTCCCATTAATTATTTGATGATCTTTTCTGTACTTGTATATCCAATTTTAAGACGATTAATATGCGCCCTATACAGGGTGTCCCATAGATCATTACCACCTTGGTTCCCTGAATTATATTTAAAACCAACCCCAGTTAACCTTCTTTTTCTTAATCGCGTTCTCTTGTACTTTTAAGTGTTAAGGTATATTTTCCCTGTTCTTTTCTGTATTTTCATGAAGCACATCTCTTCACCTGACTCCTTTTTCTTCTAGTATCTGCTTCACTTCGCCTTCCCATTTTGTTCATGGTCTTTCTCTACTTATATTTCCCTCAAACTTCGTTGGCCATTTCATTCTTGCGTTCCTTTTTTCTGGCATGCGTATTAAGGAAGCCATACACGTGCAGAAAATCCTCAAGGAAAAAGCCTGCAGGATTTCCCTCAACTAAACCCTCGCACACACACACAGCGCGGAAAATCCTCAGGTTTTGACGTCAGTTCTTGATTACAAGTCATGGCCGTCAAAACAAAAACAGCTGAAGAACGCCATTCTTAGTAAACTTGACATCGCATTCAGATATTTCCCCTATATATTGACAATTGGGGTTTGGTCGGATTATCTCTGAAATCAAACGATAAAATCGTAGCGATAATAATCTTTGGGACACCGTTTACAATTTTAAATTTAAAAGTATGCTGTTGATAGTGGTCCTCCAGGTACATTTTCTCATCTCGTTCTGTTAACAAGATTTCAACACATAACAAGTTAATTTTGACATCCGTTGCTCTTTAAATTACAGCTCTCGAAATAAACCTACAACACTTAAGACTAATTTTACTTTGAATTATCTCTAGATCAAGAAGCCGATTAAAATACATTAACCACACATAACACGAAAGCACTTTCCTTCTTATTTATAATTATGCACATTTTAAACAAGTTGTGATGAAATAGGAATAAAAATTACGATGATAAGTTAAGGAACGACTAAATGAAAACGAAACCTTAAACTTTCGAAACAACACATGTGTGCGCTGCACTGTAACAGGTGTTTGATAAAGAAAATTGTTATGATAGCGACCAATAAACCTGCGATAATCTTTCACAGGTTGAACTGGTCTTAATGAACATGATATAAAACGCCGATTCATAACTAATTGTAATTTTGAACGGTGATAAAGGAAAATCGTGCGATTATTTCTTATCGTGTTGAACTGGAAAGAAAATAGAAATTGAATGAGTTAGGAATAATGAGCCGTTTGAACTATGTCTTTTATATAGAAGAGTTATGTTAGCGTTGTAGACAAGCATAAAACCGTCTGACGTCGTAAATTAAAAGCGCAAGTGTTAAGCGTAGTTTTCAATGGTTAGTGTCACAGCTAACGTGTTATTTAGCATATTGTTAGTATGAATTTATTACTGGTTCATGAATTGGTTTATGCACATGGACTAATAAATGTATAAGTCGCTGTTGGAAGGATTTAACGACATCCCTGACTGTAAATGACAATATTGTACGTATTGGGTTCATAGAAATTTGCGCACCGCAAGCGTCAGCATCTTAAGAAAGAAGAAACCAGTAAGTACTACATAGGGTTGAGACGTCATTAGGACGCGATGCATAGCTAGCAGAGGTCACGTTATTGGTAACAGCGCATGCGTGTAATAATCCCAGCGCTAGTTTTTGTCCTAATCCATGTACTGTTTTGAACGTCCAAAAACTAGTCCAAAAGTAGTTAGAGTGCAGCTGGAACAGCCGACTAGAGGTCTTTTAAGATAAAGTGACGCAGAAACCAAAACTCGTCTAAAGCATTAATTACTGCGCCACCTAAAAACTTAAGTCTATTTATAACCTATTTTGCGCATATCGCGGTTCAGTTTATCTTCAAAGATCCTTAACCATCCGGTGAACTATCAGAAACGCTGCTTGAACGCAATATTGATATTGCGCAGAATCCTGATAATTCATGGGATAGTAAATACTGATGAAACAAACCTATCGGGTGATCAAAAATGATTGATGCCCGCTAACTTCAGACCGAAAATAAAATAACCAAGTTTATGTTGGTATCGCAGTGTAAGACTAGGATAACAGTGGCGTAGTATTATTAACGTTTTCTGTGACGTTCAAGTTGGCCTGTCATTTTGTGTGTGGTTTCCCTACGCCACTGGTTTTTCCCTATGTGTTGCCATCTGTTGGAAAAGAGTTTCTAACACCCAAGGCATCAATCATTATCGATTACCCGATAATTTATGTAATCGCTATCTTCGACTATCACGACTGGATCGTCTGCAAAGAGTAAAGTATGGAGAACCCTATCATCAACTTGTATATCCATAGAGCTGCAATGTTAGTTATAACCGGTGTTAACATTAACCGTCATTTAATTTTGTTGATGAAAACGAAATAGACATTTTTGGGTAGAAAAGAAAAGCACGAAAATGAAATTTATAAACAAACGAAATATTTTTCGTTTTTGGACAAGAATTTCTTAAAAAAGACTTAAATACCAATAACTAATAATTCGTTAAATGTTGACGGTAACAAGTTTTTTTGTTAATTAGCAACTGGTAAAAAAATTTATTAAATGAACTGTGGCTCATATGATTTTTCAGCAAATAAGTAAACATAAAGCGATTAGAAAAAACTTCTGCAGATATTTTTACACTGACTTTTCAATAACTTTTTTTATGGAAATGAATTTAAATGAAACAAATTTATATTTATTCTAAATTTGTGTTTCAGCTGTTCCTGTTTGTATTTAAGTCTTGATAGCAAAAACTGGCTTTAACCTAATTATTCCTCTTTTTCATATACTTCCTGCACTAGTTTCCTAAGCTATGTAAAAAATGTATAGGAAATATGATAAAAAAAAGTAGGTGTGATAAATTTAAGCAATAGTTAATGACATACAAATGTAAACAAAAATATTTCTATCCGGTACAAATCTTAACATGGTAATGACGACTCTTAAGGGGGAACTAAAGGCACGCAATAAAACAGCTTTCGTAGTTCAAGTTTTTCTCTCACACTAATTATCAAAAGTACTTAAAAATTTGTAAGTAAACAGATTATTGGTTCGAGAATGGCGGTACAGGCTCGAATTTTAAAAAAGTTAATACTGTTAAGCATAAAAAAATATTAAAAACTGGCTAAAAATTGACGTCTGTTTACACCATCAATATTTGTAAACTATTGGCTAAAATTAAAATATCGTCCTGTACCGCCGTTAAGGAACATGTTTTTAATAATTGTTGTTAATTTGAAATAAATTAATCTTTTTCTAAAAACTTGAACTAAGAAACCCATTTTTTAAGGAAATTTCACTTGTACTTTTCGAAGCGAATGCGCTGCAATACCCCACCATTTTATCGCCGTATGTCTGTTCTACAACATACAACACAAAAAATGACAGGAAAATCTAAACGTCAATTTATTCTTATAGAATCTATACCATCTCTTAAAATTGAAGGGAAAATGTCGGCTCCCAATAACATGTCTATTTTACGTGGCGTTCCAAATTGTGGGTCTGCCAAATTAAGGTTTGTGGTATGTGTCCAATTTTCCGAATTAATAGTTGTGGACGGCATTTCCGTACATATATGCGGCAAAATCATGAAGTCGACATTAAATTTCGGTTCCTCTTTGTCCTTAGGTTTAAGAATACATGTGGTAAAACCGGTAGATTCGCACGAAAAGGTACGATTCAAGCCATGGATGGGAATATTTACTGAGGCTCCGGACAGCCCTAATTTCTTAACGCAACTATCAGTACCTAATAAAATTTGTCTGACTGGCAGTATCTAATAATACACGAAGCGTTTGATAATTTCCCCAACAGTCTAACACATCAACTAAGGCTGTCGATAACAAAACAGTGTTTCGAGATGAAAAGGTGTCGTTAAGCTATTGACTTGATTCAAAAGTAAGTTTGGAGTTTCATCCAAAGGTGAATGAGTAATTTCCGATTCATTACTCGTAGATACGTGTCCGGATGAAGACCATTTGATTTTGTTTTCAAAGTGAAATTAATAAGGTATGATGCCTGCTATAGCAAATACGACAATTTAAAGTTGAGTTACAATCTTTCATTTTATGAAACGAGCTCAAACAATTAATACAAAGGTTTTTGCCTTTAATGAATAGAAATTTATCATTTGTGGTTTTTGCAAGAAAATTCGAACATCTATGAAGTGCGTGTGGCAACCGACAACAAAGACAACTTCTATTATTTGCGTTTGCTACAAAAGAAGCGGTTGAATTTAAAATTCGATTAGACCAACTGGTTCGATTAGGCGATAATACGACATGATTTGTTCGACTTTTCTCCGTTTTTTGCCATTAAAAATAACGGTTTCGGTTTCTGTTAAAAATCACTTTTACGGACAAAAAATAACGGTTACCGGTTTTTTTAATAACGAAAAAAATAGTTTTTGCAAGAAAATTCGAACATCTATGAAGTGCGTGTGGCAACCGACAACAAAGACAACTTCTATTATTTGCGTTTGCTACAAAAGAAGCGGTTGAATTTAAAATTCGATTAGACCAACTGGTTCGATTAGGCGATAATACGACATGATTTGTTCGACTTTTCTCCGTTTTTTGCCATTAAAAATAACGGTTTCGGTTTCTGTTAAAAATCACTTTTACGGACAAAAAATAACGGTTACCGGTTTTTTTAATAACGAAAAAAATAGTTTATGGCATCTGTCTTCCAGGGCATGTATTCTGTGTTTTGTGTTATTTAGTGTTATCGAATTGTTTTCAATAACTGATAAACCGCCCTAGTACTAATATAATAAAAATATGTAAATATATCTTTTTCTATTTATATCTTTTTTTTATAATAGGAAATATGAAATAATTAAAACTATTTATAAATTGAATTTATATTGATTATTACAGTAAAAAAACTTTAACTTTGTAATATTTAATTTTTCTAAAAGTAATACTTACTATAAAATTTACGCCTTTAGCTGCTAAGATCTAATAGGCTGCTAGGAAAACGCTCTCAGGGTTAAAAATAGACAATGATAGACTGCTAAGATAAAGAGTGATGAACGAATATATGGCGGGGAAATATGGAGGGGGAAATTAGTTTTGCTATATTGTTTTCTGCTAGTGTACTAGAAAGAGATGTAAATATGACATTTCGTGTATTATTACTTTTGCACTTCGACTAAGATTGAGTTCCCCCTTAACCGGCCTAGGCCGGAAAGTGGCTCGTTGCCATGGTGATGAGTTGTTTTATTGATTTGCGTTGTCAAACAAGCGTCGTTATACCACCCGTATTTTGGTAAGTTACTGTTTAATTACGGATGGTGACGATAGTGATTTTGGAGTCAGGGGCGGACGCAGAAAAAATATTGTACGTAACATACTCGTTAAGTGTCTTTACTGGAGTCGTATGCTTTCAGCACTCGCCTACGGCTCGCCCCAAAACTGCCTACTCGTCCAGTAAGGTACCACTTTCCGGTCTTGCTACGCAAATAACTGTAAATGCCTTAATGTTAAAACAACTTTCATTTTTAATTTACCCTACTAACAATTATTGTCTTGTTTTTTGGAAAAAAAACTATGAAACATCTAGAACGACGCGTTACCTTGACGTTTCGTGGGTGTGTACTTGGAACTAGTTTCTAGTTAAAAGTGCAACACATAACTTTTAACATTGAAAATAAGAGTAAAATTGCAGTTTAGTTACGCAGACGTGCAGACATTGACAAGCAGTGAAAGTAAACGTGAGAGTGTGTCCCGAAAACTAACTAAGAGCTGCTTAATTCCGATCTTACTTATGTTAACGAAAATTCAGCGCGTATTACAACTAAGGATCGCCTAAAAAATACGATTCTGTATTTTAAAGATCGCTGTTAGTACTAAGAATATAGGGTTTTAGCTATACAGGGTGTCCCAGATTACATTTCCAGCATGAGGTTTGTTTAAATAAGATGAATTATTTCTTAGTATGAGAGGAGCCACAATCAATTTAGTACAAAATTCCTCGTGCCTCAGATGCTACAGCAAAAAATATGAAAATGTCGATATTTTTTCTCTCATAACTATTTTGTCTTAATCTTTGGAAAAATTTTATTTGTACTTTCTTAAGGTACTTTTTAATGAAGAATGTAACTGTTGTTTTAGATTTTTTTTAGCACCAACCATTTTCGAGATATTACCCCTAATTTCATTTTTTCTTATGGGCCGCGAAGTTGGCTATGGAATAGTTAAATGTGCTTTTTTTTCTCTTTTAAATGAGACATTACTTGCTACATCCATTTTTATAAATAAGTCACAAAATGAAGAAAAATCATATTTTACCCATCGCTATCTATGAAAATAAAAACAAAATACAACTAATTAAATGTCAAATTATAGTTACTATTTGTGTTGTATCATTTATTAAAAATTTATAGTATTGTTGTTGTGCTAAGAAAAATCTAAAATAACGGTTTCCCAAATTATATGTTCTTTAAATTGAAAAATGGACTATTAAAGTTTGGATCCAAAAATGGAAATAAACCTTTTTTTTAAATAACTTTGTCTAATTTCATACCAGACTATAATAAATAAAGCTGTGTAACAACTGAATTAAATTAACATTATGATATATCTTAAATTTTAAATAAACCAGCTAAATTACACGAAATTGTTGTAATATATCCTTATATTTACTGCATATCTCTCTAATGCCTAATTTACATTGGTATAGTAGCTTATGCAAGTAACTAAAGCAAGTAGCTAAAGCAAGTTACTAAATCAAGTAGCTAAATTATGCGTCTACACACAATTTAGTGAAGTTGTTTAGTAAACTGACAGAAATGGACTATCGTGCGATAGTCCGCTTATCAGTCAAAACATGTATTGAAAATTTGAACGAAGAATTATTGGAAATGGTACGGGGTGATAGGAAAAATTTAATTGTGGTATCTTCACCCCAACGTACTAGTGCCATATTTTTTCTTTTTACACTTTTTACACACGTTAAGCGCACTTGACAGTGACGTTTAAAAAGGAAGCGCAGGTCAGGTCACTTGCGCAAGTAAATAGAAATTACTAATCACTAAATTGTTTACTTGCGCAAGTACTAAACAAAAGTGTCTACACGTTGCAAGTAGCTAAATTTAGCTACTTGATTTAGTAACTTGCTTTAGCTACTATACCAATGTAAATTCGGCATAATTATCACGGCATTTTAGAAAACTCAACATTTTCAGTTGTAAATTAGGATAGGTAACATAATCGGTTAAAAAATCTTAACATATTAACTTAATTCTGCAGAATAACTCAGTCTTTATCGAAGCAACAAATCAACAGTAATTTTTATTGTAAAATTTAAATGCGTATAAACGCCGCCTTAGTTTCGAAATTTTTTTTGCTCACATTTGTAGGAATTGTTTAGATGTAATCGATTTACTTTCAAATGGACAGAGGCTAAGCGCGTAACACTATAAAAAATTCATAACTTTTTCATGGCTTGCGTGCGTTTAACGCGCAAAATAGATATTAAGTAATTAAATTTTGTGCGCACCTAATCATTTTACTACCGAAATTGATATAATTTCTCGATTAAATAACAGTAAAACGTTTAGGCAAGCCAATATTAAATACATTCCTGGTTTTTTGATCGATGATAAAGTTGAACTATGTTTAAACAACTATTCTTTTCCGCTTATGTGTCAAGAAAGTATTATTGCATATGGTAATTAATTTAATTGGGTCGATATTGATCGGTTTAAACACAGTAATTAAACAGTTTGCAAGCAAATTTTAATAATCTACAAATACAGGACAATTAGCATTTAAGTCTCAGTAGACACGAAATCGCTTAGATCAGCAGTTTCTTAATAAGTGATTTTTAAACTGTAAAAACAGTTACGTTTTAAAGTTGATGAAAAGTGAAAAGTGACTAAGGTATGTTTTTGTATTATCATTATTTTTTTAATTTATTCAGTTTATTTAGTCCTTCTACTATTAGGTGTAGAACAGTTGGGTTGTGCTGACTTTTTTCTCGTTTTTCAGTCTTGAGACAGCTTTTTTTTATCTCTTTCCATTTGATGTTTCTATCCGTTACTGCTTTTTTAACTTCGTCTTGCCAGGTTTTTCTTGGTCTACCTATTTTGTTTTTCCCTGTTATCTTACTTCATAGGCTCTCTACTATGGTTAACCTTTCTTCTTTCATCCTATAAAAGTGACCCAACCATCCCAGCTGCCTTTCTTGTATTTTTGTTTCAAATGATTTTATCTTTAATTGTTCTCTATATGTTTCACTTCTGCTTCATCTCTTTTTTGGTTTTTCCTCACACTTTTCTTAGAAATCGCATTTCTGCTGCATTCACTCGGCTTCTATTTTTATTTGTGAGTGTCCACGTTTCACTTCCGTATAAAAGTGCCGGAGTTACTACCTTTTTTACCACTTCGACTTTTGTTGTTTTTGGGACTTCTCTATTTCCAAAAAATGTTGTTCTTAAACTGTTAAATATTCTTCCCACATTTCCTGTCCTTTCGCTTATTTCCTTGTCCATTCCTCCATTATTCTCTATGATCACTCCTAAATATTTAAAGCCATCCACCTGTTCCAACTTAAGCCCATTTAAAATGATTTTATGCCTTTAGTTCTCTGTTGTAATGATCATAGTTTAAGAGTTATCTGTATTTATTTTCATATTGATTTTGTCCTATTCCTGGTTTAGAGCTTATAGATTATGTTGTAGATTCTTTTCTGATTCTGTAACTATGACCATGTCATCTGCGAACATAGCTCAGTTCTATTCATTTTTTCCATTTTCCAATTATTCCCAGGGTAAAAAAGTCCCATTTTTTGTTTTACTTATTTAATTACACCATCTATAACGACGTTGCTGTCTGTCCATCCTTGAAACTTTATAGCTTCTTCTCCAATATTCCATATCAGTTGCAGTAACTCTACTTCCGTTCTTTTTATTTATCACCCAGTTTTCAGCTCCATGTCATTATACTCCGTAACAGGACCTCCTAGAGGTAAGAGAAAGCCCGGGAAGGTTATAATTTAGGAGCTCTTGTGAATGAAAAAATCAGTTTTATTATTATGAGAGCAAAAAAACAATTTGCAGTTTGCCGTTTAAGTGCATATTAAACAACAACAACAAAAACATTGGGGGCGCCTTAGACCGGGAGTCCGGGGATGCAGCCCCTCGAGACCCCCCTCCAGTAGGCCCTGCTAAGTAGCATGGTGTAATGGTGCCTCCACGTGAGAGTAAACAACTCTCGATAGCAGCGTCGCCAAGGATACAGCCCCTGAGAGTAACTCGCGATTGGCTGTATCCTTGGCGACGCTGCTATCGAGAGTAGTTTACTCTCACGTGGAAAGGCACCATTATATATCCGTGTTTCAGTATTTTTTGTAACATGTCTATCCCATAAAATTGGATTTAACTGTATTATGCAAGTTCTGCTTTGGCCCAGTCTGCTTTTAAATTCTTCTTCTGTATTTTGTAATTGTAACCGTCAAAACGATAAACAAATTTATAAGTTGTCATGAATATTTACCCAAAGATTATGGCCAACCTGTACATTAGTAAGTTTTTAAATCTGCCATTAATATTGGTATTTACGAAATAATTCCTGACTAAAGTTTATCGCTTCTCGTAAAACAATAGGATAAAAAAATCTATACAAAACATTAAATAAAATACAAAGTGAAATAAAATATTTTAGTTTCAGTGACTACAAAAATAGATTCGTTAAAAATTTCGCACAGTACTTCAGTCAGAAATCGGAAAATCCTATGAGAGGGTTCGTTTTCTTATCGCGTATTGAAGTCTCCAAGAAATTTGTTACAATTAGATATTACATGACAGTCCTCCGCGCTATCAGGTTGTTACCAAGTCACACGTCCTGTGGCAACAGAACGAAATTATTGCGAAATTATCAATAATATTGAGTCATTGAAACTGTTTACATTATATTTAAAATTAAAATACAACAATAACCAGAAAACTCACCAGAAAAATAACCAAAACGTTGTGAAATACAATTATCGTGGCTACTTTTTTTTAATACAAGGTGGACCTAATTTTAATGTTTTACGGGGTATCTTGGTTACCGTAACAGCGAAAATCTGATATCGGTCTCTTGGGATATTTTTTTGAGAAAAGAACGCCTATGTAGTAAGATTTTTTATATTGCAATGCATTTTGGCACTACAGACAAAAAGTGACATTTCATCATTCTTGAAAATTTACCATAACTTCTTTATTTATTAAAATAGAACAAAATGTTATTAAGGTTGTTTGTACAGATTTTTATGCTTAATTTAATAACAAAATTAATTTTTTTAGGGACCTTGATTTTCGAGATATGATCTAAACTTATATTTTTTAAATAGAAACCTTAGTTGGCCATGACTTAATTATGAAAGAGAATATTTTTCGCTTTTCAAAAATGTATAGTTTTATAAATTTGTTGCAAAAAATTACCAAGATATGGCTAATTTTGTAAAAATCTCCCCATCAAAGTTTGCCATGATTCGTAAACAATTGATGTTTATTAAACAACTAAACGTCATATGCAAGTAAATTTTGCAACCTCTAAGTAAATCCGTGTATTCTTTTGTATTTTATAACTGTTTATTGTAGTATTGTGAACATGGCTAAATTTGAACAATTTGAAAAGTTAAATATGTTGGAAGTTTATTTTGTAAGTGATAAAAACGTAGCAGCTGCTGCATAATTTCCTTGGTTATGACATTTACTTGTTTATTAATTGCAAACATCGCTTGTTTACGAAATCATGGCTAACTTTGATAAGGTAATTTTTACAAAATTTGCCACATCTTGGTTATTTTTTGCAGCAAATATATAAAACCACATATTCTAGTAAAGCTACAAAAAATGCCTTTGATATAAAGTCATGGCCAACTAGGGTTTCTATTTAAAAACTATATAAGTTTACATCATATCTCGATAATCAAGGTCCTTAAAATAATTTTGTTTTTAAATTAAGCATAAAAATATATAAATCTACTTCGTATTTCGAAAGTCTAGGTCGCTGGAAAATTTTATTTTTCTCTGTAGGTATATAAAATCTTTATAACATTTTTTTAAATTTTAATAAATAAAGAAGTTGTAGTACACTTTTAAAAACTATGCATTTTCATTTTTCGTCTGTTGTGCCAAAATGGAAGGCGATATAAAATATCTAATTACATCGACGTTTTTTTTCTCAAAAAAAAAGCTCAAGAGACCAATATCAGATATTACGGTAACCGGGATAGGTACCTACTTCCTAAAACATTCGAATAATGTCCACCCTGTATCGTTTGTAAATGAATCACTTAAAAAATTAAATAATTTCCGAGTGCTTTACTTTTTAACTTTAAATTATTTGGGAAATCTCAGTTGAATGAAACACTCTGTATTTTTCCAGAGTTACTTTGTGACTAACTCATGTAAAACAAAAATGTCACCATATGTGAAAAGCAGTAAAAAACTACATTATCGTACTTATTTGGTACACCCTGTATATGTAATCTGTTTTTAATCGTTATTAGATCATTGTTTAAGGTTTTATAGGAAATTTTGAAAGCTTAAAACTCATCGTCTCTTTCAGATTGTAGATATGCTTTTAACATAGCCTGTACATTTAACAATTGCCTTCAGACGTGAGCATTTACCTTTAACCTCGTTTTAAAGCAGGGTAGATAAAAATCATGATTTTTTTAAAAAAATCAAAAAAATCGATTTATTTGATTTAAATCAGATTTTTTTGATTTAAATCAGATTTTTTTGGTTTAAATCAAATGTACCATATTATCGAATATAGTGACATATTCACATGCTATTTCTGTTTTGTGCTAATATATTTAATAACCAATATATTTAATTCATTGGTGAATTTTTGTCAAAATGAAAAATTAAATATAATGATTAAGAATTTTGAAAAAATCAGTGCTAAATGGTGATCTTTAATTAATTATATACAGGGTGAGTCATTAGTGCGGGATCGGTCGATTGTGGCTAAACGGCTTGAGATATGAAGTTGAATCAAATACTATTTTATAGAGGTTTTTCTAAACAACACAATAAAAATATTTTCAAATATACAGGGTGAGTCACCTTTCTGGAACTAATAGCAACTTTTATATTTCAAATACAACACCCAATTTTTTATTTAATATTTTTGACCGCCTTAATTTTAAATTTGCATCAATATAAAATACTAAAGGTTTTTATAAGGCGTTGTAAAAAAAAATTAATTTTCTAAATTATTCAAGGTTTTAAGTCTTTATTTAAAAAATTCTTTTGAAGTTATTTTGAAGTACAGAGTTTTAATTTGGTATGGACATGCAGAAAAAATTTCTCTGTTCGCTCGATATGAAAAAATTTGAATCACTCATACAGGAGTGTTTATAAATAGGTGGCAACTTTCATGATTTTCAAAAGCTCGTAACTCGATTTTTTCAAATGCGAACCCCTGTATTTTTTATGTCATCGAATTCGTCTTTAAAAGAGCTTCATATTTAGTTAAGTATGTCCTATACTATATTAATAACGGAACACTGGCTAAAATCTAATGAAATTCCTATGTTAAATATCACGAACTATAAATTAGTAAATTTTTCAAGTAGATTGGCACAAAAAGGTGGTGGTACATTGATAATGGTTAGAGATGACTTTGTCGTCAACAGTATTGATATCAAACTGGAACTTTGCAATGAAGATAACATCGAGTATTCATTTGGTGAGTTGATATTCCAAAAAATTAAAATTATTTTGTTTTGCATATATAGATCACCTTGTGGCCTAAGTCGTATTTTCTTGAATTGGCTTGATAAAGTTCTATTTCATTTTAGTAGTAAATATAAGAATCATTTTATTTTAATTGGTGGTGACTTTAACATCGATAATAATTCATCAAATATATCAGAAAAACTTAATCAAATTTTATTGGATTACAATATTCCTGTAATTAATAATGAACCTACAAGAATCACTAATTTGTCGAGAACCTCTATTGACTACTTAAATATTAATTTGCCGAAGCATCTTTGTAAAACTTATACCATTTCTACTTACTTTTCTGATCACCTAGCTCTCTTTTTAGAAATTGATATCCCAATAAAGCCAACAGCTATTAGACACACTGTTATCAAAAAATTAGACTTAAATAAATTTGAACAATCTATTTCAGAAGTAAATTTTAATTTACTAATTAAATCTAGTTGCAGCGTTAATGATAATTTCAATGCTTTTCATGAAAAAATTCAAGATGTTTATAACAACTCTGTTATATATATTAATAAAAAACACAAGAAAAATACAAAACATAAACCTTGGATAACGAAGGGTATTAGAATATCATCTGCCAACTTTAAATGCTTATATAGACTTACCATGACAAAAAACGAGGTGATTTGTAGATACTATAAGCTCTATAAAAAAATTTATCGAAAAGTAATTATTTTAGCTAAAAAATTTTACTATGCAAATTTTATTAAAGAACATTCGAATAAAAGTAAGGCTGCTTGGGATATTATCAATAACAACTGGGCGCTACATAAAAAAAGCAAAAACGATTTTAGTAAAATAAACATTGAAGATAAAACCATTTACAATGACAATGAAATTGGTAATGCTTTTAACACATTTTTTTCAAATATACCGTCGATGTTCAATAATCAAGATTTTTATTCTAATACCTTACCAAGTTTTCACAAGTCTATTTATCTCTTTCCATGTGATGAAGTTGAAATCAAGAACATAATATGTAATTTAAAATCGTCTAATGCATGTGGTATTGACAATCTATCGAACCTGATAATAAAAAAAATAAATAACTTCATCTCCAAGCCTTTAGCTATTTTAATTAATCAAAGTTTTGAAGAAGGTATTTTTCCAAATAACCTAAAGATTACTGTAGTTCAACCTATTCTTAAAAAAGGTGATGCATCTAACATTAATAATTACAGGCCTATAAGTTTAACCTCTATATTTTCTAAAATTTATGAAAAAGTCTATTATAATAGACTTTATAGCTTTTTAACACTAAATAATATTCTGTCACCTAAACAATATGGTTTTATGAAAGGCAAATCTACCAAGGATGCTTTATGCAAATTAATTAATTACGTTTATCAATATATTGATATAAAAAAGTCAACAGTGGCTGCTTTTCTTGATCTAAGCAAAGCTTTCGACATGATATCCCATACCTTACTACTAGATAAGTTAGATAAAATTGGCATTAGGGGTAATGCACTGCTCTGGATTAAAACTTATCTACGTGATAGAATACAATATGTACGTATTAATGAGAGGTTGTCTGATCCTTGTTTCATAAAAAAAGGTGTACCTCAGGGCTCTATCCTGGGTCCTTTATTATTTATTATTTTTGTTAATGATATTTTTTTATTAAACCTGAAATCTGATATTATCATGTATGCGGATGATGTATCTATTATATTCAATTGTGAAAATGAAAAAATTTTACAAAAACAAATTGAAAGAGATCTTTTTTTAATTAATAATTGGTTTAGAAAAAATTGTTTGAGTATAAATGTAAACAAGTCGAATTTTATTTACTTTAATTTGTTCAGAGAGAGAAACTATAGTTTAGCTATCAAATTAAATAATTCTTTAGTAAGACAGTCTACCAACGCTATACTATTAGGGATCATCATTGATGAATGTCTTAATTGGAAGGTACAAATTGATGATTTGTATAACAAAATTCAACCCTTATTATATCAAATATTTAAAATTAGAGATATGGTTTGCATTGATACCTTGATGATGCTATACTATGGGCACTTTTACTCTAGAGTATCATATTCAATTATCTTTTGGGGAGGTCACAGTAATCATTTGCGCAGAATATTTCTATTACAAAAAAAAGTAATTAGAGCTGTTTTTCGTTTAGATTACATTTCCTCATGTAAGCCGATATTTGTTAAACATAAAATCTTAACATTACCATCACTTCTTATTTTAGAATCGTTAATGTTCATATTTAAAAATTATGACATAATATGTCAGAATAAATCGTACCATAGTTATAATACTAGACATGGTAGTGATCTCTCATTTCCTTTGCATAGGCTAACCAATTTTGAAAAATCACCTCTATATACTGCAATAAAATTGTATAACCATTTACCTCCTACATATAAAGGTGCAATCAGGAAAAAGGGATTTGCTAAATTAGTAAAAGGGTTTTTGGTTGAAAACGCTTTCTACTCACTAGATGAATATCTCGATCGTGATGTATGATTTTCATTGGATTTTGGGATGTGGTTTTGTCCCTATATTTTATTTATCTGTAATCTTGTTATAAATAATTTGTTTTTTTTGTGTTGATATTTTGTTAACGGCTTGTTTTGTTTTGTTATTTGTTCTTTTTTTTGTTGTCTATAATGTATTATTCAATGTTCTGCTGCTTTGATCAGCAGCTTTTTGTCTCATGGCATTTTTTGTTTGTGGACAATAAAGATTTTTATTATTATTATTACACCCAAAACTCATACTTTTCGAGATATTCGACATTTTTCTTCAAATCGTTATTGAAGCAATAAAGTGCCGTGGAAATTGAAAAAACTGACTGTTCACTTTGCTAATGTCAAAAACTTGTCATTTATTTTTTGAATTATTGCATTTCCACAATGAATATTACTTTACAAGAGCAAATTGATATGGTTTATTCACCATTTCGTGTATTTAATTACTAATAGTAATACAATTTTGTTTTATTATAAATATTATATCGTATCTACTCATATAATCTGTGATTTAAATTGATAATTTTTTTTTTTAAATCACTTGATTTAAATCAACGATTTTTATAAAAAAATCACTTGATTTAAATCATGATTTAAATCTTGATTTAAATCAATTGATTTAAATCTGCTCAACCCTGTTTTAAAGTATAATAATTCAAATTTGTTTTTATACCAATTTTGCTATTAAGTTCATTAAATTTTATTTAAAATCAGTGAAACGCCAGCCTAATAACCCATAAGTGTAATACGACACCAGCCATTACAAACCATTACAAAATCGACTGCAGACGGTTTAAGTCGAAGAAATCCGTTTTTACTTTTACCCAGTCGGCTCCGCAAGCAATCACCTCACCTGTACGAATAAACAATTTCACCTTTCTATAGCACAGCCATCCGACAGATCTTGAACGCGCACCGTACGAAAAAGAGTGATTTAGTTAAAGTGATTGGATTTAAATCGTGTAAAAGTGCTAGAAATAAGTATAGCAAGGTTAAAATTTTTGTATTAAGTGTAAAAACGGATGATTTCCAAGAAGTTGAGGATTAGAAATGGGCACTCTTGTGCCTATATAAGGTAAAAAAACTCTTTGGATTCGATTTTATACTGAATTAGAAATCAAAATTTGTAAGAACCAAAGTTAGTCGCATTAAAAATTTCCTACAAAAATTTACTACCTGCAACTAAGAGTATTCTATAACTATTACATTAATAAATTCGTTAGGTGTTATTTGGCAAGCATTTTGTAACAAATTTTTATCAAAAATTTTCAAAAAGTACGATTTTTATAAGCACAGATTTAGAAAATATTTTTACTTTTGATTTTTTTTTTTTTTTTTTAATACGCTTGTAGCGTTCTGAAATATTAAAACTGGTCTATGAGAGACCAACCATTAATTTATTTCTCAGATCTTAGAACTAAAAACTTAAATTCTAAAGTTCACCCATTGGTATCCTTGAGTTTCTGCTAATTTGCACACGGCACTATACTTTTCGCACTGTACTCTGCTTTTTGAACACTTAAACTAACTTTACTTTAGATGCACTTATGCCTTAATAGAGCCAAACAAACAACTTATTTTAGGCTTTTTACAATTCTTATGGTCACCTTGGATGTATATTTTATTTGAAGACAAATTATTTGCTGTATAGAAAACAGTACGTACCGGTAGAATGGGGCTACTTGGGACAGTTTCAACATTTAAAAGCGTGTACCACGTTCATTTTTTAATTAAAAACTTTAAATTTTTTTATGTAATTGGGTGAGGTGCCAATGAACAATATTCTATATATAAAATAAATATACAGGGTGAGTCACGACGGACGCGTCGGAGTTTTATGGCGAAACGGTTTATATTTTCCAATTTCTGTCGTTGTTAGATTATGTAAGTCAATAAGGGCTACATTTTAAAAATATTTTCAAACATACAGGGTGCTCCAAAAAAGAGTGCCATATCAAAGTTATACTTTTTCTTATGGAACACCCTGTATATTTTTACATTTTTGGATTCCTCTTAAAATTTAATTCAAAAAATGTAAAAGGTCATTTGGGTCTAAAATCAACCGTTCTCGTGAAAACTGCATTTTCATGAAAATACGGTATTTTCAAAAATTTTCAACATTTGAAAACTTTGACAAGTCTGAAGAAATTCGCTTGGAGATAAGATTGACAATAGATTATGTAACACTTTGCACCACCTATATTTTTAAAATATTATACAGGGCGTTTTTTACGCTTGGTCAAACTTGTGAAACTTTAAACATCGATAACTCATTTTTTTTAAATACAACACCCTATATTTTTTTACACCGTCTTATAGAAAATTTAATTCTCTTTCGAAAACATCCAGGCTGTTTTTCACCTAAAATTGATATTTTCCGAGATATCGCGATTTTATTGTTAATTATTAGGGCAAAGTAATATTTTCTAGTAGGCTATGAAGGTAGACAGCGGTAATTTGAAACAATTAAAAGAAAAAACAAGAAACTTAAAATTTTGTCGTTTGCCTACAAACTTTTGACATTTTTTTATAAGAAAGTTGTAGATTTACCATTTTTACGTTTAAATATAGGTTTCTCATCAGGGCCACAATATTTTTCATATAATTGAGTTTGATCGTTTGCCAAGTCCTAAAAACCGATTGATATTATATTAGTTACGAGAACGGAACGCCGATTTAAAAAAAAAAGTAATACTGACTTGTCTAATTTTACATTTAAAAAAAAAAACATGGTTGGTACTGTTTTCGGTAGAGTGTCGTAGTATCGTATCGTAAACAGACAAAAAATGGTTTATAGGATTTAGTAATTATCTTATAACACTGGTCCAATAAATAAATGCATAAATAATTTTAAAAAATCTCTATTTAAACGTAAGTATGGTAAAACTACAACTTTCATATAAGAATATGTCAAAAGTGTGTAGTTAAACGATAAAATGATAAGTTTCCTGTTTTTTCTTTCAATTGTTTCAAATTACCGCTGTCTACCTTCATAGCCTACTTGAAAATATTACTTTGCCCTAATAATTAACAATAAAATCGCGATATCTCGGAAAATATCAATTTTAGGTGAAAAACAGCCTGAATGTTTTCGAAAGAGAATTCAATTTTCTATAAGACGGTGTAAAAAAATATAGGGTGTTGTATTTAAAAAAAATGAGTTATCGATGTTTAAAGTTTCACAAGTTTGACCAAACGTAAAAAACGCCCTGTATAATATTTTAAAAATGTTGGTGGTGCAAAGTGTTACATAATCTATTGTCAATCTTATCTCCAAGCGAATTTGTTCAGACTTGTCAAAGTTTTTAAATGTTGAAAGTTTTTGAAAATACTGTATTTTCATGAAAATGCAATTTTCACGAGAACGGTTGACTTTAGACCCATATAACCTTTTACATTTTTTGAAGTAAATTTAAAGAGGAATCCAAAAATGTAAAAATATACAGGGTGTTCCATAAGAAAAAGTATAACTTTGATATGGCACTCTTTTTTGTAGCACCCTGTATAATTGAAAATATTTTTAAAATGTAGCCCTTATTGACTTACTTAATCTAGCAGCGACAGAAATTGAAAAATATAAACCGTTTCGCCATAAAACTCCGACGCGTCCGTCGTGACTCACCCGTATACAAGATACCAACAAAAAAACTTCCTGTCCCAAGTAATACTTAAGACCGGGCAACTTGGGACACATATGAATTTCAGTAGTTTGACTCAAGTTTAGCCCAAGTCTACGGTACTTAATTTTAATGGTAAAATTTATAATTTTATTTATTTATTTCCTTTATAACAGGGGGTCAACCCCTACTTACAAGAAAGTTGTTGAAACTTATTAAAACTCATAATATAATATTAAAAATGGTAATGATGTCATCATGATAGAGATTAAAAGGATCTCTTAATAAACCTTCACAATAATTTAAAGTTTTGAAGCTGGCTCTTAATAAAAATACAAGTTATTGGTATCGATGGATTCGTTAGAAGATGCTCCATTTAAATAACCGCTTGTACCACCATAGTTCCATTTAAAAAAATTGACTTTTTGTCAAAAAACCGATTCCGATAATTTGCAAATAACATTCTATTTTGTTCGCGTTACAGTCTCCCAAGGAGATTAGACAATGTTCATGTACAATAATCTCTTAAATAACTTTGTGACATAAGTTTGTATGATCGAAGTTAAATAGAATTACAACATTCGAAAATGCATGTAACTCAATTTGCAATTCCAAACAATTTCTTCACTTTTACTTATAACTGAAGAAAGTTGTGTAGGTTTTGACGTAGTATATGATTTAACAGCAGATTTCTAACGCTATTTTCGGCAAATAACGATGGTACATTGAGCTAGTCATAATATTATGTACCAATAATAAATGGTAAAGTCTGCATGCGGCAAAAATAACTTCACTTCGATCAATGCGTACCTATGTAAATATTACTAAACACTCGATGATTATCGTTAATGGAATATATCGGGCAACATTGCGTAAAAACATGAACCAAATAGGTACAATTTCATAACGTGTATGAAATTGTTGCGAAAATGTAGTACACACAACTTAAGCTATTGGTATATTTTAACACTCAGTAGATTTTATTTATTTGTGAAAAATATATATTTGTTATCTGTACCTACTCAAAAACCAATCTGTTTGACTTCTCTACACCATCATTTTGATTTCAGTTGTCGCTAGAATCTGATCAAATCCTTGGTCAGATTGTAACGACAACATATCGTGACCCTTCCTGGTGAGCTAATAGATGTATTGGACCGGCTTAGTTACAGCTGAGGTACATTCTTTGAAAATCAGGCAAGTTCGAAGTTTTTCAGCAAATTTCTTATGGGTGGGAATTAACTGAACATTAGAAAAAGGTCAAGAAACATTATAACAGTAAAACATTCGTTAATCATAACATTGGCGTATCCCATCATTCTGTACTTTAAAAAAAAGCGCGAACTAACCCCTTACCTGACTCCCACAAATCTAAAGAATAGCTTTGTGCAAACAAAGAAATTCTAATGTTAATTGGCACATAATCATGTGCATTTTTATTTACCCCATTTTTTACCATCTTACCGAATGCATCACATATGCTTGAGATGAGATAAAACGCCACTGACATATGTTTTTATTATATAGAATGCACTGTATATTTTTACGGTTTTCAAATAAGAAATTTTTCCATTATGGCGGTTAAAGGTTTGTGGGGTTTATCATCAACACTTTTAAAGCTATTGGTTAAGATTTTTTTATGATTCTTGCATAGAAAGCTCAAAAATGATTTCATTAGTTTCATGTTGCTATGGTCTGTGAGTTTCTTGGAATTACTTTTCTGACATGTGTCTGTGTCACTTTTGGTGATTATTTAAATTTTTTAGTATTAAAATTGATTATTGTTATTTTTCTTCCTCTTTTATAAGGCTTCTAGCTTGCTTTTTTGGCGTTTTTCGGTGTTTTCGCGAATGTTGATATACAGGTTTCTGTCCACCTCATCGGGTACCTTCTGGGGATTCTCTTTCCTGAAGAATTATTTCCCCTAGCGATTGTAATTGAATCGGTGAGATGAAAAACAGTGCAAGTCCAAAATCGTAGTTTTGAATAAATCAATAAAAACTATATAACTTGAAAAATATTTAAGATATTGTTCCGATTTGTGCAGAAGAAATATAACCCTTATAATTATGGATCGTTTGGCATCAATATACATGTAAAATGATACTTTGTCAGTTATACATTAAAAAAAATAACGGACTCGTACTGTTTTTCAAGTCAAGTTGGAAACGAATGCTATAAATACTAAATATCTTCAAAAAAAAAACAACCGAAAAACGTATTTGTTATTTTATAATAATATACATAATGAAAATTGACATAATATTATGTAAATTAGTTCTCTTCGGCATTTGTGGTAGACCAAGACGTTACATGATAGTAGAACTCCAAATTTTCACCGGTAATATATTGCATAACCTTTTTTATATCATCGATTTTATTTTGGTTAATTGGAACAGGTTGCTTATAAACTTTTTCTGTCGGCAAAGGTGGACTTTTCTTGTTTTGTTTCAAAAGTTTAAAAGTAAATGAAGCTAAACCGCCAATATAATCCCAAGTGGTAACGTATCCAGGAGTATCACTGTCGTAAAGAAACTGCTTATAGTTAGAAATAGCAAAAGTTTCTGTCCCTCCATTTGTTCCACGAACAGCTGAACACGTTTTTTTGTAGCTGGAGGGCCACCAATTCTTAAAATCATAAATTTCGTCATACAGTAAAAGGTACCCTTTTTCTTGCCGACTGTATAATCTCTTCATATTCCAGGGGAATATAAACCCTGTCGTGTTTTCTCATAAGCCTCTTGACAGTACCAAAATCCCTGTCACATGGCAGGAACGAGTGCCCTCGTACAGGATAATAATGATAGATTTTTTTGAAACGTTTTGTCGACTGTAAAGCAAGCAGAAATCGAACCACTGTGTGGTTACGATTTTGCCCTGGACATCCATCAGAAAATAGATGTAATTCCGTTATTTCGGCTGAAATATGATTGGCTATGTAATCATTAAGGAATGAGCATACTTCATCTGGACCTTTTCGAGCCTGGCCTTCATGGTATGTGTAGAAATGACCAGTATTATTTTTAATATTATGAACTTCGAAAGCATATACCCAGAGTTGCCTTAAGTAAAAAATCTCTTGAACGGGAATGTGTGAAAGAGGCATATTTTGAATATAGTCAAATGTGATACCCATAACTTCTGGGCGTTCAGCGCACATAGCTTCAACTTCTTTCATTTTTGCATAAAATTTTTTAGTTCTGCTGCAGCAACTCGCTTGGCATTATCATTCAGATTACCGTCTTTTAGTTTCACTGTTAATCTTTCACATTCTGAGCAGACATCAACTTGAGGCCTTCCAAACTTAAGGCCATAATTATCATTGAAATATTTCAGAAAAAATTCATACTTTACAAGTCCCTGCAGTTCCTGATGTTTCTTTATGAACAGCTCGTGCATCAGTTTTACGTTTAAATTTGCGTCCAAATAATGAACAGGTGTACTGGAATAGTGAGTAGTTTTTACAGGAAAAGATTCAATATGATTTTTAATTTTTGCAATCCAGTGATCACACAATGTTCGAGGTCTGTTATTATGAAGGCCTCTGAAATCTTTGGTTGTTTGTCCTGCAAGAAGCAATGTATTTAAGCGTTGAACTCGGAAATGCGATACAGCATAAAGACTCATAAATGCCTGTTTGCAAACTGAAAGGCGATCCGAATTTTTCATTACAAAATACAAAAAGTTGGAACCTCTTTGCGTAGCGGGATCAGCGTCTACTTCTACGCCTTTGGATTGGCTTAACTTCCATAAGCCCCTGTAGAAATGTGTCCTGTTCATTTTTTGGCCTATTATCGTATAATTTTAACATTATTTCCCTCTGTTCTATGTCGGTAAACTGGTCCATGCATTTGCGTTTACACCTATGGTAGTTTTACTACTTAATATTGAAGCAAAAGAAGAAAAAAAAACTTACATGCAAGAAGGGCCAACAGTTTTTGGCCCAATTTGTTTTCCTTTTTTTGTGACATACGCCTGACCTTGTTGACGTGCAATTTTCCTTTTATTCACTTTACAATTATTAACATTTCTTTTTCTTTTCTTCTGCCACTAAAACTAGCTTCTTCTGAACTACTGTCATCAGAAGACATCTTAGATTAGCACACAACAAAATTATCCGTCTAGTGATGCGAAAAACAGTACAAGTCCGGACTTGTACTGTTTTTCTACTCATCGCTGACAAAGTCATTGTCGTTTATCGCAGTGGGCAATGTAAAGCATACGGTTTTTAAAAGCTTATTCGATAAAGAATGTAATTTAAAGCCGATTGGCTATTTCAGTTTCAAATGTCAAAATTCGGACTTGTACTGTTTTTCATCTCACCGATTCAATTCCAAAGTTGTTTTCTCTCATTAAGTAGTCATTCCATTTTCCACTTCTTCTCACAACTTTTATAACATCCTTTATCCACTGTTCTCTAACTCCTGGTTCTCTGTTCGGTATCTTCTCGGTTTTCTTATTATTAAAACCAACATATTCATTCCAGCATGCTTCTTATTTAACAAGTAAAACCACATCTTAGCTAATTTAATCATCCTTTTATCTATTGACGGTTTCCTAGGTCCGTATGTTCTTCATGTTGAAATTAACATCCTGCATATATTTATAACATATTTAAAATAATTGCCATAATTGATTTAGTAGCTTATCTCTTGATGTACAATGTCTATTTAAAAATACCCACGCGTGAAGTTTAGTTTACTGTTTTTCAATTAGGTCAAACACGCGTGTTTACTAATACACATTTTTTTTTGTAAATCTACCGGTTTTCCTTGATCGCATTTTCACACAAAATTACAATAAAGATAGCGGCGACCTCATTAAAAGAACGCATGTATATTGACGTGCAATGTTGTACTGCAGTAATTGAATCAACAGTGAAAATAAATGAGTTTCACTGCCACTTTCTTACGCTGCCTATTCAATATTTAAAGCAAGAAATGCTAGGACAACACTGAGTAAATATTTATTGCACAAACTTAATTATGATTGAGCCATCATCATAAAAATTTGTTGACTTATGATCAGATAAAAAAAAAACAAAGAAGCCAAGGCAATTAAATGTAGAAAGCATAGTCTAATGGTAAATAATACAAATCTTGTTGACTTATGTTTATTTGGTTAAACTCCAACATTTTCACATTTTTGTGTTTTATACCGAGTATTCCACTAAACCAATGTTTAGTTTAGCAATGTTTTATTAAATGTTTACCAAAGTTTTAAAATTTATTTTGAAATAATTACACTACTGAAGGTTTTACGAAAAGGCGAATGTTTTTTTTTTTTTAAAGAAATGTAATTGGAAAAAGTACCTAAATGGTAGCAAATTAATTCAAAGATCCACATCAAAAGAGCTTCAACCCTTTTTTCACTTCATGACATTCAAGAGCATTTTCTCTAGGAAAAAATCAACAACCAACAATACTAAAAAGAATGTAATTAGAAGTATTCGGTTAACTTTTGGAAATGCTAATTTTATACCGACTATAAAACTAACGCAGTAATTAAAGAAATAAAGAACAAGGATTTCTAACCGACTTGGTAATTAAAAAAACTGGGAAACCTTTCGTTTATTACCAATTACCCATTGTCTACTGAAAATTATAGGTGCTTCCATAAAAAGTAAAAATTTAATAAGTGATTTTTATTAGGGTAACTGTTTCAAAATTTAAAGCATATTAAATTCGAACTATTGAAAGTTTGGGTGCAAATTTTAATGATCTTTTACAAATTAATACTTTCATAAAGTTATTTGTAATAACAGATACGTTTGTTACTTATATAAACAAATTTTGTTTAAAAATATTGTGGTTTTAAAATGGGAAGAGACCTTTAGCATCAACAGCAATCAAATACGAGGGAACGAAAGTTTAACAAGAGAAAATACCGATACAGGAATACGCCATGGAAACAGCCTCTCTAGTTCAACACGATAATGGAAATTGGATAAGACGTTTAGTTGTTTATTAATTGCAAACATCACTTGTTTACGTACTAGGCAATCATGACAAATTTTGATACGGAAATTTTTACAAACCTAGCAATAGCAATATCTCGGTTATTTTTGGCAACAAATATACTTACTTAATCCATGGTCTATCTACCCTCACGAGTGTAAGGCATTTTTGTTCTTTTCTTTTCTGGCGTTTTTCTGGAGTTAAATTCATTTGTGTTTTCCTCTTTTCTTTTTACTTCCTTTCGCATGTCCTTCTTCATCGCTTGTGTCATTTCCGATGTCTTCTTGTTGTCTTTTTTTTAAATTTATTTTCTTCCTCGTGTCTTTTTCATTGCCTGTATCGTTGACCTAATATTTCTGTTATTTGATCGTTGATGGTTTGTTGTTGTTATATTTTCTTTCAACTTTTCCTGCTCCCTGTCCCATCTCCATTCTTTTCCATCAATTGTGATCTTTTGATATGCTATTTTCGTTGTTCTTCCTTTCTGTCTCTCTTCTTCCGCTATTTGTTTAAGCTTCTTTTGAATGTCCAGTTCCTGCTTTGTTATTTTGTTGTTTATATATACATTATTTCTTGTTGTTTTAATTTGTACTTGTTTTTCATTACCTTTTCTTTTTCTAGTGGTTTGACTAGTTCTAGCTTACATGCTTTTGTTCCTATCTGTATGGCGTTTTTAATCTGAACTTTCATACGTTCCTCTTTCAATAAGGTATTCAAATTCATGTATAACGTCTGCTTTGTTATCAGTTTTTATATAGAAGCCTGTCACAACGATATTATTTTTGGTTCGATCTTTTTCCAGTCTTCTAACTCTGTCCTGATAATCTTTTTACTCCCTTTTGATATGTCTTCTATGTCCTGTTCTCTATTTCTTTCCGAATCCTCCGACGTATACTCGTCGCTCTCGAGATGTTTTGTTTCTTACATATCTTTCATTGTTTCTTTAATCTGGTTCGTAAGCATATCTATTTTTTTCAGATCTTCTGACGTAACAAATATAAAAAAAACTATATATTTTTGAAAAGCTAAAACAATCCTGTTTCATATAAAGTCAACTAGGGTTTGCAATTAAAAAAACATAAGTTTACTTCATATCTCTAAAGTTAAGAATGCTAAAAAAATGTTAATTTCGTTTTTAATTACACATAAAAATCTGTATAAACAACCTTCACAACATTTTGTTCTATTTTAATAAATAAGGAAGTTGGAGTGAATTTAAAAAATGATGACATTTCATTTCTCGTCTGTAGTGCCAAAATGTATAGCGATATAAAAAATCTGATAACGCAGGAGTGTTTGTCCTAAAAAAATTGCCCAATAGACCCATATCAGATTTTCGCTGACTATTACGGTTACCGAGATACCCCGTAAAACATTCGAATTTGGTCCACCCTGTATATCGCGTTAAGACGAAAACGGTAAACGCCAATTGGTGTTTCGTTCAAACCGACGCTAAATAAAACTGGTTGTAGTTAAAACCAAAGTTACAGAATAACACCATGGAAATAATTACGACAAACAATATCTTTAAGGGTTGATTTGCCAAAACAAACAAATAATTTTTAACAACCCCAAATGCAACAAAGATATTGTATTTTCCACTCGAAAATTGCTTATTTAGATGGCGTTCATAACTACAAATATTGTGTTAACAATTTGTTAAGTCCCATCGTTCAGTATAAAGCTGATTCCTATCTCAGACGATCTGAATTTAAAAATCATCAATTAAAAATAATAACAAGCTGTTTTACCGTAAAAATTACCCGCTAATTGCAGTTTAGCGAGTGTAAATTACAGATCGGCTTCCATAGAAGTATATACCATTTTCTAAAGGTAATCATCGGTCTACGTGACGCATGTCATACACTTGTTATAGAAAAGAAAGTAGCCTTGCCCGTAGGCTGAGAAAATTAAATTTCCCATAAGTTACTGGATTTAAGGTACTCGTACATCGCCGACATTGACCTAAGCGCTTTATTTATTGATCATTATTTTCGCGGTTTGGAAAATATTTATTACTTATTATACCTGTTTCTACAACAGGCCCCATTTAAAATGTAAATAATGATTGATTTACCTAGTAAATTTATGTATAGTAATCACTCAGGTAAAAGAAAACCTTGGGTAGACGTAGATATCACCGCAATATTAAAGGGTTTTTAGACACTATTCTAAAAATGAACAACGTAAAACTTATTTTGTATCCAAATGTGCTATGCATGTAGGGGAGAGTTGCCTTTATATCTTACTTCATCAGTTGAATCGTTTATTAAGAAAGTGTCCATTATTTATACAGGGTTTGTAAAAATTGGCGGAAGCGCTACACGTGGCGATGTTCTTCGTAAAATTCTAAGTCGAAAATCTTAATACGAAAATGTTGTACCATGCTTGCTGTGTCTGCAAGAGGTCCTCAAAGTTTTGACATTTAGTCCTTTAATAAACGTTATTATTTAATACTTGCAAATGAAAAAGATGCAATTTGGAATAAAAATAAATTTCGAATAGTATATTTTCCTAGATACTGTGTTCTTCCTGTCAAAAATTGGTGTTGAAAATATGTAAATCACTGATTTAAATGAAAATAATACATATTGTCATTAGCTGTCATCTCCGTTTTTCTCGTAATTATTTCTAGTTTGTGTTTTACGATACCCAAAAGTTTGCAGCTATGTTTACGAACTGAAGGCTTTCAGTTCGAACAGAAATAATTGTAAATGCCTAAGTAAAAATTGCTGATAAAAAAATGTCCAAATGCAAATCAATGTATGCAATGTTGCCAATTATTTTTTTTTTAAATGGTTCGTGAGGCCATAGGAAGCATGGTACAACATTTTTGCATCAAGATTTTCGACTTAGAACTTTACGAAGAACATCGTCACGTGTAGCGCTTCCGCCAATTTATACACACCCTGTATATTTAATTACATGTGGGTACATTTATAAAAAATATAATTGTTTACAAAAGCACAGTTTTTTAAAGAAATGATCCAAGTAGACTCACGTCAAAATTGACAATACAACGTAATTATACAGGTGTATATTAGCCAAAAAGACGTTAAAATCGTATTATGTATTATGTGATCGTAGAAAAAGTATGCTACATAACACGAGTTGTAAAGCAAATACGCACTCGCCGCTACGCGGCTCCGTGCCCGACTTTTCCACTCGTGCGTAACATGCTTCGTACAACTCCTGTTATGTAATATACTATTATCCTAAGATCACTACATTTTTAAGAAGGAATTTTGTCGGAGTGTTATACCAGACTCTCATATTCTCGATTGCTGCAGCCTTATTTATTAATAAAACTAATAATGTTTAAGATTAAAACTGATGAAGACACCAAAGCCTTGAAATTGGTAATGCATTCCGACAGGAGATTCTATGGAGAAAAAAAGTAAATGATTTCAAATTAAACTTATTTATATTAATAATCGAATCAACTAAAAAACTCAACAATTTGCATCTCATTTTGTGTGTGCTAAAAACATAATTATAAATATTTATAAAACTAGGTTTATTGTACGACATTCTACATTGATTAAGGTGTATGTTACAAAAATTATAAAGGCTATATCTGCATTTTTATATAATTGATCAAGTCTCTTAAATCGTGCTACTGGGTTTCTTTAATTGTATGTACTGGTATGTGTTTATGGAAATTGTGAAGCAATACTTATTAACGACAACATTTATTATTGTTCCAACTGTTGTTTTATAGGATTAACAAAAAAACGTTTTGTCAGCATAATCTGGAAATATTAAGGATTATACCCACTTGGCCTGTTCCAAAAATGGTCGGACCATTTTTCTTCTAGTCTCCCGCAGCTTCTTTGGGTTTGTAGCTAAGAGCCTGATGTTGTTGATAATCTATCATTTCAACGTGGTTTTTCCAACCATTTCAAAGCCGTCTATATACTTTAGCCCCCCTTCTAGTCTTATACTTATTTCTTCAATTTTGGTATTGTTATGTAACGCTACCCCAGTCAATGTGCTGCTTCTATTTGTCTTTTATCATTTTGAGTCCACGCCTCGCTTCCGAACTTTGATGTTGGTCAAGCAGACATACTTATACAGGGTCCGGCAAAATGATCTCCCACATTTTAATCTTTAATAAAAACGCCATTGTAAATGCTATTTAGATTTTATTTTTATTAACTGAAAATGTATGCTATGCCATTTGTTTTTATTAAGTTTTAAAAATTACAGAGTCCAAATGGCGACCATTTTTTTCGATATACATTCGAAGCTGATTTCTGAAAGTTTCCATCACTCGAGCAGTAATTTGAGGCGATATTCCTGTAATTTCTTGGCGTATTGCTGCTTTCAATTCGTCAATGGTTCGGGGATGGTGTTGAAAAACCTTCGCTTTCAGGTAGCCCCAAAGGAAAAAGTCGCATGGGGCAAGATCGAGCGAACGCGCAGGCCACCCAACGTCTCCACGTAACGAGATACGTGTCCTGGAAACATTTCCCTTAAAACGTCCATTGTCCTTCTTGCCGTATGAGCCGTAGCTCCAACCTGTTGAAACCATACATCCGGATGTTCAACATCTCTAAGTTTTGGATGTATGGTTTCAACAGGATGGAGCTACGGCTCATACGGCAAGAAGGACAATGGACGTTTTAAGGGAAATGTTTCCAGGACACGTAATCTCGTTACGTGGAGACGTTGGGTGGCCTGCGCGTTCACCCGATCTTGCCCCATGCGACTTTTTCCTTTGGGGCTACCTGAAAGCGAAGGTTTTTCAACACCATCCCCGAAACATTGACGAATTGAAAGCAGCAATACGCCAAGAAATTACAGGAATATCGCCTCAAATTACTGCTCGAGTGATGGAAACCTTCAGAAATCAGCTTCGAATGTATATCGAAAAAAATGGTCGCCATTTGGACTCTGTAATTTTTAAAACTTAATAAAAACAAATGGCATAGCATACATTTTCAGTTAATAAAAATAAAATCTAAATAGCATTTACCATGGCGTTTTTATTAAAGATTAAAATGTGGGAGATCATTTTGCCGGACCCTGTATTATGTAATCTCAGCTGTGTGGTTGCATTTATATGTTTTCCAGTCTCTTTACTATTCCTTTGATTTTATTGTATGCTATCATCTCACAATTATTACCGTATGTTCGATATTTTCGTCTAAACGAATAAACTATAATTTTTATTACTTCCATTCACAAATGGACTTTTTAAAAAAGTAAATTTTTGTGAATCCATAGGTACGATTTAAAAAACCGGTTAGCCATATCGCGCCCTCTAGTCCATGATTTAAAAAAAGACTAATAACATGATCAATCATTTTGTCTTTGGCAAAAGTTACACATGTAGAAGTGGGTGTCTTAAACTACAATCTCCAATATTAAAGTTCAAACAAATTGGTTTTAAATAGAAAGTATTGCATAAAATATTTTAAGTAACAAAACACTCACATTTTAAAACGCGTTTTGTTTTGGCAAGTGTATATAATCAATTTTATTACTCATGGTAAAGCAGAGTAACTTCCAAATGCTTCAAATTGATCGTTTCCAAAACATTATTACTCAATACCTGTGCTACTAGCAACAGTTTAAAAAAAATATGGTGAAACTGTATATGTGTCAGTCAAATAAATAACCTAAAATTATAAACAAATGTACAAGTGTTCCGTTTTTTCGCACCAATATGTACTTTGCTATTTTGGATAAAACTTTTTAGATATTCTGACGTTGTTGGAAGCCAAATAATACTTTATTCGTGTTGTAAGCCATAACTTTTTGTAACAAACTAAAACTACTACGTGTACAAGTATTGGTATGTTGTGGTTTCATTAAACTTTCGACTATTTTAAAAGTTAAAAGGAAAGCCTCAAAAAATATCTAGAAGGTCAAGGCGATGATCTTCTCGACCTCTGCATAAATCTAGCCAGGACCTAAGAAATCTTCATTGTTAAAGAATTGTCATCTAGTATTATTCACGGATGGATTATTAGAAATTATAAGATGCCATATTTCCGATTGCTAAGTATTAAATTCAACTTAATATTATGCACAGGGTGTTTGATATTCGAGTTTAAACATGAGGATCTCGCCTATTATGGTAGCTAGAGAATAGGTTTACACTTGGCAAAGTTGCTAAATTCTGTGCATATTAATAATCGGAAGAGAAATTTAAAACATCTTAAACGGTAAAAGAGAAAATTAGGAAAAATTGCAAAATACGCTTTTTGAAAATTGTCTATAACTCCTTTGGAGTATAAAATATTTCAAATATGTAGAAACATTGCCCGAGCAACTTTTTAAACCGAATCTCTTGGTAATCACCAATTTCTTCTAGATTCATTCGCTTTGGTAATGCACAAAGTTAAAATATTATAAAAATTATTGATTATGAATCACAGTACACTATGGCAAACAAAACAAATTATCGTTATATTATGTTCAACTACTAAATTTATTTAATTAAAAATGTTTAATTATAAATAGTTGCAGTTAACTACAGTATACTACGATTAATGGGATATCTTTGTGTTTTTATAATATTTTAAGTCTTTGAGGCAGCCTTTCGATACAAATATGAGTAATTGGTACTGTTATATTCGTTAACCTTACATCTTAGGCCCTTAGGGTAACAAGGTTAACAGATTATATATATATATATATATACAGGGTGCCCATTTTTCTAACCTGTTGTATGGGTAACTCCGTTAATATTAGAGATACAGAAACGTTTAAATTAGCAAATTTTTGCAGAATTTGAAGGGAAATCTGATGCCATTTCAAATTTGACCTAAGTCATCAACTTTTTGAAATATTTAGAAAAAACTGAAAAAGGTCGATTTTTTCAAACTTGAATAATTCCGTAACCATATGAGTTAGAACCAAAATAAAAATTGGCTTTTGTAGATGTTTTTACATAGATTTTAAATATGTTAACGAAATTTTCATAGCACTCTCGATTTCCGAGTTATAGCACAAACTTGCATTTTTTTAAATGGAAGTCATAGTTGGCTGTGGTCTTATTAAAAAGGTTATTTTTTTCTCGTTTCAATGATATAAGGTTTGTTATGCTTTACTCTTGTAGTTTTTCTTTAAATAAGCAAAAATGATTTTACATGTTCACAGCCTACTAATAGATGGGAGTTATCCCGTGTTGATGTTCTTTTTTTTTTCGATGTTAGAAAAATGGGCACCCTGTATATATATATATTCGTTAAAAAATACTCTATTTAAATAAACAAATGTAGCACTGCCATTCCAATAAAAACATGACTTAAAAAAATATATGCAACCTTCAAAGCCGATTAAAGTAACCTAAAGTCAATTAAAATTTACAAAAACATTTTTCGCACAACAAAATTCAATTTATGGAAGTCGGCACACTCAATAAAAAATAGAATTTTCGTCCAAAAATTATTTGGCTTTATAAAAATTAACCATAATAGCGCAGTTGTATTCAAAATGGCTTCCTCTTTGCAAAAATGTAAAAATATACAGCGTATTCCCTTCGAAATAACAAAGTTAGGGTATTTCCGGCGAAACCGGAAGTGAAACAATAGTGTACATATGTTCAATTAACCGCAATTTTTACCTGTATCATATGTTTAAAATTTTATTTATCTCAAATCGAAACTAAAGAACAAAGGGGGTGTACCAGAACTCAGTTACACCCGGTATGTGTCTAAACAAAAAATTAAAAAAACAACAAAAATTTGGGTAAAAAAATTGTACTTTTTTAAATACATAAATTTGTATAATAACTGACACTTCGTACCATTGTATAAAAGTAGAAATTTCCTAAAATACACCTAAATTCACTAAAAATATACAGCCACTTTTGGGACACCCTGTATAAATATTATTTCTCATGTGAATTGTACATCAAATTTTAATAAACTCTTAAAAGAACAAGCATGTAAGTCAAGAAATTTCTCTGCTTGGAAAATATAACCTTAATGGGTTAACAAAACCGATTAAATTAACTTAGCATTGCTTTTGTTTCAGTTACGCGAATGGCATTAAAACCAGGACATGGAATATGTAGATACCGGTCACAAGGAATTCATCTACTCCTCTGGATCAAGTGAAATCAAATTCAGGGACAAGTACTACACGGAAAACAAGAAAAAATCGAACACCGAAGTACCGATCAAGGAAAAATACTCGACAGCGCCACACGACAAGCATTCAGGAAAACAAAAGCCCGCGTACGATGACAAAAGACTGTTCAAAACGTCCCAGAACGAATACATAAAACACAACCTGTACATAAAATCCTGCGTTGACAGAGAACTGACCGTGTGGAAATTTCAAGTGAAAAAGGTGTCGTTTCGGAACTACACACCGAAAGCCATAAATCAGGAACTTAACATGGGAATGTGGATGTGAAAATTTAGTGTTAGTTATAATGATAAGCCGTTAATAAAAATTAAATAAGTGATATTTACAAAACGGACGAACTTCAACCAGTTAGTTCCAAATGGCAGCGGTATGGGGAGCAGTAACTCAAATAGCCAACATTGCTGTTGGCTTGGGGTCAAACCCACTGACGATGGTTGGGTTAGTTCCAATGTTCGCCGCTGGATTAGCGTTTTTAAGATACGCCTCCGTTGATCCGGAATCACACACAATTAACGTCAGAAGGGTAGGTACACAATTTTAATTAGGGGAGAGCAGGGCAAAACCAAGTGCCAAATAAATATTTGATACCGAGCTCGGTGGATGGTTGGTAAAGCAGCCTAGCGAGTAATCGGGAGGTCGTGGGTTCAAATCCCGAGGCCGCCTGTCATCGTAGGGGTTTGAGGTGGTTTCCCCTACTTACTATAGGCTAATGCTGTGACAGTACTTCCACCTACCCTCTAACCTTACCCATCCTATCCTTGTTCCCCGCCTCCTCAACCCCACGGACGCTAGAGCTGTTTTAACTTAAAGTGGACTGTGACGCAGAAACCAAAACTAGTCCACAGCGTTTATTACTACCCCACCTAAAAACATCCGTTTGTTTTACCAACGTGATTATAACCTGTAAATTCGTTTACCGGTACTCAACGTTTTTAGAAAAGTCTAATTTCTACCACCATCCCCTCTCTTTCCGCATCTAGCGGTCCACTTTAAGTTAAAACTGCTCTAATAACCTCTACAGTTGAAGTGCCATTTAAGGCCTCTACTCATTACCCAACTTGTCGGAGCCGACCGTCGGGAACTCCGTGTTGGGTGTTGTCTACACACCTCCCGACCAGTGCAACCAACACAGCATAAACGTCATAACTTTTTTTATTATTTTGGCTCTCAATCCATTTTGTGGATAACAAATTTATAAATAGCGTTAAATTTTCGGTTTAATAGTCCTTATCTAGAGGAATGTGGTGGGGCGGTTGCCTTGTTGGATGGTCTGGCCACCCGACCGTTCCAAGTGTCGTGTTGGTCGGGTGACATACTACACATTAAACAATTTATCGGAATGGTAGGTCGGTTGTCCCGACAAATTGGCTGTTGAGTTGAGGCTTTAAACCCACAAATAAAAAAAAACATGTTCACAATACAACAGTAGGCAAAAAATATCGACTAACGAATATGATCACAGTTATATTGTACAATTTTGACATTAAAAAAAAAGATTAACTCCGATGGAAAATATATTTTTAAAAAATGAGAAAAAGTTTATTCGTCCCAACGTCGCAACTATAATAAATTTTTTACTAGGGAATTAAATATAGAACGTCAGGTAAAGAGTCTTCCGTTTTTCAAAATTTTCACAATTTTGAGAAAATTCATGTTTACATACCTTTTGGAGCAATTTAACGAATAGTCATACAGGTGGCCCAACCAACGTGTGTTATTTCAGTTAAGAAAAAAAGGTTTTATGCGGGCATTAGCTATAGAACCTCAAATTATTTTATACTGTATGACCAGAGAAGGTTGCTTAACAGATTCTAACCTGATCAAAGCTGTGTTTATTGCACTAAGAACATCAAAACTAAATATTTTGCAAAGTTAGGCCTTTAAAAAAATAGGGAAAAAACTGAAAAGTTCAATAATAAAGGTAATTTTTGCGATCGCGTTGGCCATGAAACCGTCAGAGATAAAATCGAAATTCTTCTATTTACCAATGCGCGCATCCTTTGCAAGTGAAATGGTGCAAATCTTTTTATTTTTCCGGAGAAAAACGCAAAGAACGAAATTAATTTCCTCACATCTAAACGTAAAACGGTTATGATTCCGAATTTATAAATAGTTAAAAAACTAACTAAATTAAAAGAGCATTTGAGCATAGAATATAAGACAGTAATTTTACCACTCGTTAACATTAGACTTAATAGAAAGTTTCTCGTTTTTTTTTAAATGCACTTACTAATATATTATCTTTAGAACAGCAAGTTCTATTAAATGCTAATAAAAATTTCTTTGTGGGACATTTCCCTAAAGCAACTTTGGTATCGTGTAACTGCAGTTAATTTTAAATCTCAATACATACACTTTCGTTCTTTATTCTCACACTTTTTTACGTAATCAGCAATTAGCAAGCTTCAAAACAAGGAAATAACGGCACACCATATCTTATACGACTCAGTTTAATAATTGTCCTACAAAGAAACTCACTTAAATCACTTGGTAGTTTATTCGTATCAGCCTCCATAAGGAAATGAGTAGGTTTAATAAATTTCTCGAACATAAATGAATGTCTGCAGAATTTATGCCAAAGTCGAGTTGATTACAAAATACTTAATAGCGGAAGACGAGACCATTGTTGTTTTATAAAGAATGTATGACATTTAGACGTTATGAAATATCGTTAAGTAATAATTCCTAACAACAAATAATGAGATATTGTAGAAAATTTTTGTGGACAAAAAGCCGTACCTATCAGGTTTTTCAACTTTTCCTTGTGAAACACTACAAATGCGTCAAAAAAGCGCAAAAAATACATATAGATATAAGCATGGTTAATTAATAACAGCTTTCAATACATAAAAACGTAATGCAGAATCATATAGCGAACCTAATTACAAAACTTGAAAGTAATTATTCAAAAAAAAAATACATTATTATATTATTATTATTATAATGGTGATGTATTTTCTAATTTAAGGTCAAATTTTCGAAAAATGTTGTACCCTAAAATTTAGCTAAAGTGATTAGTTCTACATTTTTAAATTTTCACGAAACATCGGCTTTGAACCAATACATTACCAAAATTATTGAAATTAAATCATAATTGCTTCCTAATTTCGTTTTCTCTAACTGTTTTTTGATCCCACTAACTGTTTCACTTTGCACCTTTTTTAAAATCAGCGATAACTTAGCAGGAAATATTTTGCAATAAATTTGTCATACAGAAATATTTCAAACTTCGCATCATAAACTGAATAGAGAGAGCAAAAATACATTAGAAAAACACTTTATAAAATTTGGTAAAAATTGCATAAAAAAATACTTGGTATTTAACTTTAGAGTTGTTGAAAGTTTTCCAATTATTTATGTAGGGATTTAGGAACAAATTATAACAACAAAAAATAATTAGCGCGAAAATTGTTGATCCTTGCATATACATTTTAGGGGCATTGCATTTGATAGGTACATAAATACCCCCTGTAGAAGCTAAACGTCCCCTTTGGGGTCCATGGACCCTTGGTATAGAAGACCTTTCTTACGGTATTATTGTTATCGTCCATATATGCGGTGTATATTGCAAAAGAGGTACCGACGCTTGGGTGTCTTTTGCCAAAACTGACAAATACGGATTCGACTATGTTAGCTAAACATGCCCAGGTAATTTTCGAACCACGACGATTAATTTTCTAGTAATCGCATCTTATACGGAGTGTTGCCTTACGTTATTATCATCCATATATGCAGTATATATTGCAAAAGAGGTACCGACGCTTGGGCCTCTTTTGCTAAAATTGGCAAAAACGGTTTCGACTATATTAGCTTAACATTCCCAGGTAAATTTAGAACAATGACAAATCATTTTCCAGTTATTGTATGTTATACCGGGTGTTGTCTTACGGTATTAATGTTATCAACCATATATGCGGTAAATATTGCAAAAGAGGTACCGACGCTTGGGCTTCTTTTGCTAAAATTGACAAAAACGGTTGCGACTATACTAGCTTAACGTGCCCAGGTAATTTTAGAACCATGACTTTAATAATAACGTCGCGTTACTTATCCGCTCCGGGAAGTCTGGCTCCCGGAGCGAGCATACAGCATTAGACCCATCTACACGTCGCGTTACTTATCCGCTCCGGGAAGTCTGACTCCCGGAGCGAGCATATTGCACTAGACCCATCTACACGCGTGTTACTTATCCGCTCCGGGAAGCCTGACTCCCGGAGCGAGCATACAGCACTAGACATCCATCTACACGTCGCGTGTTACTTATCCGCTCCGGGAAGTCTGGCTCCCGGAGCGAGCATACAGCACGACCCATCTACACGTCGCGTGTGACTTATCCGCTCCGGGAAGTCTGACTCCCGGAGCGAGCATACAGCACTAGACATCTATATACACGTCGCGTTACTTATCCGCTCCGGGAAGTCTGGCTCCCGGAGCGAGCATACAGCACTAGACCCATCTACACGTCGCGTTACTTATCCGCTCCGGGAAGTCTGACTCCCGGAGCGAGCATACAGCACTAGACATCCATCTACACGTCGCGTTACTTATCCGCTCCGGGAAGTCTGACTCCCGGAGCGAGCATACAGCACTAGACATCCATCTACACGTCGCGTGTTACTTATCCGCTCCGGGCAGTCTGGCGCCCGGAGCGAGCATACAGCACTAGATATCCATCTACACGTCGCGTGTTACTTTTCCGCTCCGGGAAGTCTGGCTCCCGGAGCGAGCATACAGCACTAGACATCCATCTACACGTAGCGTTACTTATCTGCTCCGGGCAGTCTGACTCCCGGAGCGAGCATACAGTACTAGATATCCATCTACACGTCGCGTTACTTATCCGCTCCGGGAAGTCTGACTCCCGGAGCGAGCATACAGCACTAGACATCCATCTACACGTCGCGTGTTACTTATCCGCTCCGGGCAGTCTGGCTCCCGGAGCGAGCATACAGCACTAGATATCCATCTACACGTCGCGTGTTACTTTTCCGCTCCGTGAAGTCTGGCGCCCGGAGCGAGCATACAGCACTAGACATCCATCTACACGTCGCGTGTGACAACCGCTCCGGGAAGACTGGCTCCCGGAGAGAGCATACATTCCTAATATATTTATTGTTACCTATTTTTTTAATTAAATCCCTTTAATAGTAATTTCATGCGGTTTACTTACGTGCTTCCAAGGAAAAAGGGGTAAAGACATTTATTTACCATGCCGATTAGGATTTGTTTTACATAAAATATTTGTTTTTGCCATTTTTAACAATTGTTTCAAAAAAGTCCCAAGTGTTATACATTGTCGAATTCAGAACAAAATGCTCTACAAATTGGCGTTAAAATCAGATATAGCGTCCATAAGAAAAAATTGTCCTGATGATGGTTTTAAGAAAACGAAACGTCGCATGGAAAATATAATTGGGGATTCTGATTCCTTGCAAAAAGGGACCATGAAAAAGTTTTAACAGAAATTAAATTCGACATCAAATGAAAAAGTTACGGTCAAAAAACAAAAATCCACTTTTTTACTTTTTCCCCTATATCTCAAAAACTAAAAAAGCTAGATAAGTTCTGTTTGCGTCGAATTATTAAGCACCTGAATATACAACTTTGCCCTAATTTAACCGAAGTCGTAACTCTTACCGTTTACAAGATCTCCATAGTGGCCCTCGAAAAACGAGAACCCTGTATATTGCAAAAGAGGTATCGACGCTTGGGCCTCTTTTGCTAAACTTGACAATAACGGCTTCGACTATGTTAGCTTAACATGCCCAAGTAATTTTAGAACCATGACTTTAATAATTTTCTAGTTATTGTATCTTTTACGGGATGTTGCCTTACTGCAATTGTTTTAAACCTGTTTTCGTCAATATACGTTTTGGCCTCACTGTGAAGCGTCATGTACCTACTACTTGTCAGTTGGTCCATTTTAAAAAAACTTTATTTATGCATAAAACCCACAAAGTAAAAATATTATGTGCGAAAATTGTTATTTCTTGATTTCGGCCAATACATTTTTTCGGTTATTTGTTTTGAGACATACCCCCTGTAGAAATTTCAAGTACCTCTTGGAAGTCCATGGACCCCTGGTTTAGAACCCTGCACTCGAGCAATAACTATAGATGTAAAGTAGTACAATTCAATTTGTAACTATTAAAATTAGTCACCTAACGTTTTTATTTTTCTCTTTAGGTATATCCAGAATACGACTTCGTGATAGTAGGCGGTGGTTCGGCTGGAGCGGTGGTAGCCTCCAGGTTATCCGAAATAGCCAACTGGACAGTTCTCTTATTGGAAGCCGGAGGTGATGAGAATGAAATTTCTGATATTCCAGCTTTGTCGGGATATACGCAAATGTCGGAAATGGACTGGATGTATCAAACATCGCCTCCGGGGGATTCCCCTTACTGTTTAGCAATGATCGGGGACAGATGCAACTGGCCAAGGGGAAAGGTAGTATACATTTTTATGATTTTGATATGTTTGTAATCAATACGTTTGTTCCAACAAGACTATGTACTATCAGGAGTCTGCGCAGTACCGATATCGCGTTCCAGCGCAGCCTCTGATAGTTAACCGGACGGTTAGTCGGCTGTTCCAACTGTTATAAAATTAATACATGGACTAGTCAGAGTACGGTCAAAACAGTACGCGAATGAAGGCATGTACTAGCGCTTGGATTTTTACACGCATGCGCTGTTCATAACTAACGTGAGCTCTGGTAGCTATGCATAGCCCTTCCAATCCATTTAGTACTGGATTCTTAAGGTGTTTAACCTTTGCGATGCGCACATTTCTATGAACCCAATAGACACAAATGTCATTTACAGTAAGGCCTGTCGTGAAAACGTTCCAACAACGGCTAATACTGGCCAATACATTTATTAGTACAAAGTTCACGCAAGCGGATAGACCAGTTCATGTACTCATCCATGAATTGGTTTCAAATCGCTTGTTGGAACAAACCTAATAATAAGAGCTTCCATTAAAAATAATTTATGTTCCTTCATCAAGAATGTTTTGTAAAAAGGTACTAACATAGAAAATAGTCTCGTATTTTGTTTATTTACATAAAAAAAATTAGTAATTCACTATTAAACTTATTTATGTTTACAAATTAGTTCCTAAAATAATTCAATCTTTCACGATTGCATTAATTTTTTACTAACAAGGGAAGGTCACGATACGTTGTCGCTAGAATTTGATTCCGGCTGTGTTTATTACATCAACGGCATAAAAACTAAATGTTTTCCAGAGTTATACGTGCCACTGGCCATTACCTTCGGAAAAATAGGGGAAAAACTGAAAAATTGGTACAAAAAGGTCATTTTTGCGATCGCGTTGGCCATGAAACCATCAGAGATAAAATCGAAATTCTTCTATTTACCAATAGGCGCATCCTTTGCAAGTAAAATAGCGCAAAGTTTTTGAAAAAATCTTGAACGGTTCCGAAGAAAAACGTCAAAAGCGAAACCCCTGCATAAGCGCTATGAATTGAGAAGTTGTCGTATATCTGTATTACTATATCTATGCGACTTGCACAGGCGTTTAACATAGGGAAAACCGTTTTTACAAAGGCCTCGTTTTTTGTGTTTTTCTTCGGAACCGTTTAAGATTTTTTCAAAAACTTTGCACCATTTTACTTGGAAAGGATGCGCGCATTGGTAAATAGAAGAATTTCGATTTTGTCGTTGACTATTTCATGGCCAACGCGATCGCAAATATTACTTTTATTAATCAGCTGTTCAGTTTTTCCCCTATTTTTCCGAAGATAATGGCCAGTGGCACGTATAACTTTGAAAAACATTTAGTTTTGATGCCCTTGATCTAATAAACACAGCCGGAATCAAATTCTAGCGACAACGTATCGTGACCTTCCCTTGTAAGATATAATTTTCCAACCACAGGTTTACAAGAAAAAAGAAAAATTGTCTGTTTCAGAACAAATTAAACTGCATATTTAATTTTTATATTTTTTCAACGTTATACCAAACCAGCTAACGTATCTTACTTTTTGCATTATTAATTAGTAACACAAACATAATAATTCCATGTAATTTAATAGTAAATGAACAGTGAAAGTGAAAGATTTTATTGTTACTTTTATATTTTAAAAGCAAATTTAATTGATAGCTTCACAGATACTTTCCCATTATGGGATTCACTTGGAAAATACAAAAACACATAGAAATTGTTTATGAGACCCAAATGTGGTTACATGAACGCTCATTAAGAATATATTACCGCTGCTTACTTTGGTAATAAAATAATGAACTGTGTACTAAATTATTTAACAGTTAACGAATAATTCCAACATTATTTTTAAATATATTTTTATTTAATAAACATTTAAAAAACATTTTCTTCACTAGCTTCGACAACAAAGCAAAAAAAAAAAATATTCTGCCTATTAATCATTACAAATTACAATATTTACAAAGACATTCCAACAGTGGCGTAGCCACGATTATTGAAAGTTGTCTTGTGAAGGAAGATTACACTGTGACAAAATTTTTAAGTTGACAATAAGACACAAAAGTTATTGTTAACAAAGACTTCCTTAAAAATCGCTTACTTTTTATGGGTTTCAAAACGTTACATTTACAATAGTTCCCTTCAAGCATTTGCTGTTACAAATGGTTTTGTTTATAATATAAGCAATACCGAATTTCAAATAAGGTTCAAAACAACTAAACACATCATTTGCTCTACACAATAAATTACACTTTGTATAAACATATTTGAAATTGCTGCCAAAATAACCAAATAAAATATATTTTTAACAATTATATAGAAACGCAAGTCAAAAGTACAAAGTACAACACTTAAACATTATTAAATTTTGTTTATTTTTGCATGTTTTCTAACACATCTAATTAGTGCCAAGCCAAGACATTTTTATTACTGGCCTAAAAAGTTTGTATTGGGCGGTTTTTTTGTATAGCTTAATAAATAACTCTCCATTTTCAATGGCCCAAATACAATTATCTTTCAATTATATTAAGGGAAAAAACATTTCACGTTAAAAAATGTATTTTAAGTAAAAAAAAACTCATTTTCTACCAAATATGCAGTTTCGTTTCTTTTTAAGGGTTTCTTACATGATCATTAAAATCAACCTTTTAATCACGTATTTTTATGTAAATAATATATTCAAATTGAAATCAGAAAAAAGTTTTAAAGCATCTATGAAATGTGAAAACTAAATATAAGCACCCTTATGAGAAAAATAACGTCGACAAAACAAAATCGAATTCAAAAGGCCCCTAAATGTAGAATTAAAAGTTGTTAAAATAAATCCTTTAAACATTAAAATTTTGATAGTTTAAATAGCTGCAGCGCAAAAACGAAAAGGTAACTCTTCAGATTTTTTTGAAAATCCAGGCAGATATCTGAAATCTATTTCAATATTATCAATCATCAGAAACAACTTATGATACATTCAAAAATGCGATAAAGGTTACATATCAAGCAAGAGAACTACATTTGACCACGAAACTTGGTAAATATAAGAATTATTTTTTGAAATTTTGTTTTAGACTTATTAATCTTTTTTTCCATTTTGCTAAAAAAAACTTGATGAGATAGCGAAAAAATGCGTGTGCTATTGATTTCAGAGCATGTTATATATATGTATAAGAACAGCAATTCTAATATAAATTATACATATAGTGTTCTGTTTAAATCGTTTTGAAATTTAATGTTTTTTTTTGAGAATCATTTATCTGTTTTCCATTTTGTTGAAAAACTTGATGTGATAGCGAAAATCTATGTGCGCCTTTGAATTCAGATCATTTGAATTATATAAGAACAGCAATAATAATTTAAATTGAGCAAACAATTTTTGGTTTAGATAGTTTTGAAATTAATTTCGTTTTTTTAGAGACTCATCAATCTTTTTTTTTCATTCTACTGAAAAACTTGAGATAGCAAAATTCTGAGTGTGCCATTGGATTCAGAGCATGTGATTGATATAAGGACAGCTATTCTAATATAAATTATCCAAACAGTTTTTTGTCTGGATATTTTTGAAATTTAATTATGTGTTGTTTTTCTTTAAAAACTCAATAATCTGTTTTTCCATTTTGCTGAAAAACTTGATGTGATAACGAAAAACTGCGTGTTCCATTGATTTCAGGGCATGTAATTTATACACGAACAGTTATCAAAATTATAAAAACATTCACAAAGTTCTGAAATGTTGGCCTGTGTAATTTAAACCACATGGGTTGTTCATAAGTGATATGTTAATATTCGCAAATATCAAAAGTTGTATCTGAAAAACAATCCACCTATGTTTTAGTAGGTAAATAATTAAAAATAAAGAAATTAATATTGTTTGTTGCAGGTTTTGGGCGGATCCAGTGTGCTTAACGCAATGATATACGTACGAGGAAACAAACGCGACTACGACCAATGGGAAGCACAAGGCAACCCGGGCTGGTCCTACGACGACGTCCTGCCATACTTCTTGAAATCAGAAGACAACAGAAACCCGTATCTAGCCAAAACAAAATACCACAACACAGGAGGTTACCTATCGGTGCAAGAATCCCCATGGAGAACGCCTCTGGCCATAGCGTTCTTGCAAGGCGGAAAAGAATTGGGTTACGACGTCCGAGACTGCAACGGCGAAAAACAGACGGGATTCATGATCAGCCAGGGAACGATACGAAGAGGATCGCGTTGCTCGACGGCGAAAGCTTTTCTACGGCCGGTGCGCGCGCGGAGAAACCTCCACATCGCTCTAGAGGCGCAAGTGACGAAGGTGCTCATAAACCCAGTGACGAAAAAGGCTTACGGAGTCAAATACATCAGGGAAAACCGCCCGAGGATGGTGCGCGCAAGACGCGAGGTGATTCTAGCGGCCGGAGCTCTGAGCACGCCCCAGTTGCTCATGCTATCCGGGGTCGGCCCGAAGGACCATCTCGACAGCTTCAAAATACCCGTCCTGAGCGACCTCAAAGTCGGCCACAACCTCCAAGACCACGTGGGCCTAGGGGGGCTCACGTTCATAATCGACGACCCTATCTCGTTCAAGAAGGAACGTTACCAAAACTTGGGCGTGGCCATGGAGTACATCATCAACGAAAGAGGCCCGATGACTTCGCTGGGAATTGAAGGCGTAGCGTTTGTCAACACGAAATACGCACCGCCTTCTGGGTTATGGCCAGATATGCAGTTCCATTTCGCCGGAAGCAGCGTCAACTCGGACGGCGAGCAGATCAAGAAAATCAACGGCCTACGCGATAGCGTGTACAACACTGTCTACAAACCTCTCAAAGACGCGGAAACTTGGACTATCCTTCCGCTCCTGTTACGGCCGAGGAGCACAGGATGGGTAAGGCTGAAATCGACGGATCCCAACGTGTACCCCGATATAATTCCCAACTATTTCACGCACAGAGAGGACATTTTGATATTGATCGAGGGGATCAGGATCGCTCTGAACTTATCCGACACGCCCGCTTTTCAGAGGTTCAATTCCAGACCGCACAAGATGCCATTTCCGGGTTGCAGACAGTACGAATTTGATACCGACGAGTATTGGGAATGCAGTTTGAGGCACTACACGTTCACAATATACCACCCAACCTCGACAGCCAAAATGGGGCCGCCCACCGATCCAGACGCCGTCGTTGATCCGAGACTCCGCGTTTACGGGATTGGAAACCTGCGCGTCATCGACGCTTCCATCATGCCGACCATAGTTAGCGGTAATACGAACGCGCCGGTCATTATGATCGGTGAGAAGGGCGCGGATTTGGTCAAGGAAGACTGGTTGGATGGACAGACTCATTATTGAGGTGTAAGCGGTGATTAAGTGTATTACTAGTCAAAGTGCAAACGCATATTTAATACTCGCTTTAAGCAAACAGTTGTACACATTTTGTTATTGTAGATTATTAAGTAGTTGTAAGAAATACATTTTACATTGCAGCCTTATTAATTCTTTTTGAACTGAATTAGTATTTTACTGGACAAGTAGAAAGTTTTGGGGCGAGCCGAAGGCGAGTCCTGAAAGCATACGAGTACAGTACCACTTTACGGGTATGTTACGTACAATATTTTTTCTGCGTCCGCCATTGACACCAAAATCACTATCGTCGCCATCCATAATTAAACAATAACTTGATAAACTACAGGTGAAAACTCGCTTGGTGGTATGACGCTTGTTTGACAGCGCAAATCAACAAAACAACTCATCACCATGGCAACCACCTACTTTCCGGCCTGCCGGTGGTAAAGACCATTAAATAAAAAGATATAGGGAGCATTTTAAAGATCCTAAGGCGACCAAAAAGGCTTCTCAATATGGCGGATGCGTGTTTCCGCTTCTCAGTGGCCGATCTAACATTTTTTAACCTTTTGCCTGTCCTGTGCATCACCGGTGATGCACACAAAAAAATGATCCTTCGTACGCTCTGTGTATTATATAGAAAACACATATCTTTGCACTTGCTAGATGCTTAACACTTATCCTGACACTACATTATACGTATAAAATAATCCCATAGAGCCGTAGAACATCATACATGTGAAATATTTAAATGGACGTACAGCACAAATTTTATGTAAAATTTGAGGACAGGCAAAGGGTTAATATGTATTGAATAATGTAAATACTTGCTTCGTTTTGACTTGGACCTGTTATCTACTTATTTATTTCTTGTTTTGTGGTTCAGGTAACTAAAAAAAACTAGAGCATTGTTTAATATTTGGATTGTTTATTATGAAAGTTAAAAAATATGCTGTACAAAAATGCACGCCATTGATATGACATATCATTTTGACAAACCACATCAAATTTTCAATACATGAATACACTACAAAACGTTAATGTCTACTTACCTATGAAACGTTATCTTTTTATGTTTAAGTAATCTTTTTTGACTTAGTAAGACTACAGGATTTGCAGCTAACCATTGTAGGACACAAAACTCTAAATTGTTTGCCTTTTTGACTTACCAAAACCGGCTGCCACGAGAAGCCTTTTATGTCGTCATTTTTGTCGCCGACAAACACTGCAGAATAATATTAAAATGTCCTTTCTTTATCTTTTAATTCAATGGGTGGTATAATGACGCTTGTTTGACACCGCAAGTCAACAAAACAACTCATCACCATGGCAACCAGCTACTTTCCGGCTTGGGCCGGTAAAGATAACTCATTACCATGGCAACCAGTTACTTTCTGGCCTAGGCCAGTAGAGATGTATTTTCCAGCCAACTGATTTGGACGCAGGAAAAATTATTTAGTTTCATAGTTTTAGGAAAGCAACATGTCATAGTATGAGGTTGGACGAAGCCTTATCAAAATTGCATGTTATAAGACCAATGGTAAAAAATACTTTTTTAATTAGTTATAACCTGCATTCCAATAAAAAAAAACACTAGATCTAGATCTTTTTATAGGTAAATTTCACCTAATTTGCATTTTACTTTCAGATAATGTACTCAAAAATACAAATATCAAATTTATGTAACTTATTATAAAGGTAAAAAACCAATTAACCAACCTTACACAATAAATTGATCCCAATATAAGAACGAAAAATTTTAACGTATAAAGTAAAATTTCGCCAACTAAGATGGGATGTGATTAAGTCCAAATTGATTTTGAGAATACAGACTCTCTTTGGCAGGCACTTTGGAAATATGGAGGATAAGCGACCAACAAAAAATGGAAGATTGTGCATCAACCCCCATACGTTTTTGTAGAACACCAATTAATAATTTTTATGATATTTAACAAACCTTATTTTACCAATTACAAGTTAACAAAGAAAAATCACGTTAAATATTAAAATGTGTGAAACCGAACTGATTTTTATACGATTTTATGTTAAGAAGTAATGTTTTGGAGACATTAAAAGGTCCTTGAGTAAAGTTAACACCTTAACCATGTTACTCCTTGGATGAAAGAGTACCAAGCGATTTAAGAAATTGTATTTTTAAATCTCAAACTTAATCTAGACATAAAATATAAATATTATATTAAAATATCCTAAAAGTATAATTGTTTTGTAATTTGTAGCACAAGTTACAAAGAAAATAACCATGAAATCCCATACAAATTGGCACACTATGTAATTTACTTATAATTTTGGAATTACGTTTAATCTTTGTAACATGCAAAACACAAGACAAATTTTCCCAAGTTTTTCCCAACATTTTCTTTGCTAGAAATAGAGATATTCCTCAACTCTAAATTTCGCTTTTAAAATAACCATTACAGTTTTAATTTAAATATAATTTGTTCGTCTAGGACAGAGGCGGTCCCGGTACGCGAATGTCAAGCTACCGGTACGCGATAAGCAAATGAAATAATTTTTTAATTTTTTTTTTTATAGCATCTATGTTATGTGATGATATAACATGCTTTTAGTAGAAGAAGAAGAAGATGACAGATTTGTAGACACGTATGTACATTTAAAATAATTATCGGTTTATATCGGGTGATCGAAAATGATTGATGTCCGCTAATTTCAGACTGAAAATAAAATAACCAACCATTGCTTAATTTTGAGTCTGATGTTCGCCTTAAACTGATCAAAATTGAACTAAATATTTCTACACTTATAAAAAGTAAACAGGCGCAACTCTCACATTAATTACAATAATTACAATTATTATTATATATATGCAGGGTGTTTCTTAAATACTGCAAAAAAATTCAGGCGGTGATTCCTTATTGAAAATTAAGGGGGGTCTTTCATATAATTTTTTTTTCTTAGATGTCTCTTTTCGAAGTTACACCCTCCTAAAGAGGAGCGTAAAATTAGGTTTCTATTTTATTTCTTAAATTTGGATAAATGTAGAAGAATGATATTTGGTAGATGTTTTATACTTAGTAAAAGGTTTCCCATAGTAATATTTTCGATCATCTGCCACCTTCGCAGGGGGCTGAAAAGTGCGACCCCTGTTGTTTTTTTTTTCAGAACTTTTGCAATTGTAAACTTTTTTTTGGAAGATTATTTTATCTACAAACTTTTTCTGTTCTTTAGTTGTTCTCGTAAAACCTACTGTTTTTAATTAAAAAATAAAACAAGTCAACATGATCCATCAAATATTTCAAGATAAAACGACTCATTTTGGTGGTTGCCATTGCCATAGTTTGTTTTATTTTGTTACCCAAAAACTGTAGGCATTACGAGAACAATTAAAGATAAAAAGCAAAAAAAGTTTCTAAATAAATCAATTTAAAAAAAGATATTGCAAAATTTTAACTACCTACCAAAACGTTCTGATAAAAAAAAACCAATAGGGGTCGCACTTTTCAGCCCCCTGTGAAGGTGGCAGATGATCGAAAATATTACTATGGGAAACCTTTTACTAATTGTAAGTATAAAACATCCACCAAATATCAATCTTCTACATTTATCCAAATTTGAGATATAAAATAAAGCACCCCCCTTTATTTAACTCAGAAAGGAGACATATAAGGAAAAAAAAAATATATGAAACACTCCCCTTAATTTTCGATAAGGAACCACCAACTGAATTTTTTCGCAATATTTAAGAAACACCCTGTGTATGATACACATGCATTTATATTTAGTGTAATAAAAGTATTTACGAATTAAATTGTTTTTATTACAATAATTGTACATATAGCATTGCATTATGTTTCCAAAATATTTACCTAAAAAAAAAGGTCATCAATTGGGAATTTAGGAAAGTTTTATTGTAGGATTAGTCTTTTTTTGCTCGACAAAATATTTGAGAGAGACAAGCGACAAGAAAAAAGTCATCACTTGAGAATTCAGGATTTTTTTTTGGGCCCGTTTTTCCAAAAATATTTACTTACCGGTACGCCGCCATATTGTCTACTACAAACCGGTACAATATCTTAAAAAGATTGGGAACCTCTGGTTTAGGATATTCAAGGATTTTTGTTAACACAACTAACCTAAATTTGATATTTAAGTTGAACTAATACAACTTGTTTAACGTAAAAATTAATGTAATAAAGTAACCGTCCAAGGTTTTAAAACTCATTTTTTATAAACATTTTAATAGTTTTAATTACGTAAGTAACCTACTTAACTGAGACAGTAAATCAAATACCATAATAAGAACTGTATTGATTAAAATGATGATTTAAATGGCTTATTTTGATTGAAACATGTTAAAACTAAAAATGATAATTTAAAACTAGAATTCTAGTCATCTAATGGGACATTAAATTCCAACTTCTTTCATTGCATTATACTTTTGTTCTAAAAACAAACTTTTAAAAATTCTTTCACCTTTGGTTTCCATTTTACCTATTTACAGACAGTAAAGCAGAAGTTGACTTTGTATAGAGACCGTCTTCCTACAAATATAATCGAAGCCATTGTATTAAGCTTACAAAATAACTTTTATCGCTGCGGTTCATTTTAAAAGTGCTGTTTTTATATACTAAAAGTGGTAATCATTTCGTGAAAATGCTTAATAGTGATTGATACTTTACCGTTACTAAGTGGGAGCTACCCGTTTCATGTATTTTGACCAAGTTTTTCAGGATCTCCCTTGGTTTAAGACAGTTTGAAGACTTTACAAGAGTAAACCAGGAACATTTTGCAGAAAGTGTGCAATATACCTGTAAAGAAAAAAATATGTATTAGAAAATTTGTGTGTAATATTAACAAAGAGCATTATTATTAAGCCAATTTACATTTATATTAGAAGTATCACTACTAAACCACTTTCTTTGCAAGAACGTTATGCAACTTATTATACACATTAAAAAGTTACAAGCATTTTTCTTTAACCTTTTATAAGACAAAGCTTTAATAAGAATTCAGTGTAATTTGAAACAAAACCTATGAAAACAGCCTATTGAGGGTGATTGAAATTCGTGTACCAACATAGGAATCTCTTGTAAGGGCTAGTTCGAAGATGTTAATTAGGCAAATTTGCCAAATTTCATGTTGATCAATAATATCAAACCAGATTTCAGATATCTACGTTAATTTAAGACATCAGTCCTCAATAACTTAAGTCTTAGATCATATTGAATGTACGTATGCGCATAGAAAAACAGACTTCAATGGTAGATCAAGCTACGAACCCGATCTATAGGACTTGAGTTCTAACCTGGATATCTCGCTTATTGTTAAAGATAGAACACAGGTTTAAATTCGGAAAAGTTGCCTAATTTCATTCTGATCAATAATATGATAACAAATTTCAGATATCTGTGTTACTTTAACCCAGCAGTTTTTAATACGTCTACAAATAATACTGTGTATAGGTACGTAAGCCCATGGCTGGAGAGACTCCAACAGTAGATCAAGCGACGAACCTGATCTATAAAGAATTGATTCAACATGGATATCACGCTTAATATAAGAGATAGAGTATAGGTTTAAATTTGGAAAAGTTACTTAACTTTATGGTGAATAACAATATGTAAAAATATTTCAAATATATGTAACAATTCTCATGAAAACAGAAAAAAATTGATAATTTTTTGTTTTGTCAGTGTAGCTTTAGAGTTTTTGGAGATTTAAATATATTTTAGTCATCTTTACAGTAACTATTTATTTTGCCGGTGGTTGTCTTATAATATGTATGTCAAGTCGATAACGTTTTGTTGACGTTGCATATTTTTAACTTGTTTGTTAGTCTGTTTTTTATCAACCATTTCTTAAAGCAATAGTTAAGCCACGTTTTTAAATACGTAAATAATACAATCAAAAATAAAATAAGGGTGTTTGGGTTATTTTGCGAGCATATGGCCTGGAGAATAGTAAATGACACCGTAAATTAACGGTACTTGGACCGAAGGGATGCAAGGTCGGCTATAGAAAGTATCGAATGAGTGGATGATTGATATATTGTATGTGAACCACAATCAAAATGAACATTCCTAAGGGATTACCTACTAAACCTACTAGTTTATTAAATGGGTCATAATCTCTTTAATTGTATGTAATTTGCCTCGATTTTAATGACAATGTTGGTTTTTGTCAAATATTAGCATTGTTATTGATTATTGATTGATATGTCAAAAATTTTAACATGTTTTACAATCATCTGTGATAATAATCATCAATTGTTTATTTACTGGACTTTTATTACTAGATTTAATGCAGTGACACATTTTCAGCCTAATAACAGAGTTATTTTTCTTCAATTACATTTTCAATTTTAATCACGTGTTTAAATTTATCAATTTTAATGTCTCGTCTTGAACTTTAAGTATAATTATCATATTATTCCGTTTAAATAAGCTCGCAAATATTTTACACATGTTATGTACTTTAAATTTATTGATACTGTACCTATACCAGCACTCTAATGTTTTGTAGCTACTGATGAAGAGTCCAATAAAGACTCGAAATATTTGGCTGATGTAGAGTATTCTTTATACCTCATGACCACTACTGGAATTGTCATAAGTTCAGAGCTACTAATAGGCGTATTTTAGCTATTTTTCACCCCACATCGCCAAAAACATGTAAACAAATACGTGTGTTACAAATTTTTCTCGGCCTAATATTTAAATTCTTTCTAATTTTCTAGATTTACCAATAAATGATCATTAAAACAGCAATAAATCGAAAAATATTAGTTTTAGACGTAATACACTCTTATTATGTTTTAAAGACAATCAAATTATCTACACGAAAATGTAAAAAAATAAGAACAAACACCCTGTGTACTATTTAAAAAGTTTAATTGTTCAGAAGGCGCTATAAGAGTTAACGAAACTACCAAATTATTTATATTACACTGACGTTGTTAAATCGCTAAATATGAATATTTTGAAGATCGGTAACCGTCAAAAAAAAAACGTTAATAATTCAAAAACGATTGGTTTTATGTACATAAAACCTTTTACATTTTTTAAAGAGAATTTAATTTGGAATCTAAAAAATTAAAAATATGCAACGTGTTATATTTAAAGTAAAAATGCTGCACATCGGTGTGCGGAAACCACACTCTGTAAAGCTGAAAATAGTTTTAGATGATGTATCTAACCTATGATCTCCAACAAATTGTGTACATTAAAAATCAAATAAAAATAAGTTTTAATAATATACAATCAGCTTGAACAATTAGTAAAAAAATTAGTCTTAGAAGTTCCAAGAAACAAAGTAGCTACGATAATTGCGCCCAACCAACAATTAACCTCAAAACTTGTGCATACATTTTACTTCTTAAAGTTGCTTTCGTTTTCATTGCGTTATCTCCTCGTGAAATCTCAATGTTATAATAATGACGCACCTCTAATTACATTCGCATGTAATCAAAAGTGCCTTGCTTCGCAGATTTGAAATCATCAAACACTGTTAATGATATTAAATAATATTTCTAATGCGTACGCTTTCTTGCGTACGGCGATAATTCCATTAATTCTCTAATTGCAGATTTTTTGAGTTACTTTCTGTTTAAATTTGGAGCTATAACGTTTGGCAGTGCACTGTGTATGCGGAACACGATCCTATTCTTATGATAATTATCCGTAAAAGAGAAATCTTTGGGTTCGTTGGTAGTCCCTCGAGTGCATTACGTGCCAATGTGCACGTTAGTCATCGGGTATCGTCTGTTCGTGTTAAGTAATTGACTGTTACCACATTGTCTCCATCTCGACGTATTAAAGTATTTCGTAAGCCGTCCGCATCGCTTGGCTTAAAGAATTTTAATGATTGGTGACATTATTTAACAAATTATTACCCTATTTTTAGTTGAATAACTTAAAGAAAGGTTCCTATCTAGGTGACTTTAAACAGGAACGTATAAAAATGTAACGTGAGACGTAACCAACTAGTTTTTTTTCTTCAAGAATATATCAGCGCGTTTAACACTAAATACTTATTTAAAACTTCAACTTTCAACAAACGACTAGGGTTTAGTTGCGGCCAGATGTAATCTCGGCACAAATCCCCAAATAGCGGGGTGTCATTAAAACATTATCGTTTATCGTTAATCCTTATTGTAAACTGGGCACAAGTGATAGGGTAGAATGTTATTACCTATACTTGTTTTCCGATTGATAATTACATTTCGGAAGATGCAGAATTTCCTCCCGAGATATGGGCTGAAATGAATGCATCCCTAAATATGACGACCAATGCATGCGAATCATTTAATTTCCATCTAAACAATTCTTTCAACAGTAGCCACCCTTGCTTATTCATATTTGTAGAAGTATTATTAAAAATTCAAGAAGAAATATATATTAAAATTAAAGTAAACAGTATTCAAACCCCATATAAATACCAGAACGGAACCACATTTCAAATTATCAGAATGGTGGCATGAGCGATTTACAGTTTGTAAAATTAGTTTCGCATTATTATTCTAATATGTAATATGTACTGATAAATAATTTTTTTGCTCTGAAATAATAAAGTTTTTAATTAAATAATTTACTTTTATTACATTTAAATAAAAATAAAAATAAGTTAAAAACATTTTAGAAATCAATCTAAGCATTATTGTGTGTGGTTGTGCCGAGTTTACTATACCACCTTTTCAGCAAAATTTTATGGTGTGCCCAGATTACTATACGTTTAATCCTTCTACCCGACTTTGTGCCGAGTTTACAATCGCCCTTAGTTGCAAAGATCATTCGTTAGAGGCGACACAATACTCTTAACCCTAGGATGCACGCCTGAAAATTTCTACACTTTCACACGGCTCGGGCCTGCTAGGCCCAGCTAGATGTAAATTTTTTTAAATAATTTTTAATATTATTTTAGTGTTTATTTTCGCTAATGAATACATAAACACTTTATAATACATATTACTAAACAACTTAGAATAATATTTTTAACAAATGTCGCTTAAAAAATAATTTCTAAACGTTACATGAATTGCAAACTTAAATCGAATTTTCATTATACGTATACATTGTTTTTGCATACACTAACATACCGTTTCGGCTAATATTGGATTGGAAATTTAGAAGCGAAAGTCGAAAACAGCATTTTTTTGTTTTTAATGAACAGCTCAAAAACTATACATTTTTTCAAGATTTTTTTATTGGAATAATTGTTCTCAAATCATAGATCATTTTGATCCATTTAACCAACTCTGTATCTCTTGCCGTTTACGAGATCCCCATGTTGTTCACTTTAACTGGGACAGCCTTATTTATATAATTTATTCATCAATTTTCTTAAATTACTGCCACCTTGATACAATCTTTTTTGGAAGTTGACGTTTCAACCTTTATATCTTGGTCTTTTTCAAAACGACCAATGTGTGGTCTTCAGGTCACGTGTTTTTTCCGCTCGCGCGGAGACTGCCATGGGGGGGTTGACCCCCTCTTCAGTCGTTAGAGGTACAAGGATAATGGGTAGGATGTGGATAGTCAAGGATGGATAAGGATAGGTGGAAGTACTGCCACAGCATTTGACTTAACCATAGAGGAAACCACCTGAAACCTCTACAGACAGTCGGCCCTGGGAATCGAACCCAGGACCTCCCGATTACAAGTTAGGTTGTTTTACCAACCAGCCACCAAGCTCGGTAATAAATTTGTGTAGGATGTTGCTGGTTTATATATCCAGCTTGTGGAGGCGCGGCGTTCCGCTTGATGGGTTTGATCTGCCTCAGCGATTTTGTGATGACTGGTTTCCAGATGTTTGGGAGTTGTATGCCCGTGTCTCTGTTGTAGTTGTTTGGGTTCTTGATGATTTCCATACAACGATATTTCAAGCCGAAGTTTAGGTTATCCACATGTGCAAAAACACCATTAGAAAGATATTTTAATAATAAAAGAATGTTCTAGTGTCCGACAGCCAAACAGCGTTAAAAGCTCTTGGTTCGTCGGAAGTAAACTCAGGACTTGTTCTGAACTGCATGCGGGCACTTAACGTGCTAGGAAGCAGGAATAAAGTTAAACATACCAGAGAAAGAGAAGGCAGATCGTCTAGCCAAAATTGGCAGCGAGACACCTTTCTTCGGACCAGAAACCACAGTTGGTACATCCTATGGAACAGCCAAGCAGTGTCTTAATGACATATTAATACAGGGAATAATGCTCACTGGAATAAAGCAGACATCAGAGCAGCCACAGCACTGTGGACTAACCAACCATTTCTACATAATAGGGCTCTCAGAGACCGATTTATGCAGAGGATGTGGTGAAGAAGAAGACTCCTCTTCACGTAATATGCCAGTGTGAAGGATTCACACCCTATCGGCGTAGACTTCTGGGGATGGAAAAAGCCAACCAAGAAGAGTTAAGAAAAACACCCTTAAAGGAATCCTGGAGTTTTTCAAAAACACAGGACTTCTTTAAGTGGCTATCACCAGAGGGTACAATAGACCAATAGGTCGCAGTACAGGAACCCGAAAGGGGACCACCTCCGCGGAAGTAATAATAATAACTATTCAAATAACACTTTCTCTTAAATTAAACATTTGGAGTCCTTTATCTTTTACAACATTAATACAATCGAAGCAGTCTCAAAAAAAAAGACCCATAATTTGCATATTTCTCGAGTCCTGGAAACAAAACAAATAGTGAGACTCGAAAACCCTACTAAAAACTGCCTTGCTAGTTTGCGCTTGTACATTATAAGACACAAATATGTAGGTTCTCGCAAAACGGTAATAGCGTCAAATTAATTATTCAGGAGCGATTCCCATGAAAAACAATTTCACAACCATCTGCGGACGTAAACAATAAAAAAGTAAGAGTGCGCATGAAACGGGGCAAGTTCAGTAGACGTGACAACGTCCAAGTTCGCTTTACAATGTGATTTATACGCCCCCGTATCGCGTATGCACGAACTGTAGTGAAAGTTGCACTAAATTGGTAGACAGACGGATACATATCTTATATTAATATCTCCTAAAACCATTTACGACAGGCAATATTTTATGTGCGAGTATAATGTTACGAGGGAATTATTGTTTAATTAATTTTGGTTGTTTATTTTGGTCGAATTGATTATTGTCTGTGATGAAAAATTTATTTTTGTTTAGATTTTGTTTAGAAGCATGAAGTCAAAGGTGTTTAAAGTATCTAGAAGATTGAGACAAGGAGACCCGCTGTCGGCATTGTTATTTAATATAGCCTTAGAAAAAATAATTCGAGATAGTGGAATTAACAGAAATGGCAACATATACGCAGACAACCACCAATGCATTTGCCTTCGCAGACGACCTTGCGATCATCTGCAAAACAAAAAAAGATATCCAAAACATTGTCAGGAAGTTAGAGGACAAAGCAAAAAATATGGGATTAAGCATTAACGAATCGAAAACCAAATATATGATAATGGGACGTAAAAGGAAGGACATAGAAGGGGATGAATATCTATCGATCAAAATCGAACAAAACAAGGAGAGACGCTTTGAGAAAGTAAGAAATTTCATTTATCTGGGTGTACAAATTACTGATAACTGCGACAACGGAAAGGAAATTAGCGCGAGGCTTTCAAAAGGTAATAAATGCGCAGGATCTCTTTCTACAATTCTAAGATCCAACATTATCTCAAGAAAGGCCAAAGTAAGATTGTACAAAACAGTATTAAGACCCACTGTAACATACGCTTGTGAAACCTGGATAATCAACAAAAAAGAAAAAGAAGACCTTGAAAGGTGGGAAAGGAAATTATTGCGAAGGATCTACGGGGGAATAAAAGCAAATACCGGAGAATGGAGAAGAAGGACAAACGAGGAAGTAATGAGATTGTACAAAGAACCGTCTATAACCGAAGTAGTAAGAGCCCAGAGAATAAGATGGCTTGGGCACGCACAACGCCTCTCCAACCAAAGAAACACGAAAATAATGATTAAAGCAAGTAGAATGGGTGTAAGAAAAAGAGGGAGACCTAAGAAAAGATGGTTGAAAGCGGTCGAGGATGATTTAAAAAAACTAAAAGTGACGAACTGGACAGAGGCAGCGAAAAATAAAAAAAAGTGGAGGGAGACAGCAAACCAAGCCCTAGGCGTAAATGGCCTGTAGTGCTTATTTATATTTATATATAGATGTAAGTTCGTGTTGAATATAAAATAAGTTCAAAATATCCGTGTTTGAATACTCTTGATTTTCCATTTTCATGGATGACCTGACTATAAATCATACTTCCAATTACGTGTTTTCTTTCTAATTATCCCACAAAGTCAATGGAAAACACCTAAACATTTCGGCCAAGTTTGATAGCTCTAGCTTAAACGGCTAGGACGTAATCGATTTTTTGATTTTTTTTTCTTTTGAGGTCTCTAACTTTGAAAGGAAGCATTTTCGGATAACAAAATATTTGACAAATGGTCATCATTTTCACTCAGGAATATGCACCTACTTTTTGGCGGTGTATAGTAGTAGTCTTTATTTGTTCTGAAAAATCCAAAAAGGCATAGAACATGTCACAATAATGATAATTGGGACACCCTGTATAATACAAACAAAAGTCGAGTAATTCCCGGGATTTATGTCTTAGAAAAGTCCCGGGGCAGAAACCCTACTTCATATAGCCTTGTGTTTACGATCAACAAGTCTGATCACCTGATTCTGATGCAAATAAACAGTTTAAACTACATTCTAATACTATGTCGTCAAAAAAATGGAAAGTTGGAGGTAAAAAATTGCTTCTCATGATCAGGAAAATTAATTGAAGTTATTATCGCGTTACTTTATACACGGCCGTTTAAAATAAATTTTATTGCATCGTAAACAATTTTATAGTAATTATTAGAAAAGACATGTTTATTTACTTGCAATTATAAAGAGAAATATTAACACTTTGGCCTTTTTTTATTTTATTGTTTCGTTTCCGATATGTTCGACAGCTTTTATGGTAGCATTACAAGCTGCTTGTGTGGGCTTGTGGAAAAGAATCTAGCCAAGAGGTGTTGCGTGGGAGTAACATTAATTTTTTGTTAAAGCAAAATATCGATTTAGTGGACTGATTGGGGGAATGCATGTTCTTTAAATTTAATGTTCAAGCGCAATTTAAAAGACTTTCTGCGCCGATTTTAAACAGTACACAAGACTTGGATTCATCAGTACACAGTGGAGACCACGCAAGGTAGCGGGAAGTGAACCATCTGGCGGCGAACCATCTCCGAAGAAGACGAAAGCAGTTTCGGCGCCGTAAGGTTACGGCGACGGTATTTTGCCAAAATCGTTGTCAAGATATAAGATAATGGTATTTCAAAAGTACAATTTTATTACCTTTTTAAGATACATTGCATTTTTATAATAGAGTTGCTGTTAAAGACGTGAGTTTTTTTAACGTTTAAAGATCAAAAGATCAAAATAAACTTAAAAAAACCAACGAGACGTAACCGTTTTTTATGTATTTAAACAATTTTTATTAAATATCTGTTACTTCCTGCATAAACATTATAAAAATGTGAACATTATGCAATAACTGCTAAATAAATACAATAAAAACCAAATTTGTATTTCTTTTTATAACACCAAAAATATTTGCATATCTTATCTACTAATTGCACATACTCCACATTTGAATTATGGAAATTATAAAAATATACATAAGAATGAGGATGAAATACAGTTTTGTTACATAATTTAAGTAATTTTGTTAAACATAACTTTTACATTGCGTTAAACATCATAATATACGTTACCTTTTTTAAAACAAGATTGTAAATCAATTTATTCTGTTAATTATAAAAGCAACGTTTTACAAGAAGAATATTTTAATTAAATTGTATACAACACAAACTCCTTGTTCAATTAGGACACACCAAACGAGTTATTAATTCTCGTGTGAAAAAAACACATGAGATATACAAAATTAAATCAAACAATAAAACTGACTCGCGGAACATTAAGACAAAGTTATTTAATAAAGTAAAAACTACAAGAGGTAACTCAGAAACAATAGAAACTTAAAAACACAAAAATTTGTGTTGTAGAAAGGTTTTCAGGACGACTTTTCACAATTTTCGCCCGAAGATTTGTTAACAAGGTACAGAAATATGATTCGAGCACCAGTTTTCTTATCATCTTCTTATCATCCTTATCCCAGAAAAAGCAGGAGAAAACTTTTTCAGCAGACTTTTACAAGCAAAATATTTAAGGCCGAGTAGAATCAGCATGTTTCCACTCTTTGGACGTATCTTTGGTCTCCGAATCGTAAAAGGTTTGTTCCAGCAGTGTATTTTGTACTTATCAGTGGTGAGCTGTAGGGGGCTCGCGGGGGCTCGCGCGAGCCCTTTGTTAAATTATTCCTTAATTTGCGAGCCCCTTGTTCTTCTTGTTAACCATTTTCTCAAGAAAAAATATATCTTAAAATCATTGTCATTACATACATTTGTAAAGCGACCAAGTCATGCCTATCAAGCAATGACGATTATATTTAGAATAACCCGTCGCACAATAGAATTTTTTGAATTATGTACAATCACTCGATTATTCACGTTTGAATTTAAAATGACATTGTTTTTCCAACATATAATTAACATTATTTTTTTTTGTTTTTATTTAACTATGAGCGAGCCCTTTGTTAAAAATTTCATAGCTCACCACTGCTTATACATGAACTGGTTAATGGCCTCTTTATTATACAAAAGCGATGTATAAGAACTATTTTTGGTCAAACTACCAAGATCACTGTAAAGACACTTTTCGTGACAAAGAAATATTAACTTTTTACGGCCTATTCATTCTCGAAGCAATCCTTTTCGTAAGAAATAAAATTTTGATCTGTTCGAAGTGAATACAAGAAACCATGCAGCCAATATCCGACATAAAAAAATCTAAAGCCCGATTGCTTCAAATATACCTATTTTAAAAAAAAATTTTGCCTCTATAATAATTGCCAATATATAACAAATTTAACACAACACCTGAGATTACTATGGAGTTGGTGAATATCTTAATGACGCTTACTATAAAAACTGTTTTAAGTTAATATAATAAATTTTGTGTTGTATTATATAACATCATTATTGTGACATGTTCTACACCTTTTTGGATATTCAGAACAAATAAAGACTACTACTGCTATAAACCAATAAATGCCCAACTGTAAATGACATTAATTTGTCTCTATTGGGTTCACAGAAATTGGCGCATCGCAAGTGTTAACACCTTAAGAAACTAACATAGGATTGAGAGGGCGATGCATAGCTACCAGAGGCCACGTTAGTTGTAAATAGCGCATGCATGTAAAAATCCTAGCGCTAGTTCTTGCCTCCGTTCATGTACTGTTTGTACCGTGCGCAAAGTAGTTTATGAACTAGCTCTCTGCTCGTCTTTTACAACCTTTTCTACCCCGATTTTCTATTTAGTTTTATTTATTGTAAATTAGGAAGAACTAAGATCTGCTAATGTGGTCAATATGTCATCATGAATTTCCTTACCGGATAATACTTTTAAAAACAGATACCTGATTACTAAATGGTGCTAGATTAAGTCAAATTTAAGTTTTCACTAGACATAGCTTTAAAGAAAAATCACAAATCGAAAACGACTACATTTTTTGATCTTAAACTTAGCATTTGTACCTACTTGCCAAAGTTTGTTTTTGCTTCCATGGTAACGATATTCGCTCGTTATTAGAAACAACCAAGGCCAATACCCTCTCGTATTAACACATTAAAAATTTTGGAAATAATGTTTAATATCTCTAGTAAAACAAACAACACAATACCCAATAAGGAATTGTTTAATTAAAGTGCAAAGCTGCACGTATATCTAAGTATATTTTATGGGCGGTTGAAATTAAAGTCATAAACAGTTTGACTAACACAGCTAAGTGTTTTCATAGCAAACGTGATCTCCACTCGAGTCTTCCACCTCTTGTTTACATATCGTTACCTAATACTTTCTCTTGTGTTGTTGGTAACCATGAAAATATGTTCTTGTTATGTTAATTTACACAGACGTTAAATATCCATGTCAAACGCGTTGCAGCATGTTCCGACGTCGTCAACAAAGAAACAGCGATGCAGGCTCATCGCCTTTTTATAACCTCATGACAACTTCCAATATTTTTTTTTTTGAGTATTGAACCATCCGATATTATTACTCACCATTTTTACAATTAGAAAGTGCGCTATTATTTTACATAAATATTGCGGAAGTTCTCGATTAGAAGCAAAATAGTTATAACGAAAGTAAATTACAATAGCCAAGAGTACGTTGTTGAACACACGTCACCTTTTTTAAAACGTTTGCGTTTCTTTGTCATCGAAAAAAAATCGATTGTTGGTTCCGAGTTTGTTTTTTCATTCGTAAACACTTATCCGATCACTTCTCAATCGAGTAAGAAAGTGATTGGAAGTGTTTATACGCAAACATATAAAAAAATATAAGTGTTTATACTTGGTTCGTTACATTTCCTGCAATTTCTGTTGGTCTATAAAGATAATTTTAAACATACTTTTCGTTTAAAACCAATTAACAACTCATATTACAGTAAAAGATTCGCCAAAATGACAATCCTATTAAAATCGCATCGAAACCAAAATAATTCAATACCATTTCCATCCAGGAAAGCAAATACAGCCATAAAAACAGTCCTCATTTCTTGCACATCTCTATTTTGAGTCATTGCCTCTAGGTGAGGGTGTTTTCTTGTGAAGTGAACATCGATAAATACATTATACTGTAGAATTTTAAAAAGCACACTTAATCATACAAAAATTATTTAAAATCTACTTGGAAGAAGCTTTACCACAGTGAAAGAGACCATCTTCTAGAATGGGAATACAATTAAATGATGAAACAATCCCATAAGTGTATTATTTAAGATCGATATGATCTAGAATTCATGACAAGTCGATTAATACTGTGTGAGCCAGAAGGCAGTTGCAGCTAGAAGAATTGAATTAGACCGAAATAAGATTTTAACAAGATGGTGCTACAGCTCACACATCTCATAAACTATGATAATTTTTAATAGATCTTTTTAAAATGCGTTATTTTCAGGTTTGGATAAGCTGTGATCTGCCTGATCGCTCGACATATCAGCACCGGACTATTTTCTGGGGTTATTCGAAACAGCGGGTTTATATTATTGGAGCCAACACTTTGAGTGAGTTAAAACACAAATTCATTGAAGAAATAAACAATAGCAACCAGTTACTTTCCGGCCTAGGCCGGTAAAGACATTACCATGAAAACCAGTTACTTTCTGGCAAAGATGTATTTTCCAGCCTAAAAATTGATCGGAAAACAGATTTTCTGGATGCGCGTAGAAAAATATATTTTACTACAAATCAACTTAAACTTTTGAAAAACACACTATAATATGAAATAAAATAAAATCTATTTGAACGAACCTTTACAATATCTACTGAATAAGCTTATCTTCTAGGATGGAAATGCAATTAAATGATAAAACAATCCCATAATTGTCTCGCGTAAGATCGAGACATCTAGAATTCATGACAAATCGACTAATACCGGGTGGGTCAAAAATCAATTGCAGCTAGAATAATTAAATACGTCCTACACCTGACGGTGGAGGGACTTACGACTAAATAATAATTAAGTACGGGAGAAATATGGTTTCAACAAGATGGTGCTACAGCCCACACAACTCGTGCAACGATAAATTCAAGCGATCATTTTCCAAACCACTTTATTTATCAATTTGGAAATATACTGTGGCCTCCGAAATCGCCAGACCTTACAGCACAGTGGGGTTATCTGCCAGAGTGGGCTTATATTGATGACACAAACACTGAGTGAGTTAAAACACAACATCACCGAAGAAATAAAGAACCCATCACTTAAAGTTTTCAATTAAGTAAAAGAAAAAAGATCTCAAACTTGCAAACGATCTAAAGGCGGTCATTTAATGTATGTAGTTTTTAATAACTAACTAAAAAAATTAAATATTTTATCTTACAAGTAGTTTTTTAATTAAAGTTTCTATTTCCATTTGTTTTCACAAAATTTACAATTATAACAAATCAGAATATTGCCCTTTAAGTATTATAAGTAAACATTTTGTTTAATGTAGTGCTAAAAAAAAAACTATAAGGGGACCCAGGGCCGATGAGAGGGAGGGGCAGGGGGGCTCCGAGCCCCGGGTCCGGAAGTAAATTAAGGGCCCAGAAATCCACACACTTTTTTAATTATGGTGTATTAAATATTCGTCATTCACAATTCGTTCTTTTTTTTTTTAAATGATTTTCAAATAATGTATTTACTTGGGGCCCAAGTAAATTTTACCCCAGGGCCCGGCGACGTCTCTCGACGCCTCTGAGGGGACCATGTATAACCACGAAAAGGACAATTCATAGCCAACGAATACAAATTATGGCTTACGCAGATGACAATATATCTTAGCTAGATATAAAATAAAACTTCTCATTTTTCTTGAAGGTACCAATCAACGATATTAATTTAATTTTATAACTAAAAATTGTTTGTTATTTAGAAGCACAAAATCATGAAGCAAACTATAGCAGTACGATTGTATTACAGACGTACGTTTCCCTATTAGATAAATGAGACTTAAGCGTTTTTGGTATTTTTTTTTTAATAGCCTTTAAAATTGTGGACTTGGGAATAAAAAAAAAATCAACTAAACCGGGCGACAATTGCGTTTTTTCAGTATGTCGTAAATTATTTCGTATGAACTGAAACTAAAGTAAGTTTTATACGTGCAGTTATTTAATTATTTCTCACTGAATTAGATTTTCTAAGAGGGTGTGTTGTAAATGTACAATACCTTCATTTTTTTCTGTAACTAATAATTAAGCTACTGATAATAGTTCTTCGCTTATGAGACTCAATGGGTTTGTTTGCTGAACAACGTTTTGCTTTGTTCCCCAAAATGCGAATTATGTTTAAGTATATTATTTATGGAAGTTATTTGCACATACAATGAGCGGAACAAACTCTCTCTTTATTGTGCACATCTCAACAGCTTTGATATTGAAAAATCTAAACAATAACATTGCATGTAATCTTGGGGATTTCACTCGAAGATATTTCAATTAGTGTAATCTTGTAATGCATGCTTTTAGATTAATTGTGTTTCGTTTCGGAATTGCTTTCCGTGTTTAATTAAATCGTCGCTTCATTTCATCTTTGTTTTATATTATAACATGTTCGCAAAGAAACCCATGCACGGATGTCGAAAAATGTACGACAAAAACAAACTATAAAAATCAGATTTTCCGTTTTTATTATGGATATGTTATCCGGGTTTCTTTTGTCACTCGCTGTTGAAGTTTCCTCAATTATTGCGGTATTTTGCTACTTCTATTGAGTTTACTAGTAACGTTGCTTATTTTTTTTGAAACTGTTATTTAAAGTTCAGTTGGAGACAAACACAATTTATCTCGTAGTATCACTCTGTCGAAGTTTATAGACGCTAATTCAATTTTGAAGATGACCATCCGAATTTCGCTTGTTATTAAAAGTAAAGATTGGATTATGTTTCGCAAAGATAATGAAATGAGACAATTAGCATGGTACGACCACATGAAAAGAATGAAAAAAGAAAGAATACCGAAGCAAATATAATATGAGTGGACTTCGACGAGTACCTATAAAGAAAATGAGGAAGACCAAGAACGCGCTGGAGAGATGAAGCAGAAACGGAGATGGAAAGAAGAGGCCTTAAAGAAGATTCATGACAAAATAAATAATTTAAAAAGTCGATTAGGATGTTTTTTTTTTTTTTTTTTGAGAGCGATGACGACAGACAAAAAGATCTGGAAAAGCTGGGTGGAGAACCACCAAAAGCCGACGCCGTGAGGCATAAGGCTTAGTAAAAGAAGAAGAAGAAGAAGATTAGGATGTGACAGATGGCGATTAGGTGTGACATTGGTTCAAACGCTGTAAAATCATTTGCACCCTGTAAGAAAAGTGACACAACTTAAAGAGATTACCTGTATCTACATCCAACTTTACTACAGTGACAAAAAATGACTGAGGTATTTATAGTACTTTTTTTTTGTAGATTATAAGCCAAATCAATATACAGAATGTACAAAAAGTAACGTAACGGATCAATATCTCGTCTTGTGGCAATTTTACAAAAAAAAAAGTTTCGACTAAAAAGTTGTTTGTGGTAATTTACTACATAACCTAAATTAGTTTAATAAAAAAACAATGAAATCAAAATTGTTTAATCCACATAAAAGAGTTTCCTTTTTAGGCCGATGTGACGAAAATACATACCTTCTAAGAATACATACTGTATGATTAGTTTTTGCAATATACCTGAAATTGCACCCCTAGTATAAAAGAACTAATAATATTATTAATATTAACTATCAACTGCTCTTATAAACAGGACATTTTAGTAACATGACTTCGATTAGTTATCTGTTTATTAAAATATACGATTTTGTTGTTGCTCATTTAGAACTATTTTCGTAAATAAATCACTTTTATGATACTATATTAAATTACAAATTGAATTAATTGTGAAACCTGCATGTTGCTAAGTTTACCCAATTAAAAGATGCAGGGCGAAACCCCTTATTTATTTAATTTAATAAACAATGTTAAAAATGTTATTTTAGTATTTAATAAGGTGTTTGAATTGTCTTTCTTCTTCTATTTGACAGTACCCAAGCCTATTATAAAAAGTCGATATGACATTCCGCCACTTCTCATCTGAAATCTGGTCGGTTGTCACTATTATTCGATTTCTAAGATCATCTAAATTTTCAGATTATGCTTTATATACGTTATTTTTGAGGTATCCCCACAAAGAGCAGTCCAAAGGTGACAAATCTGGAAAGCGTGGTGGCCATGCAATTGTACCTCGCCTTCCTATCCACCTCTTTTATGTGGATTAAACAATTTCGATTTTATTGTTTTTTATTAAACTAATTTATAATCAGGTAAACAGATAGCTTAAAGATGAAAATAGAACGTTATTTGACTTCTAAAACAAATTATCGAGATATTTCCAAAGCCGACAAATTAATTTCTTTTATATATTTTGTTTGTGCTCATTTTATCATGAAAACCGCAATATTAATTTTAAACATAATAGACCTTTAGCAAATTTTAAAGGTAATTAAATTATCGATAAGAATATGTAGGGTGTTCTATTTAAAAAAATTCAATTATCCATGTTTGAAGTTTAACCAATTGGACCGAGCATAAAAAACACCCTGTGTTTTATTTTAGACTTTTAACTAGCCAGCAATCACTATGATACTATTGTAGAAGAAAAGTTTCAAAGGAATTCGTTCTGAAATTGCTATTTTGTGAAATCTCAATATTTCCTTAGAGTCCTGTTTCTGTCAAAATTTTCATAAAAACTTAAATAACTCAAAACCGATTGATTTTAGACACATAAAACCCTATACATTTTGAAAGACAATTTAATTCTGCATCTAAAAAGTGCAAAATATACAGGGTGTTCTATTTAAGAAAACATAGTGACGTATCGGTACGCAAAAACAAAACACTGTGTATAGTTGAAAATAATTTTAGGTTATGTAGTAAATTACCACAAACAGCTTTTATTCGAAACTTTTTTTTGTAAAGTTGCCACAAGACGAGATATTAATCCGTTACTTTTTGTACACTCTGTATAAGGATTCGTCTCTAATATTCACAGATTTTTATTCATTTCAATTCTAAGTTTTATGTTACGTTTTTTTGACACACTGAAAAAATTTTCAGTTGCTTCTCTTGCCAGGGGTGCTGTTTTATTTTATAACCAAATTAGTAGATCTTTACATCTGCTGATTTATTTTATTTACATTTTTTATTGTCATATTAGAAAAATATTAAACTTTTATAGTGTTTGTAATTGCATGACCAAATACGGAATATCTGTTCAGCATCATTATAATATAATTTTTGATACACTTGTCGCACCTTCACATACCGGACTGGAATCGATAAATTCCGGAAGACATTCACCAGCATCTGCGTTGTTGAGATGCAGTTCCGCACTTCCACTCTTGTTCTGTGTAGCTCGCAGCTTTGTAAAACGCCAGGCGAAAGAGGTTTTGTTGTATCCGGATACCACGCTCTGCATGTCCTTTTTCCTCCGTTAATTTAGAGATCGAAGTCAATTTTATCGCTTATCACATCTGTGTAAGATACTTTGTTTAGTTTCATTGCTTGCTAATTAATAAGATGCTTTGTATGGATAATATAAAGACGGTGTTTGTAGTTTATAACTTTGATTTTTATTGTTCTGTCAATTCATCTATGTAATAGAAAAAGATGTTTAAGAAAATAGTGCCTGTTCAGCCCTATTTCTTGATGTCGCACAAGCCTTCGACAAAGTGTGACATGAAAGATTACTCTGCAGACCTAACAAGATATTGCCTTACCAATAAGTAAAAATTTTAACTTCTTAAATTTCCAATAAACTTTTTAACCCTCATCCTACCAAGGTCTTTTTGTAACGTGTCCTACCAAGGTGTGCCTCAGAGGCACATATCTATTTATACATAATAGTTGATGTAAATAACTGCGAAATGTAATTATTTTACTTCATTGTAGTTTATTTAGTAAACATACAAACAAAATATGCATATACAGGGAACATTATAAAATATTATATATATATTACAATCTAACCCTTTCACCCGAAGGTGTAGGGTGTGAAATCGTATCCTAGTGTTCTTTATTGCTATGGATAAATTTTCTCCACTCTTTTTTATTCCTTGCCATATTCCTTGCCTGTGACATGTTCATCCCTCTTTCTGTTAGTATTTTTGTCACTATCGTCCCACGTATTCCTAGGTCTTCCTCTGAGTCTCTTCTCATGTCTTCTTGCTTTCCATGTTTGTTTAGCGGGTCTCTCGTTTCCTAGCCTGATTAGATGTCCAAGCCATTTGAGCTGTCGGTCTTCGATTATTTTTAATATAGGTTCGACCTTCAATCGTTTTCTTATTTCCGTATTCCTTATTTTGTCCATTCTGGTGTCCCCAGCTACTTTGCGCAGATATTTCATCTCCATGGCCTGTATTTTGCTCTTCATGGTCGGTGTTAGAACCCAGGTTTCACATCCGAAAGTGAGTGTTGGTACGAATACAGTTTTGTATACTGTTACTTTAATCTCCTCTGCAATCTCCCTTTTCCCTATGAACGACTTTCTTAGGCTTAGATGTGTTTTCCAGTCTCGCAATGACTATGGTATCCTATGTACCAAAAAAAACCGTTGTGTTATACTATTATCCACGATGCATCATGACAACACTGTTGATGTGGAAAATAAAAACAAATCTGAAATAAATACGTACTACAACTCCACAAAAGGAGGAGTCGACACTTTTGATCAGATGGCACATGCATATACTGTGAAACGAAAAACTAATAGGTGACCTTTAACTTTTTTTTTATTATGATCGACACTTGTGGGATAGCATTGCTAGTTATCGGGAAAAATATCCATCTAGATTGGAATATTTCCAAGAAACATAAAGTTCGGAATATTTTGTTAGGTGAATTAGCAACAGAACTCGTAATAGACCATATTAGAAGGCGAATTCTTAGCGGATTGCATAAAAGTCACATTTCTTTGAACCAAACTACACTAAACCAAGCTCCAGAACAGCAAAAATCTGTTCCACAATTAAAAAAAAAGAAAGCGCTGTTATATTTGCCCTTCAAAAAAGAGCAGGATGTCAACACAGTGTTGTGGAACATGTAAACAAACAGTCTGTGGTGAGCATGCACTAAAAATACTTACGTGCAAAACCTGTCAAAAACAACAGTAAAATTTATTTTGTAATATTTTTAGTTTTTTAATATTTTATAATGTTCTCTGTATATGCATATTTTGTTTGTATGTTCACTAAATAAACTACAATGAAGTAAAATTATTACATTTCGCAGTTATTTACATCAACTATGTGTATAAATAGATATGTGCCTCTGAGGCACACCTTGGTTGGACGTGTTGGTAAATCAAGTTTATTATTTTTTTGTAAAAAAGAAAAGACATTTCTAAATTTATTTGACACCATTATATGTTAAATAGCTGTAATGGAGAATACATAAAACCTCTAGTCTATCAACAAGTTAATTTATGAAATACGTACGTTATAAAAATCAAATGTGCCTCAAAAGCACACCTTGGTAGGATGAGGGTTAAAGTAAAACAAGAAAAAACCTATTCAGAATTGAAAGAAATTCAAGCAGGAGTTCCACAGGGGAGTGTCCTTGGACCCGTCTTGTATTTACACTACACCAGTGATATACCAAAACGAAATCAAGTGAAATTAGCTACATTCGCGGATGATACAGCATTACTGGCAACAGGTAAAACAGATATAATTTATACACCTTATGCACCAAAAAGATGGCGATTTCTCAGATTCGTCGAAGCCCAGGTGTAGGTATGTATCCTTGTTTCTTTACTAATATCTCCAATATTTGTCAAACCACAAATCTATTTCAACGACCTTTAAATGGTCTAAAACTTGCGCATACTTGTTTACAACAGCGATGCATCTTGTTCTTGCATAAAAATAGTGACTTATACAAAAACTGAGAAAGCTGTTTGTATGACCGGGCTGAAACTGGCAGCGGTTCTAGCAGCGAAACTCATTGAGAGCCAACATAGAGCGCGCATATAGTGTTCTATAAAATAACTTATTTCATTAAACACATACTGTATTTTGCCAATTTTTTTGGCCTGTAATGGGTAATTTGATATGAGGAACTCGAAAAAAAATATGCCAATGACGTCAGTGGCGTAGGGGCTTAAGCAGCCCCTTGTTTCATTTTATTTAATTATTGAATTAAATTTCTAACTTTTAAACTAATCACTGTATCAAAATGGTATTTTGGGATTATATGTAAATTGATTTGGTGAACTCGAAAAAAAATATGCCAATGACGTCACTGGCGTAGGGGCTTTAGCAGCCCCTTGTTTCATTTTATTTATTTATAGAATTAAATTTCTAACTTTTAAACTAATCACTGTATGAAAATGGCATTTTGGGTTTATATATAAATTGATTTGGTGAACTCGAAAAAAAACATGCCAATGACGTCACTCGCGTAGGGGCTTTAGCAGTCCCCTGTTTCATTTTATTTAATTATAGAATTTAATTTCTAACGTTAAAACTAATCTGTGTCACTACAGTTTTTTTAATGATAATTAGTACATTTATTTGGTGAACTTAAAAAAATTATGTCAATGACGTCAGTAGCGTAGTCTCCAGCAGCACTTTGTTTCATTTTATTTATTAACAGTATTAAATCTTTATATTGAAACCAATACTAATATCATCACAATTTTTTGTAGTAATATGAATCTCAAGTTGTATGTATAGAATAGGATACTTTTGAAGCCCCTACGCCACTGACTTTATAAGCATAGTTTTATGTACATTTGTACATGTATAACATTGAACGTTAAATATTTAATATTATGTTAAAATAAAATGATATAGAACAGGATACTTTTAGAGCCCCTACGCCACTGACATTATAAGCATAGTTTTTTTTACGTTGCCTACACCTAATACATATTACCACCAAAAAAAATTAAGATCCAACTTAAAAATTAAAAATTAAATTTTATAATTAAAGAAAATGAAGCTAGAGGCCCTAAGCCCCTGACGCCATTGAATTTTTTTTTTCGAGTTCATCAAATTATTTACGTGTAAACCTCTAAAATGCTATTTTGATACAGTTATTAGTTTAAAAGTTAAAAATTTAATTCTATAATTAAATAAAATGAAACAGGGGACTGCTAAAGCCCCTACGCCAGTGACGTTATTGGCATTTTTTTTTTCAAGTTCACCAAATCAATTTACTTTTAATCCCAAAATGCCATTTTGATACAGTGATTAGTTTAAAAGTTAGAAATTTAATTCTATAATTAAATAAAATGAAACAGGGGACTGCTAAAGCCCCTACGCCAGTGACGTTATTGGCATTTTTTTTTTCGAGTTCACCAAATCAATTTACTTTTAATCCCAAAATGCCATTTTGATACAGTGATTAGTTTAAAAGTTAGAAATTTAATTCTATAATTAAATAAAATGAAACAGGGGACTGCTAAAGCCCCTACGCCAGTGACGTCATTGGCATATTTTTTTTCGAGTTCACCAAATCAATTTACTTTTAATCCCAAAATGCCATTTTGATACAGTGATTAGTTTAAAAGTTAAAAATTTAATTCTATAATTAAATAAAATGAAACAGGGGACTGCTAAAGCCCCTACGCCAGTGACGTTATTGGCATTTTTTTTTTCGAGTTCACCAAATCAATTTACTTTTAATCCCAAAATGCCGTTTTGATACAGTGATTAGTTTAAAAGTTAAAAATTTAATTCTATAATTAAATAAAATGAAACAGGGGACTGCTAAAGCCCCTACGCCAGTGACGTTATTGGCATTTTTTTTTTCGAGTTCACCAAATCAATTTACTTTTAATCCCAAAATGCCATTTTGATACAGTGATTAGTTTAAAAGTTAGAAATTTAATTCTATAATTAAATAAAATGAAACAGGGGACTGCTAAAGCCCCTACGCCAGTGACGTCATTGGCATATTTTTTTTCGAGTTCACCAAATCAATGTACATATAAACGCAAAATACCATTTTCATACAGTGATTAGTTTAAAAGTTAGAAATTTAATTCTATAATTAAATAAAATGAAACAAGGGCCTGCTAAAGCCCCTACGCCACTGACGTCATTGGCATATTTTTTTTCGATTTCCTCATATCAAATTGCCCATTACAGACTAAAAAAAGTGACAAAATACAGTATGTGGTTAATGAAATAAGTTATTTTATAGAACATTATATGCGCGCTTTATGTTGGCTCTTAATGAGTTTCGCTGCTAGAACCGCTGCCAGTTTCAGCCCGGTGTTTGTATGTTATGATCTACGAAAAATAGAAAAGCATACCTCGACACCGAAAGATACAAGAGGTAAGAAAAAGAAGAAGAAGAAAAAGAAATATTTTGATTAATTATAGACGTTCAGATTATCTATTTTCTGCTACTTAAGAACAATAACAAATATATGATAACGAAATAAGTAAATTATTTTTATAAACCTTTTCATTAACACGTCTCTCGTTCCAATAAAAAGCAAGTAATGTGATAAAGTGTATACACCTTGTGCCTTGAACCACTCCATCTGTACATTAATAAAAGCGAAAGTAGTTTTATCGTTTATTTCAAAACTGTTACATTCCTCGGAGTACTTTGACTATTTCTTCAATTTGCTCCGAGGCCCTCTAATGAAGTAGCCAAGCTCAAGGCTATCGTGATTGGAAGAGTGTAATTTATGAACGTGCAGGCTCCAAAAACGCCTGTAAGTCATGCTTAACGATGGAAAACCGTGCATAAATTTGAAGAATATGGTAATAGGGCGCCGTTTGATAAATATTTAGTCAAATTAGATGGAAAATTAATTCTTAATTAAGGTGTATTGCATAGTCCATGAGGAAATGCTATGCCGGGCTTGGGTATAAAGTTTACTTCCTCAATTCCAGATTGTTAAAAAGTGGATTGAACTAGAAAACTTGCTCTTGCAGGTGGATTTTCTAGTAAAAAATTGTTGTACATACCTGCTGGTAGAATTTTTAAATTGCCATGAATGATTTTAACATATGTAATTCTACAAAAGTACAATAATTTAAATTGTCTTCTAACGTTTTTAGGAAAAAATGTTTTGAATAAAAGTTGTCTGGTACCCACCTACTTAGTTTTCCACCATAAGACAAAATTTAATTTTCTTTTTCGAATAACAAAAGCGCAATGAAAAACAATTGATTTTTTTTTAATGGCAAGGTAGGGGAGACCGGGGATAAAAGTAACATTTTTTTGTTTTTATTTAATTTCTGATAGATTATTACAAATTTTTTACATCCAAATTGGTTTAATGATAGATTGGACATTTGTCTTGCTTCCAAGATATTTATTTCGTGTCTTTCGTAAAGCAACTGTTAGAAAAAAAAAATTTCTTTAGTAAGACAGCTGTTACTTTCAACCTCAACGTTGGGGCTAAAAGTAACAATGATTGGGGTAAGTTGTAACGGCAAAATAATTGACACAGCTCATAAGTAGTGGGTAAATATATTAGTATTCATCAACAAAATTAATATTTTATTCAAAAACACACATTAGCAAAATGAAAAAATAAAAAAATATATCTTTGGTACAATACAAAATGATAAGTGAACAGTATGGCATACCAGGTAAGGGCGGTCCCAAATTATTAAATTTATACTGGATCATAATAACTGTTTGTTTTATTTAAAAAAAATCTAACCGCTCTTTAAACTGACCGTCATTCATTAAATCAGTAAAAGAGGGTCAGGTTAAGTTGGGTTGGTTAAAGCTTTGTTTATATTAAGTTATAAATATTAAGGTAATAGAATAAAAACAATGGCGGCTGGTAGGAAAACCAAAAGTACCAGATCTTACCAATTTACATAGATTTTATAATTTAAAATGCTTTTTAAGAAATGATTTAGCTTTACATACATTTCCATCATTAAACCGATATTATATACTGAGTTTTATAATTTAATAATTTGGGACTGCAGTTACCAGGTTTGCCAAGATTATAAGTACCTACATATTTAAAAATGTGAATCAAAAAGATACAACAAACTGGAAAATTATTCCGACAACTCTTGTATATTCTCATCTACGAAGAAAGCCACAAATTATGTGCTAAGTGAACATTTGCAAGTGAAAACATTGATTGGGGTTGGTTGTAACACTTTGTTACTTTTGACCCCGTTTACACAAAAAAAAATTCAGGGAATCCACAATTAACCACGATTCTAACGTCAAATTGTATTGCATCCACCAATAGACAACTAAATTTAGAACAAAATAATATAGGTACGTTTTTGTTCCTATTTTAGAGATCGCCTAAAAGTTACTCGACGGACGAGACAACGCAGTAACTTTTAGGCGGAAAATAGTGACTCTGGCTGGCAAAAAGTTAACCTCTATGACAGATGAAAACTAGCAATGTAGGTAGGGAGCTGGATGTAACTAAACATTGCAAAAGCGTTTAGGGCGATATAAAACAAAAATTAAAGAAACTATAGGCACTGTTACAACCTAACCGTGTTACTTTTATCCCCGGTCTCCCCTACCCTTATATTATACTCATTTGATAGAGAATTTTTTTCTCTTTTCAATGACGGGGTCACCTTAAAAACTGTATAATACAGCCAAAATTTTAACCCTTTTGTGAATACAATTTTTTAAATGAATTTCCACTGGGATCCAAGTAGTTCAACTTCAAATTACATTCTCACTTTGATAACCCTGAAGTAGGATTAAAATAAATCCGAAATATTGGTGATCAACAAAGAGTTTTCTTTATGTCCTACTGAAGCCTTCAGTAAGACCACTAAACCCATTAAAGTTATATACTTTACTGAGATATACAGGGTGTCCCAGATTACATTTCCAGCATGGGGATCTCGCTTATTATAAAAGATACAGGTTTGTTTAAATTAGATGAATTATTCCTTAGTATGAGAGGAGCCACAATCAATTTATAAAAGTACAAAATTCGTCGTGCTTCAGATGTTATAGCAAAAAATATGAAAATGTCGAATTTCTTTTTTCTTTCATAACTTTTTTGTCTTAATCCTTAGAGCAATTTTGTTTGTACTTTCTTAAGGTACTTTTTAATCCAAAATGTAACTGTAATTTTAGATTTTTTTTAACACCTACCTTTTGCGAGATATTACCCCTAATTTCATTTTTTCTTATGGGCCGCGAAGTTGGCTATGGAAAAGTTAAATGTGTATTTTTTTTCTCTTTTAAATAAGATATTACTTGCTATACCTATTGTTATAAACAAGTAACAAAATGAAAAAAAATCGTTTTACCCATCACTTATCAAGCTATCTATGAAAATAAAAACAAAAAACAACTAATTAAATGTCAAATGACAGTTACCGTTTGTCTCCGCTATCATTTATTAGAATTTCACATTATTGTTGTGTAATTCGATAGTCTTTGTAGTAATTGTTATAATGATGGCTACTTTTAAAAATTTGACATGTTGAGATGCTACATTCTTTACCATAAAAACTGTGTGCAAGCTGAGCGAATACACTTGAGCTATATCTTGAAAAAAGGCAACGAAGAGTGTGTAATTACAGAAGTTTGGAAATAAATTTAAAAGAATATGGTTTCTTCGAGAAACCAACCAAAAATCCAAAACAAATCCATAAATAATTAGAATTATCTATTTTACGTAGTTTCTATTGTAAAGAATGTAGCATTTCAACATTAATTTTTTTTAATTAGTGGTAAATGTGCCCATAATTATATGATAACAAATTTACTAAAAAGACTATGGAATTACACAACAATACTATAAAATTCTAATAAATGATACCGCAGGCAAATAGTTACTGTCATTTGACATTTAATTAGTTGTTTTTTGTTTTTATTTTCATAGATAGCTTGATAAGTGATGGGTAAATACGATTTTTTTTTCATTTTGTGACTTGTTTATAAAAATAGGTATAGCAAGTAATAGCTCATTTAAAAGAGAAAAAAAAAATACACATTTAACTATTCCATAGCCAACTTCGCGGCCCATAAGAAAAAATGAAATTAGGGGTAATATCTCGAAAATGGTAGGTGTTTAAAAAAATCTAAAATAACAGTTATATTCTCCATTAAAAAGTACCTTAAGAAAGTACAAACAAAATTGCTCTAACGATTAAGACAAAAAAGTTATGAAAGAAAAAAGAAATTCGACATTTTCATATTTTTTGCTGTAACATCTGAAGCACGACGAAATTTGTACTTTTACAAATTGATTGTGGCTGCTCTCATACCAAGGAATAATTCATCTAATTTAAACAAACCTGTATCTCTTATAATAAGCGAGATCCCCATGCTGGAAATGTAATCTGGGACACCCTGTATAGCATATTCCATTAGTTTTGGACACACTGTATATTAGGGCAAATGGTGATCGATACATTGCAAAAACCCGAGAGCAAAAAATCTCCTTTCATATACCTACAGAAAAAATGCAATTACTTTTTGGGCAACCCTTCGGTCTTAAGACGCCGGAAAACAAAATAAAGATGTTAAGAACATTAACTGAAACTCATAACTTCCTCACATGATTATCAGCTGATTACTAAAAGATTATACACAACCGGTTGCCTTAATTATTCAAATAACCTAGACAGAGCGCAGTAAATCCTGCAATGAAACTTTTATTGTAACCAGAACCGTTACACAAATTTCACTTTTAATAAATACAAGTGCAAGCAATCGTGGCTAGTTTCATATTTAAATTAGATTTGGAATATATTTCGCGCACTGGGGCATTTACGTTTCCTTCCCATTTCCGGACGATGTAATCACTACGAGGAAGTGACCGTTAGACGTAAATAATCAACAATAAATATTCTATAAGCGTTGTACATTACACAGTAAACAGTAAATTTTATACAGTATCTCACTTGGCGGTTGTTCTCAACACTTGCACTTTCAACTAGTTTGGTGGTGCGGTCGCCCCTCCTGCACACCCAACATTCAGTGCATGAATTAGTTATATTGGTGCTAAGTTAGTCGCACTGCAGATATCAACTTAGAAACAACCTTAATTTGCAGTTTTAGGTAATTTTTTTCGGTGAAATTTTGTTAAGTACGCGACTAGACTAAGGAAAAAATTGTTTGTGTTTGAGTAAAGTTCTTTGGTGATAGTTTGAAAACTACTGCAAATTTGTGCTTTTTTTTCTAGTTTTGATTTGGATTTCGCATATCTGCATTGCAAAATGTTTTCGGAACACGATGTTCTACTGTAAGTATTATTTAATTCTAAAAAAAAAACTGTAAATTTAATGCATTTCTCAGTGAGAACAGCACAGAGATACAAAATTGCTTGTGATTACAAAATATTTAGTCATTCGCAAGTGATATTTAAATATGTTCTTATTGAATTTTATTTACAATAATTGCAATATACAGGGTGAACCAAATTCGAATGTTTTACGAAGTATCTCGGTTACTATAATGGTAAGCGAAAATCTAATATCGGCCTCTTCGGTTATTTTTTTGAGATCAACAAGCCTGCGTTATCAGATTTTTTATATCGCTTTCCATTTTGGCACTAGACCAATAATGGTATTCAAATGTTTTTTAAAATCAACTATAACTTCTTTATTTATGAAAATAGAACTATGTTTTTTTTTATAAAAAATGGTTTTAAAAAAGTTTCTGCATTTCTGACAGGTGAAGTAAACCCAGTGCCGTTTCATATTTAACAACATGTATACAGCGTCATTCAAAAAGGCTGCAACAAATGGGAAAAATTTTTATTATTGATTTCTCAAAAAAATTTATTTTTGATAAAAGTTGAAGCATGGTCTAAAACTAATTTTAGGATAAAAAGTCATAGGACACTGGATTTGAAGGATTTTTGAAATATTTGCAAGAGCAAAGTGCCCTTATTTTATGAAATACAAAAACAATTTATAGGAAAAAGTTATTTAGAATCTCAAAATAAGGCTAGATTTAAATTTTGAAGATCAAATTCAAAATTTTATTTTTTAAGAAATTTTAACATTCAAAAAGTCTGCAACAAATGGAAAAGTTTTTTATTATTGATTTCTCAGAAAATTTTATTCTTCATTAAAGTTGGTGCATAGTCTAAAACTAATTTTAAGAAAAAAACAAGTTTGATAAAAATTCATAGGACACTAGATTTTAGCGATTTTTGAAATATTTGCAAGAGTAAAGTGCCTTTATTTTAAGAGATACAAAAAAAAATGTAGAATACAGTTATTTAGAATCTCAAAATGGGGCTAGATGTAAATTTTGACGGTCAAATTACAATTATTACAAAATTTTAAGCACTTTACTTTTGCGAATATTTCAAAAATCGCTAAAATCTAGTGTCCTATGACTTTATTAAACTTTTTTTCATTTAAAATTAGTTTTGGACCATGCACTACCGTTTATCAAGAATATAATTTTTTGAGAAATCGATAATAAAAAACTTTTCCATTTGTTGCAGACTTTTTAAATGTTAAAATTTCTTAAAAAATAAAAATTAGAATTTGACCTTCAAAATTTAAATCTAGCCTTATTTTGAGAATCTAAATAACTTTTACCTATAATTTTTTTTTATATCTCCTAAAATAGGGGCACTTTACTCCTGCGAATATTTCAAAAATCGTTATAATCTAGTGTTCCATGACTTTTTATTGAATTTTTTTTCATCTTATATTAGTTTTAGACAATGCACCAACTTTTATCAAGAATAATATTTTCTAAGAAATCAATAATAAAAATTTTCCTCATTAGTTGCAGACTGTTTGAATGACTGTAAATTTGTCATTATGTGTAAGAGGGATTTTCAGCGCCATCTCTTGCGTTCTTGGCACTTGTCCCATTGCCAATAACTGCATTGCTATCTACATTGCTACGGTACGGTATACAACCGCCGATTGAGTACATAAATTTAATTGCAATCTTCACTCTCAGGTCGAAATTACCGAATAAGCAAACTGGAGAGTGATTTACGCGTTTTAAATTTTTTTTTGAATAGTATGGGATTGAAATCTTTAATCCTTGATAATTTTGACATACTATTTTTCAAACTAATATTTTATTTTCAATTTTTGTCAAACATTAAAGACCGCAAGGGCGGCATTTGGCCGCCCTCTAAATCGGCCGCCCACGTGCGGGGCACGCTTTCGCCCCCCGCCAGAAACGGCCCTGAGTAAACCTATATTCTTTTAAATGGCCAGTCTAGTAGGCCATGACTTTACAAGAGAGCTTTTTTTTACTTTTCAAATGCATACAGTTCTATACAGAGTGGTCCAAATGGAAGGGCCATTATTGAGATTTCGTAAACGGTAAGAGCTATAAAAAATTTAAATTAGACAAATTGTTCCCCCTTCTGAGACCTACTCAGTGATGCTTTAATAATTTAAAAAAGTTCCATAGCTCGCTAGATAATAAACAAAAACAAAAGTAGAATTTAAAAAAAAAATTTAATAACTTGGTTATACTTAATGGTACAAAAATATTTTTGGGGAAAAGTTGTAGATTTTTTTACGCATTGTATAATGAAAACATTCATTTGTTTAAAAATATCGCTTGAATTCATGGCACTCTCTAGCTTCACAGGGACTTTTTGATAAATTTTATTTGTTTTAAGCTTAAATACCAAAATAAATACATTAAAATTTTTATTATTTAAAAGAGTTAAAAAAAAAGCTTTTTCATGAAGTCATAGCCAACTATAATTTCCATTAAAAAAAAATTCAAGTTTGTTACATAAAAATTTAAACAAATGAATGTTTTCATTTTACAGTGCCTAACAAAATCTGCAAAAAAAAATTGTACCATCAAGTATAACAGAGTTATAAACAATTTTTAAAAAAGTCCATTTTGATGTCTGTTTATTATCTAGCGTGCCATGGAACTTTTTTAAAACATTAAAGCATCACTAAATAGGTCTCAGAAAAGGGAACAATTTGATCAATTTAAGATTATTTGCAGCTATTACCGTTTACGAGCCCAATAGTGGCCCTTCTATGTGGACCACCCTGTATATTAGTTGCAAAAAATTACCGAGAGATGGTTCATTTTGTGGAATTTCTATAATGACGGTTTGTCACGATTTTGTAAACAAGTGATGTTTGCCATTAAAAAACAACTAAACGTCATATCCAAGTATATCCGTACAATCTTTTTTATTTTATATCTGTTTATTGTGAACATTGCTAAATTTAAACACTGAAATAGTATATTGTACAACTAGTGCTGAAATATTCTTTCAGCACGAGTTGTACACTATGCTTTTCCGACGACCATTTAGACATAATCATTAATTCTGCAAAAAAATTGTGAAAATAACATTTTTTTGACGTTGGTGACACTTGACATTTGTGAGGTTAGATTTGCTTGACAGCGCGTTTAGCGTGTGTAAAGTAGCGGAAATTGTGTGCAAAGTGCAGGAAATTGTGTGCAAAGTGCACTTTGCACACAATTTCCGGTGTCATGCGCAATTTGTCATTTTCAGTAGTAGTAAGTCGTGCGAAATTACTCGCTTTACATAGTGGTCGTCGGAAAAGTTTAATATGTTTACACTGTAAGTGGTAAAAATGTGGATGTTGCTGCAGAATACTCATAAACAAAGATACCAGTAAACTATAAATTAAGTTAATTTATAATTTTAATAGAGATGTAATTTGTTTTTCCAAAACAATTATATTACCATCAATACTTGCCTCATGTAATTTATTTGTTTTTTTAAATAAGATTGAATAAAAATCATTTATCTTAATAAAGAATTTCTTGCAAAAATGCTAGAACGTTTTCAAAACTCTCGTCTCTTTGACAGCAGCAATTTTATTTAAATAAGATAGCCATTGACGCAAAGACGAAATTCTTAAAACTAGGTTAGCATTTCCATTTTAATTTATTACTTAACTTATTATCTTAATTAAATTACCAGTTATTCTTGTATTTCACTTAAACTGTATGTAAATTTACTAATTTTCATCACTGCATATAACTGATAAATCATACTTTTACACTTATATGTTGAGGATAAAATAAATCACTGAACTGTCATGAATAAAACACTGTTTCTGTTTGCTAATTCTTTTATCCATTCTTTGATGTAAATAGTTTGCAAATTATTTATTACTAAAAGTTAAAGTAATTTTAAAGAAATAAAATTTTTTTTTCATAAGAGGATATTTTGGCAAACTTTCGTAATTTTTAGTAACTGTTTAATTACTGCTCTGTGGTGTGCATGGTTTTTGTGCTGTTAAACCCTTCGTTGGTGTACTAGCGTAAAAATTTTGACAAAGCAGAGTCAATTATCAAGCATAAACAAATAATTAGGCAGTTTTTACTATTTTTTAATATTACATGAGTCTATTTGTATTCTATAAAAATGTATGTTTGTGAAAGAAAAATTCACCCATCCACACAACTTTCGATTTTAACTTGAACTTGTTAAAGCTTAGCCTTTAACTTGAACCTTCAAAACCTTCGAATAGGTTACGAAAACGTTTCTTAATCTATTTTAAATTGCTCTCTACGTTATTATAATTAATTAACTCTTACATTGACAGCAAACGAATTCCATTCGAAGATAAAACAATCATACACCAATCACTTAATTATTATTTTGAAGTCATGATAAAAATTATGCATGTCAAAAAAAATTATTTGTTTGTGGTTATATTTCTTGAGCTAGCAATTTATCATTTTAATATCTACTAAAACGTTATTCTATATGTTACTGTAAAATGCCCTAAAAACAGTAAATCCTAGGTTTCACCGGTAAACCCTGGCATTTACCATGGCGAGGCGGTTAAGGTACAAAAAAAGCTTGCAAACGCTTTCATTTCGGGTTTCTACGGTTATTTTCATTTAAAAACTGCCTTTATCACACGTTTATTAACCTGACCTTCGTTCATTTGGTCAGCAATAGAGGATCAGGTTTAAGGTTGGTTAAACAAACAATTTTTTAAAAATAAATAATGAAAATTAAGCTAATTTCGGACTTTTATCATCTCGCTATGGTAAATGCTAGTATTTACTGGTAAAACCCAAGTTTGCCATATTTCGAGCTTTTACAGAGTGATATACAGGGTGTCCCAGATTACAATTCCAGCATGGGGATCTAGCTTATTATAAGGGTTACAGGTTTATTTAAATTATTCCCAAGTATGAGAGGAGCTACAATTAATTTTTAAAAGTACAAAATTTCTCGCACTTGGGATGTTATAGAAAAAATGTAAAAATCTTTTGAATGATATTTAAGTTTTTAAAAATAAAGTTAATAATTGAATCGGTGAGTGGAAAAAGGAAATAACTCCATGTTTTGGTCATTTTTAACTGAGATAGCCATTTTGTTCTACAAATCTAAGCGCATTTATGAGTAGAAGAAGGAATTAATTCCAGTAATGGTTACCACTAAAACTATATTGAAAATATTTCATTGAGTGGAAGAAAAAAATAACTCCTGGAGTTAGTACTCTCTTCAAGCATGTTGTTCGGAGGCATGATAGTGTTTATGTACCTCAGCAGTACAATAACATGATAGAAAATTTAAAAAAAAATAATTTTACGGTCCATGATGTAAAAAATTAAGCAATTTTAATATTTAAAAAATGGTGACCAGAATAGGTATTTTAAAAATAATGTACTGTGTATTTATTCATTTATTTTCGTTTATGAAATAGAAATATGTCTTTTTGTTGGTAATATAATGTTTGCTTTCTTGTAAATACAATGAATTATTATTTATCCTTAAGCAAAACTAGATTTTTGTTTTAAAAAATTTAAAAAAATTCATTGATTGGAAAGAGGAATTAATTCCATCTGCAAAAAAAAATTCTGTACAACTTATTAATTGAAAAAAATAAAAATTAATTGCATTTTGTTATTCTCTAGAGTGCATCTGACAAATTTTCAATGGTGTGTTTTGATGTAAACCTGAAACCAGAAGCTACAAAAAAATAAATGTTTCCCAAAAATAGTGAATTTTGGAGTTATTTCCTTTTTCCACTCACCCATTCAATTATTTTTATTTTCGTACATTTTAAAATGAAATTTAAGCCATAGCGTAAAGCTATAATTAAAAACAACCTGTACACATGGATAGTTGGATTATAGTAATATGTCCCTCTCTTCTTTAAAACAATTATACAGTAAAAGTCTATTTTGTTAACTAATAACTATTAGGCAATTATCCTATAACGAATTATTAGGTCAACAACTGATTTCAATATTAATTAATTGCAAGTGATTATGCATAATCATTTAGCATTCTACAAAATCATTTAATTTGTTTTTAAAGGTGTATAAAAAGTGAAATCATTTGAATGACTCAATTAATATGAAAAGAAACTCGTTTCTATTTTATAACCATGTCACCGTTATTTTTTATGCAATCTATATACAGCTGAGTTTTTTAATATTATGTACACACAGCCTTGAATCCGTTACAGTGCCGGGTAGTCATTGTTTTACGAAGTGAATTAGCTTGACAATGGTATTGTTCAAAAGTTTGAAAGTCTTTTTTAGTGGCTAGCTTGGTGCCATAAAAATATGGCACCACTTTCGAGTCATTGATGATTTATTCGCGACAATGAGCCAACAATCGGTTAAAATATCGGTGGTAAGAATAAAATATTACCTGAAATCAGGGACTGAGAACAGAACGAAAACGTTCAACGAAACTAACCGATTTTTTTTTTTAAGAACGAAAACGAAACCAAAAACGAAATTATTATTTTTCGTTCAAGAACGAAAACGAAATAAATATTTTACAAAACCGGTTTTTTACCGGTTTTGTCGCTATTTCAATTTTATTTCTTAAACACAAACGCGAATTTACCTCTTCTGTGCTGGGGAGACTCCACGAGGCAGTAAAAAATCTCACTTGAAATAAGTGAGCGTCACTTTTCTCCATATATTTACGTGAATATGTATTAACAACTTTATTGTTTATACTTGCAATTTCGTGTAACACAATTAACGGTACAGATATTCTCTATTTCTAATTTGTTTTTTAGATCATCAATATAGAATATACACTTGATTGGATATATATTATCAATGTGTATGTTTTATTTGCGTTTAGACATAATAATAGTAAAATTTATTCTTACTTCTAAAAAGACTAATGTAAAAGAAGATTTATTGGAAGATGTGTTGCTAGTAAGATTTAACGGAATGTGAAAATGTACATTGTATGGTATGTACAAACTATAAAGTTAAAGTGTATTTCAAGTTAATATAAGTTTTTTTTAAATATCTTTTTTATTTATAACATTTAGTAAATTATCCACTTGAATTCATTCTTTTATCTTTTTAAATAATTACAGCAGGATCTTATTTAATTCAAATGCATAGATTTTTAGTACTAAAACAAATTTAAAACAGCACTTGCTATATTTTCATATTTTTAGATAAAGATCGTGTGTCTAATTTAACCTAATCACGTTGTGGTTTTGCACCTTACGGGTGTTAAACTTAATAAAATGGTTAAATGTTAATGTGTTTAACGATTTGGTAATTTTAATATGGCGATGGTTCGCCAGTCTAAAATATGCTGTCCGTGAGCATCAAACCCCATCGTCATCGTTTATATTTTAGTTGAGACGCAAATATTGTTATCGGGGGTAATTACACGAGAGCTTTTTTTTTAGCCGGACAAACTTGCGTTGCTACGAAAGTTTGGTTGCTAGGAAAATCGACGAGACAAAACTGTCTGATAAAACAACTCGTCCTACGGACTCGTTGTTTTATCTTTGACATGTTCGAGTCAAGATTTGCCTTCCAACCGAACTTGAGTTTAGTAAAAGCAAGTTTGTCCAGGATAAAAACAAAGCTCGAGTGTAATTCGGTACGATAACTGCACGAATAAATTATAACCTTCAAATAATAACTGACAAAACGTCAAATCTTTTACTTAGTTACAACCAAATAAGTCGGTTGCATGGTAACAAAAGTTACATGCAAAAATGCAAGTGGATATTTAGTTAGGTACCTTTTTATCCGCTGTCATAACGACAAAACGTGACCTCATTATGGAGAATTTAACATATGAGTGTAGTTATCGTATTTATAGAGGGTTGTGGTGACTAGAAAAAAAATTGATTTTTTGACGACAAAAAAAAATTGTAAAACCGGTTTTAACCGTTATTATTTCGGTTCACGAAAACGAAAAAAGAATTTTTTCGGTTAGAACGAAAAGAACGAAAACGATATATTTCGTTTTCGTTCCGAACAGAAACGAAAGGAATTTTGTTCGTTTTTAGTTCCTGCCTGAAATATTAGCTTTACAGCTGAGATTATAATGTGAGTAGCTATTGTTAAGTCTATATTATTGCCTAATTTATAAAAATGACTTATTAAACAAACCTAAAACAATTTTAAGGGATATATAGGTCACGCAGGGCGAACTAAAAAATACAATACTGTCCCGATTAAGCGAATTTTTTAAAGCCGAAGTTTAGCATTTACTATGGTAAATTGTAAACCAGTTAAATATTTTTATTAATTGTTTTGAAAGTTTTGCCATTACACAGTTTTAAATAAAGTTTTATGTGTTTTGTTATAAAAATTAAAAGTTAGTATTTTTTATTAATCATTTTTCTTTATTATTATTTTTTTACTTTCAATATTCTTTGTCATGTTTTATAACCAGGTGTTTTAAATGTCGAGTTTTGATAAAGGTACTGATATTGAAACAGTTTTGTAGAAACAAGGTTAAATTTTTAAAAAATCAACCAAAAAGTTGGTTTATTTCTTTATAGGAACTTAAAAATTTCGAAACAGTGAAAAATAACAAATTTTCTTTTTGATTTGGCTGCAATTTACAGCTTAGTATTTTTAACATCTTTAATTATTATGTAAACGGATATAAAATACAAGTTAGCAACAATCAACAATAAGTTTATCGTGATTCTGACCTTTAACTTTTAATAAAACGTTTACAATAAGCAATTATTAATATCTAAACCGATTGTTTAATGCAATATTCAATGTTAGAACAAAATAACATGTGTCATTTATTGCAAATTATGTTGTTTTGAACATACTGAAAGCACACGCCCTTTGTTACATAAAGGAAAAATACATACATAACATTAACGTAAAGACGTGTCAAACAACAAACAGTGCGTTACTTCAACCACACGTAATAAATGTAGTCTTGAGTTACTTTAAAACAAGTTTCTGATACTTTGAACAATTTACGCTGTGTACCTACATCGAAGAAAGTGGCCGATCGTTGCTAAAAGACTGTTAAATAAGAATTGTCTTCATCGATTAGTTTACGTCATAAGTGCAAACTTTTATGTAATACAATGATTTATGAAGTTTATTTGGCACACATGAGTTTTTGCTTCTAAAAGAGTGCCAGTTTATAGCAAACACAATTTTATATAATAAAAAATTATGCAGTAGTGCAGGTTTTTATGCCAACATTTTTAAAAGAGAATGTTATTATAATAAATACGTTTTTGAAGATTGGTAACTTTAAAAAAAAATTTAAAATATGTTATCATTATTAATAATCATATCCTTATATACCCGAAGGTGTTAGGAAACGTTAAAAAACATCAACCAGTTTCATGAATAAACTACTATTCCTTGCCTTCCTCATCCTCTCACTCCACTTGATTCCATTCTTTCCTCGGTCTTCCTCTTTGTCTTTTCTGTATACACTTGGCTAGCCATATTCTTTTCGTTTGTATTCCATCCTCCATCCTTACTAGATGCCCAAACCACTTTAGATGTTGTTTTTCTATGCTTTCCAAAACTGGTTTAACATTGAGTTCTGTTCTAATTCTCATTTCGTATTTTATCTCTTCGGGTAATACCTTTGACGCCTCTTAAATACTTCATTTCTAGCGCCTGCATTTTGTTTTTCGTTTGGCTACTTAACTAACACCCAGCTTTCGCATCCGTATGTCATAATTGGCTTGCATATTGTGTTGTACACTGTCATTTTCGTTTTCTTCGATAATTCTTTTTTATAAATGTGCTATTAAGTGTGTAGAAGAGTTTAGTTGTATTGACTTTTCTGTTGTTGATTTCAGCCCCTTTCTTTCCATCCTTATGTATGTTTACTCCCAAATACTTGTATGTTTCAGTTTGCTCTATCTCTTTTCCATCTAGTTTTATTGTTATGCTTGATTCTCTCTTTCCAATTGTCATTACTTTGGTTTTAGCGACACTTATTTTCATGTTTTTTTTTTCTAAAGCCGTTTTCCAGATGTCTAGATTCATTTGTAGTTCTTTTTCGTTCTGAACAGAGTTGGGCTCGGTACTCCCCCTTGTCTTAATCCCTCTTTGGTTACAAACTCCTCTGACTGTGGGTTTCCTGTTCTGGCATAATTTCTTGTGTTTCTGTATATACTGAAAATAGCTTTTTCTAGTTTTTTATCATGTGAACGAGGCTTAAGAATGTTTCAAATCTTGGGATTATTATAAAGATTCGTTGATTAAATTCTCTTATTTTAATAGTTTTTAAGTCATAAATGTTACAAAAACAGTTTTTAACTAAATCTATATTTTATAATTTTTTTTTAATACAAATTAATGCCTTAATTTGGCTCTTACTTTATTTATATGCAAAATTACACAACATTTTTGCATTTATTATTATTTAGTTCGATATTCTCTTTGGATGCCCTTTTCGGCGTGTCCGGAACATTCTTCGCCCAATTCTTCGCCCACAATTCTTCGCCTCCACAATTCTTCGCCCACAATTCTTCGCCCACAATTCTTCGCCTACACAATTCTTCCCCGCCACAATTCTTCGCCGCATACAATCATATGAATCATATCACAAATTTTGTTTGTAAATGTGATTGTTTTATTTATAACGTAATTTTTACAGGTTATTTTACATTAGCCTAAAGTTGTTTTTTGTATATTAATACTTCTTCTTTTAATATTATATGTTTAAAAATTGCTACATAAATAGCGTATGTTGTGATTTTTAATCTTGTTTATGTTATTATAGTATGAATACTTTTTAAAAAATTACGAAATATTTTGTATATCAAGAGATGTTTTATTTCATATTTCTGTGGTTGAACCATTTTTTTTTTTAAATAAATTCGTATGTAGACGTATAACAAAAATGTTATAGCAAATTGGTTATCACAGATTGATAATATTCTAGGAAAATAAAATTAACCCTACACCAATCAATCATTATCAAACGTATTTCTGCTAATTTTGGTATATACATACATAGGTATTGTCAGACGCAAATTAAGTAATACTATTCTTTTATAGATTTATTTTATCGTCCTGACAACTTACACTAGCCTATCCAAAAAAAAAAGCATAGAAAAAGAGAATCAATCACTGATTATTTGTTTTACTTTTATATTACCAAAATATTTGTTAATTTAATTTTTAGTCATACTATAATAAGATAAACAAGATTAAAAATCACAACATACGCTATTTATGTATTTAAAAGAAGTATTAATATACAAGAAACAACTTTAGGCTAATGTAAAATAATCTGTAAAAATTACGTTATAAATAAAAACAATCACATTTACAAATATAAATTTGTGATATGCTTGTATGCGGCGAAAAGTTGTGATGGCCAAGAATTGTGGCGGCGAAGAATTGTGTAGGCGAAGAATTGCGGGCAAAGAATTGTGGAGGCGAAGAATTGTGGAGGCGAAGAATTGTGGGCGAAGAACTGTGGGCGAAGAATTGTGGGCGAAGAATGTTCCTAGACCCCCTTTTCGGTTATACTTAAATAAATATAAGTATTATTTTATTTTCACTCTCTCAATGCAATACTTAAAAATTATTTATTAAACGCGTACACAAACATCTGTATGAGCTCAATTTATATAACATGAATTTCTTAAGAAGCATAAAATTGCAAAGGTATTTAAAATGTATTTGTTATTGACATAATATTTGCCAAGAAAGTTATTTAAATTGGTAATATTTTGCACAATATCTTATTTGTTGAGATAACTAATTAACCATGACCACAATAACCTTTTTTAACCTTATGCAACATGGTTATTTGTAGTTCAATATTAGCTTAAATTTGGTAATTAAATAGGAATAAAATATCGTGTTTAAATAAGAAAAAACGTATTGATTTTTGAAACTGTTGAAGATATTGTCTTTAAGATAGACTTTCGTTTTTAATGTTAAGGTCTGGAAGATATTGATACAAAGTAGAGTGGGAGGGACAAGGATTGTTAAACGCCATCAAGAGTTTATATAAGAGAAGTAGAAATTATGTGCGAACCCATAACAGCAATTCCCGGCAATTTATAACAACAGTGGGAGTAAGACAAGGAGGCACATTAAGTCCACTGCTCTTTATAATTCTTATGGATAAAATAATTAAAGAATTAAGTAAAACACAAAGAAAGCCTACTGGGGTTGGAATAAACTAAAACCAATATCCTTAACAGAACTCATTCTGAGCATTTCTTCTGTTTTTTCCTTAGAGACATTTGACAGGATAGCCTCATGGTGCCTGTACACCTGAGAGTAAAGTACTCTCGAGAGTAGCGTCGCCAAGGATACAGCCAATCGCGAGTTACTCTCAGGGGCTGTATCCTTGGCGACGCTACTCTCGAGAGTACTTTACTCTCAGGTGTACAGGCACCATTAGAATGGGCTTGTCCTTTTATTTTTTTCAATGAGCATTATGCCCTTGTATTAATATGTCATTAAGACACCGCTTGGCTGTTTCATAGGATGTACCAATTGCGGGTTCTGGCCCGAAGAAGGGTGTCTCGCTGCCAGTTTTGGCTGGGCGATCTGCCTTCTCGTTCCCTGGTATATTAGTGTGCCCTGGGTACCATACCAGTTTAACATTATTCCTGCTTCCTAGCACGTTAAGTGCCCGTATGCAGTTAAGAACAAGTTCTGAGTTTGCTTCCGACGAGCCAAGAGCTTTTAACGCTGCTTGGCTGTCGGACACTATGAAGATTCTTCTATTATTAAAGCCTATTTCTAATAGTCTTTTCGCACATATAAACATAGCGTACACTTCGGCTTGGAGCATGGTTGCATACTGTCCAAGGCGATCTTTAAACATTGTTCAAATAACCTGTGAGGTTTGTCAGTACACAGGACAATATTAGGGGATGACTCATGAATATTAAAAAAAAAAGATTTTAAGGACCACCCTAGTATGTCCTTAACTATTTTAATTGAATCTTTATCTCTTATAATAAACGAGAGCCCTATAGTGGCCCAAATGAACTGGTACACAGTGCAAATTAATTAATACAAAAAGTTGATGTTTACAAATAACTTTTTAAATCATAGTCTCTTTAGCTTTTGCCTCTTACTGTTTATAATTGCAATTAACGAACAAGCACCGTAATTAAAACTAAGTTTCTATTAAGATAAACATTGGTACAATGATGGCAAATTAATATTCGTCATAAAACGGCTCCGAATTTCTTAAGAATTCGACACAATATGTCAAGGTGCCAACATCTTCTGCAGTGAAAGTGGTTATGCAACAACGTTCAGTGAAAGAGAATCATGCCAATGAAGTCACTATGTCGTAATAAGCACTAATAGAGTGGAAGGTGTAAAAATTCTGCTGCTTTCTCTATGTATTAGCTGGATTGTGTTTGTACTTGGAGGTTTATTAACTTTTTAATACAAGAAATTATATGGCACCGGGAACTGTGGAGCTGTGCGTTACTTTAAAATGGAATTATTCCTCACGCGTGAAGTGGACTTTCTTTTCGGGGATTAATCTAGTTGAACGATGCACGATTTTTTAATAAAAGAATACACCACCGCTCGAATCTAGAGCGTTCCTAATTATCGTGAAAAAATCTTTAAAATCGCAATTTTTTGTATCTTTGGGTGCGGTGTACGCGTTGTTGGTAAATAAATAAACTTCTTTCTACAGTTTTTTTTAAATTCATTATGTTTTAATAAAATAAAAGTCGATAATCTGCAATTTATGTAATATAATTACAGAGACCCAAACGTCACATTAAGACAGTAACCCGAGTTAATTTTTTATTTTATTTTCAAGGCAACGTGGACAAATTTGATGTAGAGATGAAAAACAAACAAAGTTGCTGCATTTTTTAGTAAATAAAAACGCTCTGCAAATTAAATAGGGTGTTGCCAAAATATATGTTTTTCTTGTTTATTTTTATTATGGCCTCGTTATACAGGGTGAGTCACGACGGACGCGTCGGAGTTTTATGGCGAAACGGTTTATATTTACCAATTTCTGTCGCTGTTAGATCATGTAAGTCAATAAGGGCTACATTTAAAAAATATTTTCAAACATACAGGGTGCTCCAAAAAAGAGTGGCATATCAAAGTTATACTTTTTCTTATGGAACACCCTGTATATTTTTACATTTTTGGATTCCTCTTTAAATTTAATTCAAAAAATGTATAAGGTTATATGGGTCTAAAGTCAACCGTTCTCGTGAAAATTGTATTTTCATGAAAATACAGTATTTTCAAAAATTTTCAACATTTAAAAACTTTGAGAAGCCTGAAGAAATTCGCTTGGAGATAAGATTGACAATAGATTATGTAACACTTTGCACCACCTACATTTTTAAAATATTGTACAGGGCGTTTTTTACGCTCGGTCAAACTTGTGAAACTTTAAACATCGATAACTCTATTTTTTTAAATACAACACCCTATATTTTTTTACACCGTCTTATAGAAAATTGAATTCTCTTTCGAAAACATTCAGGCTGTTTTTTACCTAAAGTTGATATTTTCCGAGATATCGCGATTTTATTGTTAATTATTAGGGCAAAGTAATATTTTCAAGTAGTTTATGAAGGTAGACAGCGGTAATTTGAAACAATTGAAAGAAAAAAACAAGAAACTTATAATTTCGTCGTTTGCCTACACATTTTTGACATTTTTTTATAAGAAAGTTGTAGATTTACCATTTTTACGTTTAAATATAGGGTCACAATATGTTTCATATAATTGAGTTTGATCGTTTGCCAAGTCCTAAAAACCGATTGATAATGTATTAGGTACGAGAACGGAACGCTGATTAAAAAAAAAAAAGTAATATTGACTTGTTTAATTTTACATTTAAAAAAAATATGGTTGGTACTGTTTTCGGTAGAGTGTCGTAGTGTCGTATCGAAAACAGACAAAAAATGGTTTATAGGAGTTAGTAATTATCTTATAACACTGGTCCAATAAATAAATGCATAAATAATTTTAAAAAATCTCTATTTAAACGTAAGGATGGTAAAACTACAACTTTCCTATAAAAATATATCAAAAGTGTGTAGTCAAACAATAAAATTATAAGTGTCTTGTTTTTTCTTTCAATTGTTTCAAATTACCGCTGTCTACCTTCATAGCCTACTTGAAAATATTACTTTGCCCTAATAATTAACAATAAAATCGCGATATCTCGGAAAATATCAATTTTAGGTGTAAAACAGCCTGAATGTTTTCGAAAGAGAATTCAATTTTCTATAAGACGGTGTAAAAAAATATAGGGTGTTGTATTTAAAAAAATAGAGTTATCGATGTTTAAAGTTTCACAAATTTGACCGAGCGTAAAAAACGCCCTGTACAATATTTTAAAAATGTAGGTGGTGCAAAGTGTTACATAATCTATTGTCAATCTTATCTCCAAGCGAATTTCTTCAGGCTTCTCAAAGTTTTTAAATGTTGAAAATTTTTGAAAATACTGTATTTTCATGAAAATGCAATTTTCACGAGAACGGTTGACTTTAGACCCATATGACCTTACACATTTTTTTAATTAAATTTAAAGAGGAATCCAAAAATGTAAAAATATACAGGGTGTTCCATAAGAAAAAGTATAACTTTGATATGCTACTCTTTTTTGGAGCACCCTGTATGTTTGAAAATATTTTTAAAATGTAGCCCTTATTGACTTACATAATCTAACACCGACAGAAATTGGAAAATATATACCGTTTCGCCATAAAACTCCGACGCGTCCGTCGTGACTCACCCGGTATATGTACTTAATACACGGCAAACATTTTCGGCGACAATTTTAATATCAAAATAAGACGAAATTAAGTCTAAAGAAAAACTTGATATTAGTTTCCTTAGACTGTACCTATGCCAAATATAAACTGAAGCAAATTTTTGATTTTTATTTAGCTAACTTCAAGAATACTTTCTAAAAAAAAATACCTCTGGATTAGGTAAATCTGTTGAAATAATTGTATTGAATTAAGCGTATTAAGATTAAAATTATTTAATAACTAACACCTTTATATGAAAATTCGAGATAAATTGTTCAAGTTATTAGTTAACATAGACAAATTTCATTAGTTGAGTGACGTTTTGCCGCTAAATCGATAGAATTTGTCTGCGGTATTTGTTATATTTTCCTAATGTTCGGTGGCATTATTTTTTTGTAAACTAACACGTTAAAAAATTTCCAAATGACAAAAATCGACAAATAGTCAAATAAGAACGAAAATTAAGATAAAATTGCCACCAATATTTTATCCAAACCACACCGGTCGATTTTTAACTGTGCAAAATTAAATAAAAAAAAAGTAAACTGGCTTAAAATTGTGTAAGAAATTTTGATGTATATTAAACCATTGTTTACCAATATTTTTTTAAATTACCGCTAGTGTGGTTAATGTACAAAATTATACAAATTGTACAAAAATTAAATTTGCGAATACAATTTTTTAAATTTGCAGTTTTTTTTAATTCTAGAATTGTCCATTTTGTGCAGGCGTTTCTTCTATGCAGTTCTATATTCTATTAATTTTTCGTGACACGAGCGCCATGACGCGAACACACCCGCGTAATGTGTTGATTCGCTCATTGCGCCGCAGTTAGTAGTAAACTCTCGATGTAGCCCTAGGTGTAAATAGAATAATTCGCAAGGAAAACATATTTATACGACACGTGGGGCGCGAGAAACTGTGTCTCGACCACAGTGCCACGCGTCTGTGAAGAGACGCGAGCAGCGTTGTGTAGCGTCGTTTTACCATTTTACGCCGTCCTATTCATTTCCGTTGGTTACAAAAGAGCGTGCTGTGCTGCGTCGTTTCACACGTGTCATACGCCTCTCAGTATGCGCCTGGCCTTAAGATTCTGGTTTTAAAATCCATAATATACGCGTTTCGAAATATCAAGTGGCATGTTTGTTTTCAGCAAAACACATGTACAGTGAGCTCGCGTTATAAGCAACCCACGATATAAGCAACTCGCGTTATAAGCAACACTCGATATAAGCAACTATCGTTTCAAAGTACACGATATAAGCAACTGTCAGTGTGACAGTTAAAAATACAAATATCTAAAATACTATTGCAGATATAACAATGAAATTTTGTATCTGAGCGTTATGGTATTTTTCGGATTCGATGGAAATATTAAGGTTGCAATGCGACTTCCGGTTCAACCGGAAACGGACTCAAACTTTGAAATTTTGAATAGAACATCTGTATATTTTTACATTTTTGAATTTGTCTTAAAATTTACTTTAATAAATGTAAAAGGTTATATGGGTCTAAAGTCAACAGTTTTCAAAATATTTACATTTTTACGAAAATTTTGAGTGATATAGCACTTTCAGTTTTTTTTTTTAACATTCAGGTTATTTAAAAGGGCAGTAAAATATCGTGTGAAATCTAGATTAACAATAGATTTTTTAACAATCATTTTATTTTTAGGAGATTATTAATATACAGCGTCATTCAAAAAGTCTGCAACGAATGGAAAAGTTTTTTATTATTTTTTTCTCAGAAAATTGTATTCCTGATAAAAGTTCGGTTTTTAGATTCTTAATAACTTTTTTTGATAAAAATAGAATTTTCCATTTCTTGCAGACTTTTTGAATGTTAACATTTCTTAAATAATAAAAATTGAAATTTGACCGTCAAAATTTAAATCTAGCCTTATTTTGAAATTTTTAAGAACTCTGTCCATAATTTTTTTTGTATTTCTTAAAATATTTCAAAAATCACTAATATCCAGTGTCATATGATTTTTTATTGAACTTTTTTCATCTTAAAATTAGTTTTAGACCATGCACCAACTTTTATCAAAAATAAAACTTTCTGAGAAATCAATAATAAAAAATTTTTCAATTTGTTGCAGTCTTTTTGAATGACGCTGTATAATGATATAATAAACTCGTAGGTTAAATTACTAAAATTTGTTGGCTTTATATAATTTACCAAAGACCATAAGTTCAATTTATGATTGTCGGTGGAATTAGCACACGGTATAATAGTGCCTAACTCGTTGCTTAGATATTTTTCTACCGGGAATATTTTTTTTACGTGTATGAACAAGAGTTTTGTCCGGTAAACACTTGTAAAATAAGGCCGTTTCATCCGCTCTGTATACTTGCCATGAAATCACATCATATTTTTTTATTTGAGAGATGTATAAGTACATAGATCACGACTAAAGGTACGTGGCACGCGCGTATTTCGTTTGACATAGGTACGTACAGATCACCATAGCAACGCGACCACGATCGCGTTGTTATGGTGTAAACTTTTATTTTTAGTTTTACTACAAAAACAAGATTTATTAATGTTAAAAATCGAATCGTTTCTATTTCTATCATATAAGCAACTTTCACGTTATAAGCAACTTTTAGATCGGAATTGGCCGCCGTTAGTTGCTTATAACGCGAGCTCACTGTATTTAAACATATCTGCTCAACCAGCTATGTTTTCTGTCTTTAAAGTGCTAATTTATTACTGCTTGTATTTTGCACCACAATCACATTAAAAAATTAAGTAGACTTTACATTACAGGTCGCATCACCCAATGCCAGCCTTGCACCTTTGTAGTTTATGCTTCTTAAGCCGCAAATTAGAGGTTGTACCTACATTAAATTCACTTAGTCAGATTAAATACCCATTATTTATATCTCCCAAGAAACAAGTAACAAAACCAGCGTTTTTATTTAAATTATTGACTCAAACAGCGACCCAGCATAATTATCAACTTAAAAGTGTTCAAATAAATTATGGTCATTGTTCAACGAGTTGTTTAATAAATTTAAACTCATATTGATGTATCTGTAGCAACATTCACAATGAAAGTCGAGGTTAACAACGCGTTTACCACAATTTAATATCAATTTTTTCCAGACTTAAACACTTAATAATTAATTAAAAGATACAATAACGATCGAGTTCTGTAAGTAAACAAGTGCATGTAATAATCTTGCTTGATTAATGATGCATTCGCGATAAAACGCTGACACGTGAAATGTGTTAACATTCATTATAATTGCGCCCATTGTATTCTATTACGCTTAGGTTTCTCACATCGGATTATGTTAATGTCTGAAGCGATGCAGTAAAGTTTTATTGTATGTAAAGTGACAGAATGATCTTGCGAAATGTTTGTTTTGTATCGTGTTTACCATTTAAAAACATAATTGTATGTTTTACATAAATTTTCATGTCTTCCGGTTTGACCAATTTTTGTGAATGTTATGTATATGTTACGCCCAATCAGGGAACTTGCTGAGTTCATGAAATAGGCAATTGTTTCCCGTATTCGTGAAACAGGCTAAGTTATAAGCAATACTATAGGCAAAATACTTTTTTACACAATAAATAGATTGTAATTTATAGCAGAAAGATCTTATCAAAAATAATTGATTACTTAAGGGTACCCCGATATTGGTAACAATTAAAACTCTTACTAAATTTTCTTAGATCATTGCCTACAAACCCAATAAATACGATTGTAAAATTAAAATTAAAATTATAGCAACTATCTACCGATAAACAATTTTAAAATAAATAATATCAATTATTCCCCTATCTAGTATCTACATCAATCTGCCAATCAAGTTCATGACCAATCACAGAAAAATTTATAAAATTATAGACAATAAATGCAATGCAATCTCCAAAGATAATGAGAAATAGTTTAAAAAATATCATTAAACAGAAATTGATGAAAGTTATAGTAGCGCGGTTTTAAAATTAGTGGTTCAAATGATGAAAGATAATTAGTTCACGAACGATTTATTAACAAGCTTGCACAACAATAATCATTCATCCGTGAAAGAAAAAAATAGAGATTTTGAAACGAACAAAGTTTTATTGTCATTTGATTCATAATTATTCGTTTAAATATCACTAGAGTAATTCTTCATAACTTTTTTAAATTAATTTGGCTGTGTTCATGTTTACAGGCACCAGATTAAGCAACTATAATACTGTTCCATTAAAAAATTGACTATCGTTTGACATTTAAGTTTAACTTGAAAAAAATTAAAATCCAATTCAGTTTATAGTATTTGACGAGCCATTTCATTTAGATTTTTGTTCACCAAAATCGGACCACAAACAACGGAGTTACAGTTTGCGGCGTTTTTTGTGTGACACCCTGTATAGGTAGTCTTTGCACTTTTTCGAACAAAAAATCGATTTTATATAAAACTAAAGCAAATGGCTTTAAACTTGGTATACACGTTATTTATGGCTAAGTCATGAATAATTAGCCCTTAATAAGATATTTATTTTTTCGTAAAAAAAAAAAATGGGAACAGTGCAATGGCAAAAAATATGCATACCTCTTCATGGCCCTGACATATTTTAAAACAATTTGAAACAATAGAACAGAACAGAACAGAAGGCATTCGATTCAATTCCCAAAAATAATGTATGGTCTTCATTAGGAAACAGAAACATTGTCCAAGATGTAATAAGAGCAATTAAGAGTGTCTATAGCAAAACCACAAATGTAGTAAGAACAGGAGGGGAACATATGGATATTATCTACGGATACATTCCTGACTTACAAATTGGTGAGACAAGGAAGTATTCTGAGCCCCACACTATTCATAGTGATGGGATGATATAGCAAAGAAGGCATTAGCAAGAGGGATACAGGTGGGCACTAAAAAGTCGATGCCTGTGAAAGTGAAGGAATTTTTATACGCGGACGACTTAATTTTAGCTGCCCCAAATGAAATAGAACTACAAACATCGGTGAACATATGGAAAGAACATCTTAATGAATTCGGCCTGAAAATAAATAATGACAAATCAGAGATAATAGTAATATCAAGAGAGGGGGGAAACATCGACATAACCATTGATGGACAGTTTAAACACGACGAATAAAAGCTGTAAATAATTTATTCTACTCATTGAAAACGGTATTTTTAAACAAGAGAGAAGTAAATAAACAAACAAAAGTTAGAGTGTACAACTGTTTTCATACCTATGGAAGCGAATCTTGGACCCTCACAAACAGGTTAAAATCAAACATTGTAGCAGTAGAGATGAGAGTTTTAAGGAAAATAAAAGGAGTTACTAAGTTAAAGCTGTATCACACTATACAATTTCTTGTACAATTTCTTGTTCAAGAAATTTTATACTAGATTGTACAGCTGTTGCCAAGTTACAATGTCGTAAATTGACATACGCGAAGTGTCAGTTTACGACATAAGACGTGTTGTAACTTGGCAACAGCTGTACAATCTAGTATAAAATTTTTTGAACAAGAAATTGTATAGTGTAATACAGCCATTAGATGTAATAATTAAGAACGAAGAAATTAGAAAGAGGCTCAAATTTGATCCAATCATACAAGAAATAGAAGAAAAACAACTTAACTGGTTTGTGCACGCAATCAGAATGAAGGATGGGAATCCTGTAAAAGAAATATGGGACGCAGGCTGAGATAGAAAAAATGGCAGAGGAAGACCACGTAGAAGCTGGAACCAAGAAGTGGGACAAGTACTGTCAAGGAAGAGCACCACTTGGAACGAAGCTGCAAAATTAGGCAAGAACAGAATTAAATTGAAAAAGTTCTGCAAATCAGAACACCTCGACGCCTAACGGCAAAAGAGGAACGGATAACTAACTAACTTGAAACAATAACATTAAAAACTTAATAAACTTTTCAATAATTACATTTAAGATACAACTTTTTTTCTCTTCTAATACCCCTTTTAAACTTTTCAAATAGCATTTTTTAGTTTTTTATCTAATTCTATTAAAAAAAGTTATATGGTCGACAATTATTTGTATTTTTATTATAGCTTAACAAAAAAATTTACCAACCATTTTGTTCTATTCACTATTAAAGAAAGAAATTTGTCGTGAAATTTTGTTATTTTCCAATTTTGTGCGATTTTCTTAGAAAGTTTGGAACATTAATTAAGTTTTTAAGCAACATATGATTTTCTAGGTAATTCTGTTCAACTCTTATCCAATATCCCATGTACTTTTTGGATTAAAAAAAGAGTACTTTTAAATGTGTACGAAATTTTCATAGTTGGATGACTACAAAACAATACACATAATACATGTAACATGTTAAAAACCGTAAAAATGTACCATTGCCATTACCAAGTCATTGGCATTGGTTTTTATTGGAACCGTAATTCACTACAACTTAATATGACGACATTAATACTTAAAAAAACAAATTAACGACACTTTCGCTAATAAGTTTTTATGCGTCAAAAGTAAGACGCACTTTAATTGAAATTTAATTCATCAAAGTCGCCATACATTACAGCTTTAACTGCTTAAATGTAAAATTTACAGCCTTTATTTATTATCGTGTATTTTTCACGCTTTCTATGTCCTCACCTTCTGTGAAGTTATGAAGAAATTGAACACAGAATTTAGTCCTTCCGGTCCTAGAAAAGTGTGATGTTTCATTTGGTACACTGACGTGATCGACTTGCTAATATTTGCAATTTTCTCTTTAAATTAATTAAACACAAAATTTTTATGGTCTTCGAAAGTCTTTACGCAAACAATGCAGTATTTATTATATGTTTGAAGATTTTGGTCTATTAAAAGAAAAAAAGAACGTTAAATATTATTAGGACAGTGGTGTCAGACCATTTTTGGAAAAAGATTTTTTTTTTAAATTCATACGGGTATGTCCAGGTATTACAGTATTATACAGGGTGTCCCAGCCAAGACGAATTATTCGATAGCTCTGTTATTAGTACTAATATTAAAAAAAAGTTAAATACAAAAGTTGTTTGCAATCATTTACTATACAGGGTGTGTAAAAATTGGCGGAAGGGCTACACGGAGCGATGTTCTTCATAAAATTCTAAGTCGAAAATCTTAATACGAAAATGTTGTACCATGCTTCCTATGGCCTCAGGAACCATTTAAAGAAAAAAAAAATAGGCAACATTGCATACATTGATTTGCGTTTGGACATTTTTTTATCAGCAATTTTTACTTAGGTATTTACATTTTTTGTTCGAACTGAAAGCCTTCAGTTCGTAAACATAGCTGCAAACTTTTGGGTATCGTAAAACACAAACAAGAAATAATTACGAGAAAAACAGAGATGACAGCTAAGGACAATGTTGTCATATGTATTACTGTCATTAAAATCAGTGATTTACATATTTTCAACACCAATTTTTGAAAGGAAGAACACAATATCTAGGAAAAAATACTATTCGAAATCTATTTTTATTCCAAATTGCAGCTTTTTCATTTGCAAGTATTAAATAATAACGCCTATTAAAGGACTAACTGTCAAAGCTTTGAGGACCTCTTGCAGACACAGCAAGCGTGGTACAACATTTTCGTATTAAGATTTTCGACTTAGAATTTTACGAAGAACATCGCCCCGTGTAGCGCTTCCGCCAATTTTTACACACCCTGTATATCCTAAAATTATTTTCAACTATACACAGTGTTTTGTTTTTGCGCTCTGATACTAAACATTGTATTTTTTATATAAACCACCCTGTGTATTTTGAAATTTTTGGATGTAAAATTAAATTCTCTTTCAAAAATATTATGGGTTGTTTATGTCTTCTAAAATAAACCGTTTATGAGTTATTAACGTTTTTTTGAACATTTTGACAGTTGCAGACCTTTATAAAAATATTTATTTTTATCAACATAACAACACCAGAGCAATTTACTCTGGTAATTTATTGAACAATAGTTAATCGGCACAATTTCGACTATTATGCCACTAAAACTCCATATTTTTTAAGAACTGTAGATAAACAGCATTCTGGTGTTATTTGCTGCCATTTATGCTGTGTATCTACAGCTCTTAAAAAATATGAATTTTTAGTGGCATAATAGTGGAATAGTTCTGGTTGACAGTTCTTACAAATTGTTTTGAATTTTCAAAGGCTTCTACCGATATTTTAGGTAAAATACTCGTAAATAATCATAAGAAACGAAATAACTTCAAAAATATTATATTTAGACATGAAACATGCTTAACAACTTTGAAAGATAATTACATTTTCTACAAGAAAATGTAAAAATATATAGGGTGTTCCCTTAAAACAAAAAGATTTATATGCATTTAAAGTTTAGCGAAATGGACCGAGTATAACGAACACCCTGTATATTATTTTAAATATGTACCTAGTCAACAATCACTATTACACTATTGTCTAATAAATTCCAGAGTAAATTGCTCTGGTGTTGTTATGTAGTAGACATATTTTATTTATACTGATAGAGAATTCATTTTTTAATCCGATGAAGCGTTAAAATAAGTTAACATACATTGGAAAATTTTTGAGAAAAATTAGTTTCAAAACTATTTATCACTTTTCACAAAATCTTACTAATCTTTGAGTTGTATTTGATATCGATTTGTTTTTGTTGTGTAATTTTTGAGCGTCCTTGACTGAAATGTAACCTACAAGATTTCGACCCAACCAGAATTAACAAAATCGTCGATTTATTACCGCACATGCTGCATTCCATGCACTATTTTATTATACTTTCGAAGGCACTCAGCGTTAAGTTGTTGTTCCGGTTCTTGCAAAACCGGTAGTATCAACAGATGCCGTGATGTAACGTTATTTCCGATTAATTTCGTATGCTACTACATTTTACCGCATTAATTCTTCTTGTAATTATTTATTTAATGTGGTTTGTTCGATTAGGAATGCAGGTGGAGCCTTTCAAAACAACTTAAATCGGTCGGTTCTAGAAATGCACGTGTAACGTGAAATATTGACTTGGGGGGGAAACCAAACAATTATCTATCTAGCCGTGACAAAAAAACAAAACTGAGTTCAGCGACTTCTAAATTTTGCTGGTCGTACAAATCTAATTTGATTGTTTCGGTAAACGTTCATTGGTGTTGTGTAGCTTTCTTTGATCTAAAGCAAATATTGAATAACTTGAGAATCATGTTACTAAATTCATGACAATAGTAGGAGTTACTCCCAACATTAAACCACAAAATAATAATTTCGATAAACAGGCTAAATATCTAACGCGTTGTTAAACAGGTAACTTTGTTATTAAACGAGTTAGAGGATCAGCTAATTTAGCAAAATTACAAAATACTCCGGCAAGCTTATACGGAAGTAAGACGTGGACACACAAGAATAGCAGAAATTAGATTTCTAAGTAAAATTCAAGGAAAAACAAAAAAAGATAAAATCAGAGAAGATACATATAGAGAAAAATTAAAGATGAAATCAGTTGAAACCAAAATACAAGAAAGACAGCTGGGATGGTGGGGTCACATTTATAGGATGAAAGAAGAAGGGTTAACCAGAAAAGCCTATGAGGCAAGAGCACAGGGAAAAAACAAAACTTAAAAAAAAAAATGCTTGAATTATCAGATAATATTTACAAATGTCTTAAATTCAGTGACGTTTTGCTATACTTATATCAACTTATTTCAATACAATGGTTTATTTTTATTACATTTCTGGATTTAAAACTTTATTGTAGAGGGACTTTTGATTGCATTCACTACACATTAGTGCGGTCGTTTTTTAGAATTTTGGACTTTTTTGATAATAATTAGATTTTCATTGTAATGTTTAATATTATCTACCGCCGTCATTTTTGAAGAGAAAACGCTTAAATTTAGACTATGTATTAAAGTAACCTTGGAGTTCATACTGGAATTTTTGCAATCGATGCATTACTTACAGGGTGTCCAAAATTTATTTTTTTTTATACAACTTTAGACCACTAAAACTAGTTTTTTTCAAATACAATGCCCAATTTTTGTTTTCATTTTCTAATGTAAAATTAAATTCTGCATCAATCTGTATTAGCGTTTCCTATACCTATCTGCAACAATTTTCGAGTTATTAAGAATTTTTGATAATGTTAAGAGAAAATTGTAACATAAATATATATAAAAGTCCAGCCTGACTGACTCTGTAACGCATGAATATAGCTACCAGTAAACTACTACTGGTTCGTTTGACCGACTGAGTTGTGTCTAATGAACCGTAAATTTTTACTCACGAGTAACATAACAGTGTCTAACTTGCAGCTCACGGTATTATAAAAAGTAATAGTTTAACTTTAAGATATACAATATTCCCGTCCTAGGACGGGTTTGTAAATAGTAAGCCTTGGAAATGAGAACAAATGCCAATATTAATAACTGTTAATCACTTATCGCGTTTGTCTGAAGTATCCATGAAAATTGAAAACCAGATTATTCAAAAACGGATACTTTTAAACTTATTTTAATGTCCTTAAAACTACTTAAAAAATGTGGATTGTTTTTTTTTTTAACAGAGTTATCCGAAGTGGTTTGGTATAAGTTTTTATTCCGTGGCTCTATTGGTCCTTAATTTTTTCTAAGTAAATATGGTCACCGTAATTATAAGTCTCTTCGGTGACGAAATGGCGAAATGAAACATAAATTTTTAAGCAATTTTTATTTTATTATACTTTCTATAATTTTGATTATTTTGTATGCCCATAATTCTATTCATTTTTGAATCTTATTTTTGTCAAATTCTTTGCGTTTTGAATTAAAAAGGTCTGCATGTATAAATCAACTTTGTTCTGGTTTCGGCAAGTGTTTTTGACCAGCTCATTTTCCAAGGATCGAAATAAATGGTAGTGTAAAGAGGCAAGGTCTGGTGAATACAAGGAATCTATTAATACGGCGAATATGCTCTTGTTCGTCACCAAGGTCTAAGGCAGTGGTTCTCAACCGCCGTTCCGCGGAACACTGGTGTTCCGCGAAGCTGTCCCAGGTGTTCCGCGAAAATTTTGAATATAATATAATAAGAAACAGTAAATTTTTTTATTACTATAAAATAAATACTACATAGTTTTGTTAATTATTTGAAATTTAGCAAAAATATTCAATATTATTCTAAATTTTCGCGGAACAGTCAATAATATTAACAGTGTAAGTATCGAACGACGCAGTTACGTCGTTTGGAGTTACTCCGGGGAATACCACTAAATTTCTAGTGTACTCGATAACGCAGGGCGCGCTACGTAGTGTTGATTTCGTGCTGTTTCTCTTTCTTCGTACGTAAATAACAAAAGCGCATTTTCGATGTGCGGTTCAGCCATAATTTTATATAAATATCTAGTTTTCGTGAGTGTGTTTTTTATTGTATATATATATTTTATATTGTTGGAAATTGGTAAGATGAAATGCATCCATTTATTGCAAAACGAGCGTTGAATATCTTGTTGCTCTTTTCGACGTCCTATCTGTGCGAACTTGGATTTTCAACTCTAACAAATATTAAAAGCAAAAAAAGAGCAAGACTTACCAATTTAGAAGAAGAAATGAGAGTAGCGCTCTCTTACAGAAGACCCAACCTTGAGGAAATTTGTAAAGGTCGTCAAGCGCAAATTTCTCATTAAAATAAGTTACCATGTAATATATATTCTTATTTCAATTAAATATTAATCTTCCAATTATTTTGTGTGATTTACATTAGATTTACAAATTTTATGATAATGGTGTTCCGCCAAAATCGAGACCACTTAAAAGTGTTCCGTGATCCCAAAAAGGTTGAGAGCCACTGGTCTAAGGGTTCGTAAAAGTACACAAAACGTTGTCTTTTAAGAAACAAAACACTGTTTTGCAAGCAGAGAAAGGTCTGCTGTCAAATTAATTTATTTTAAAATTTTTGTCCCACAGGCATAGGGTGACCAGATGTAATTTAGCAAAACTAGGACAAAAAATTAAAAACCAGGACATTTTTGCACTTTTCAAACCAGGACAAAACCAGGACATTTTTTATCGAAAAAATTTAACGTATAAATGAGCCGTCCATTTTTCAAAACGTTCTGATTTTTGTAAATTTTTATGGATTACATTTTATTATTTTTAGTTATTTAATAGATCATTCACTCATTGCTTAGTTTTTCTACACCAGAAAGTTCTTTTTATAGCTATAATATAAGTTGCATAATTATTTCAGAAGCCATTATAAGTATATTAAGTGTCTTGATGTTTGTTTTATTGACTTAATCACTTAATCACATTGACTTTTTGAACGGCTCAAATATTGAATGTAACACAATTATTCATACAAAAATAATCAAAACACATATTCTTTAAAAAATAAATTAAATTGTATTATATTTTTTAGCTACGTTGACTTAAAAATTTAATGTAACTAGCAGGAAAACAATAACATAAAATTCTTTAATAAATATTTAAATTTTATAAACAAAAACATACCTAATATTCGTTAATAAATATTTAAATTTTATAAAAAAAATAGAAGTTTGATACTAGTCCAGTCTTGGCGGCAGATGAATATGCGTTTGGTTTGACACTAACACTACTTGTAGGTTATTTCGTGCAAGTTCGCGCGCACAGAATTCGCGCGATAAAAATTAAACCTCAAGCGCTGCAACTTTCTATTGCGAATATCATAGCACTTTTTACAAGCAACAGTAATGCCAACTGTTGCACACTATGACCAACATTTAACTAATGGTGCTCCATGAAATGACAATGAAAATTATTAATTTTTTAATTTTATAAAAACTTATCAAAAACCCGGACACATTTTAAAAACCCGCCCGGACTTCCCCGCCGAAGCACAAAAACCGGACATGTCCGGGAAAACCCGGACGTCTGGTCACCCTACACAGGCATAACAGTAGTAAACAAACGAAATTCGCACCATGAAGCTACTGACAAGACTTATGACTACTCAATCTGATATATTTTGCAATTGTTGCAATTGACCGAGCTGTAAACAAAACGTTAATGAAATAATAATCAGTGTCATAGTGTAATGTCAAGATTAAGCAACGCAGAAGGTTACCCCGCAACGGTTATTACGAAACTCTCGTTAGTCGACCGCGTTAACGCACAGAGTGGCACGCCAATTGAAACTTGGCAGAGCGTTAAACGTAATAAAACAGTAATAAGCTGACCGTGCACTTCACTCTTGGCCATATCATTAAAAACAAAACCGGAAACATTCGCTTACTTTCTTCTGGATTGCGGCGCCTTAATGCCTTAACAATTCTTCCGTACCATAGAATGAACTGTTAAGAGTTCCCCGGACTTTTACTATGACGTCACTCTAAATGACTTGCTAATCGTACCTGAAACAAAAGACTGCAATTAATTTGGTGAATTATTTCTCAATTCGTATTTTTTTTTTGCTTAATTTCTAATGTAGTACACAATATACAGCGTGCTCCAAATATCGCCATCAACTTTAACATTTCCTTTGTTGTCAAAATAAGTTCGAGCTTTCCACATTTAAGTGGCCGAAAAAACTGCTCAAAATGGCCTAAATAAATTTTCGAATTTTTATTTTAGATTGAGAGAGCTTTATTTTACTTTTTTTAACAGCACTAATACGCTTTAATGTCAAAATCAAATGGTAAATGTGCTAATTTTTTCCAGTCACGTAAATACTTGAATGCCTGTGGCGGTTATTTTTTCGAAAAAAGTCAAGTATCAGTAGCCAAAAAAGCAAACTATTTGCAAAAATAAAAAGGAGTAGGTAATAATATATTAAACAAGAGTTGTAAGAAGCACGAGTGGAAAAATTGCGCACGGAGCCGCGTAGCGGCGAGTGCGTATTTCCACGAGTACGTAATTGCTTTACAACTCGTGTTATGTAGCTTACTTTTTCTACGACCACATAAAACCTACGATTTTAACGACTTTTTGGCTAATATACACATGTAATTACATTGTCTCGTCAATTTTGACGTAATCCTACTTTGACATTTCTAGACAATTGTGCGTTTTGTTTACCGTGCGTTATAACTCAATAAACTATGCCTAGTTTATTGAGTTATGCCTGCAGAAAGTGTTTGACGTGAGTCTACTTTGATCGTTTCTTTAATAAACTGTCCTTTTTGCTTACTGTGCGTAAGGACCCACCTACTATGCATGCAGGCAGTACAGTAAGGGTTATTTATATTGGAGGTCGTAGAAAAAAGTTTTTTTTTTAACTTGTAGGTAGGTTTTATCATACCTTACCTTTAGTTTAAAAAATATATTAACTAAATGTAAATCAGTTTTACCTACATCCATTATGGCCAAAGCCATATGTTGCTTTAAGATTTATTTATTCAGACAGCAATTGAAATTAACTCAAAGGGAGAAAAATGCTATGCGGTGAAATTATTGTTTCATAAAAAATGTTATACACAAAATTGGTATTTTTATTAACGCATAAGTTTATGCAAAAAAAAAAATTTATGAGAGTTTACAGTCCATGGGGCACAGGTGAATGGTACCTGATCCATAACAAACTTCTTAAGTTTTTTTTTTTTTATAACGGAAGAGAACTGAAAGGTCTTACAATTCAAATTTTAAAAAAAAAACAATACAAATACGGACTACCCTAATCAATATAGTTCTAAATAGTTCCGGGACATTACACCATATTTCCCTATGCATAAAAATATCTGGTAGGTCACAAATATGAGTTTAGGAAAATTCTTCGCCCACATTTCTTCGCCTACACAATTCTATGCCGCCACAATTTTTCGCCGCCACATTTTTTCGCCGTTACAATTTTTCGCCGCATACAATCATATCACAAATTTTATTTGAAAAGTGATTGTTTTTATTTATAACGTAATTTTTACAGATTATTTTACATTAGCCTAAAGTTGTTTCTTGTATATTAACACTTCTTCTTTTAATATTAGATATGTTTAAAAATTGCTACATAAATAGCAAATGTTGTGATTTTTAATCTTTTTTATGTTATTATAGTATGAATAAAAATTAAATTAACCTGACCTGATAACCTAACCTAACCTAATATAAAATAATCTGTAAAAATTACATTATAAATAAAAACAATCACATTTACAAATAAAATTTGTGATATGCTTGTATGCGGCAAAAAATTGTGGCGGCGAAGAATTGTGGAGACGAAGAATTGTGGGCGAAGAACTGTGGGCGAAGAATTGTAGGCGAAGAATGTTCCGGAAACGCATAAATATACATCGATTCTCTCCTTAACAATAGAAATCAATTTCAACCCCACCTTGTCGTATAGCAGTCGTCAAAACTGAATTGCCTTATATCAAAATTTTACATAATTGAGCTGGTGCTAATAATTTTTTTTGTATTACAGATTGCCAAGTAGATGATTTCCGAAACAAATTTCAACAAAGAAACATAATGCAGTGTACCATCTGCATGAAAAGTAGGAAATATTTAAGAAACGTTCGTTCAACTACCATGAATCTACGTCCACCGGACTGAAGACACCGCAAAGTATCAAAATCTAGTCAAAAGTATCAGTGCCTACTAGTATTAATACTTAGAACAAAAGAGACTGTAAAACAAAATGGTTCTTGAAACACTCATTGTATCATCTGCTTTAAAAACTATTAGCGTTATCGGTACGACCTTATGGATCATTCCGTTGTTGCTAGCCGGTGTGGCTTACTATAACTACGACAAGGTTGATCCAGAATCGCATCCAATCAACCAGCGCGTACTGTACAAGGAGTACGACTTCATTGTGATAGGTGGCGGGTCTGCAGGTGCCGTGGTTGCAGCGCGCTTATCGGAAATTCCAAACTGGAAGGTCCTACTACTAGAAGCAGGTCCTGATGAAAACGAAATCACCGACGTGCCTTCTCTATCGGCGTATCTCCAGCTATCAGAACTAGACTGGGCGTACAAGGTTGAATCGACGGGCAGGGCATGTGTTGGAATGAAGAACGGCCGTTGCAACTGGCCCAGAGGCAAAGTTCTTGGAGGTTCTAGCGTTCTCAACTACATGTTGTACGTGAGAGGAAACCGGCACGACTACGACCACTGGGAAGCTATGGGAAATCTAGGCTGGAACTACGAGAACGTCCTCCATTATTTCAAAAAATCCGAAGACAACAGGAACCCGTACCTCCAAAAAACGCCGTACCACGGAACTGGGGGATACCTTACAGTGCAGGAATCGCCGTGGCGGACACCTCTGGTCGTCGCCTTCGTACAAGCTGGCAAAGATATGGGATACCCCATCAGGGACATAAACGGGGCCGACCAAGCCGGGTTCATGATAGCGCAAGGGACGATTCGGAAGGGCACGCGCTGCTCCACGGCCAAAGCGTTCTTACGCCCGGCGCGCCAGCGAAAAAATCTGCACGTCGCTCTGAACGCGCACGTCACACGCCTCCTCATCAACCGCTCAACAAAAAAGACTTACGGAGTCGAGTTTATCCGGAACGGCCGAAAACAAATGGTGCTCGCACGCAAAGAAGTGATCGTCTCGGCTGGCTCCATCAACACCCCACAAATCCTCATGCTGTCTGGTATAGGACCCAAACAGCACTTAAACAAGATGGGAATACACGTCATTACAGATCTGCCAGTTGGGGAAAACTTGCAGGACCACGTGGGCATGGGTGGATTGACCTTCCTGGTGGATAAACCGATCTCCATCGTTCAAGATCGCTTCCAGGCTTTTCCTATGACCATGGAATACGTCATGCACGGCCGTGGGCCCATGACGACTCTCGGAGGAGTGGAAGGCTTAGGTTTTGTAAATACATATTTAGGGAATAGATCCTGGCCTGATATTCAGTTCCACATGGCGCCGGCAAGTATCAACTCGGACAACGGGAAGCGCGTGCGAAAAGTCCTGGGCATCACCGACCAGCTCTACAACACGGTTTACAGACCCATAGCAAACCACGACGCTTGGACCATCATACCGCTACTTCTACGCCCGAAATCGCGAGGCTGGGTTCGCTTGCGCAGCAAAAACCCGTTCCACTACCCCATCATCAACGCGAACTACTTCGACGACCCCTTGGACATCAAAACGCTAGTGGAGGGTGCGAAAATAGCCGTGAAAATCAGTGAAAACCCGGCTTTCAAGCAGTTCGGTTCACGTTTACACACAATCCCGTTCCCTAATTGTAGGAACTTCAAGTTTGCTAGTGATGAATATTGGGAGTGCCATATTCGGACGATTTCTATGACTATTTACCACCCTGTAGGGACGTGCAAGATGGGCCCATCGTATGACCCGGAAGCAGTGGTCGATCCACGATTAAGAGTGTACGGAATCGCGGGTTTGCGAGTAATAGACGCTTCGATTATGCCAACCATACCTAGTGGTAACACTAACGCCCCTGCTATTATGGTAGGCGAAAAGGGGGCGGATCTTGTTAAAGAAGATTGGTTAGGCACGGTTAGGTAGCCTTTATAACTTTAAGAGAAGCCTCAAAAAACTACTATACAATAAGTCTAGATGCACAAGCCTCAGTTAAAATTAACGGAGCTGTCAAATATAGTTTCCATAGTAACAATTATGTTTTTGAGATCTATTCATCTGTTACATTTTGACGGAGCTTTGTGCAACCAGGAAATGATAGTATTGTAAATAATAAATTAGCAAAAATATTTAATAATTAAGTTCGCTCAATATTTAAACATTCGCTAAACTGACTTAACGAAATATTTTTTAAACAACTTTTAATTTGTGTCTTAAACATAAAGTGTCATTTAAAAGAGTTTCGTAAGCTTAAGATATTAAATTCAGAAATAAAAATTAAAGAAACGCTTGTTTACAAGAAATTGCCGATTACACTGCACGGCATTGATAACATTTTTCATTAGGTCCGAGTATTCGTTTTTGAAATTTAACACCGTGGCAAAAAATGAATTAAATTCTTTGTTAGGTGAATTCTTCTTTCCAATAAGTTTAATATCAATTGTATCAGCGTGTGTCTTAATTTCAAGCATAATTTTGGTTAGTTTTAGTTATGTTCTCTTCTACCCTTCGGTGTAGAGGTTCATTATTTTTCATTCTCATGTCCTTTATCATAGCCTGGTCAATATCTCCGTTAGCCATCCTTAGTTCACTTTTCAGTTTTTTTTAATTTTTCTAGCTTTTCCCTTACTTTATTTCATTTCTATTCCTGCCCTTCAATTATTAGTTTATTAAATCCCACTTTGTTATTTTTACTTCTCCCTCTTTCCTTCTTTGCTCTTTTTCTGATCTGCCTTTGCATTTATCTTTCCTTTTTTGCTCTTCTTCTGATCTGCCTTTGCATTTATGTGTCCTTCTCTGCTCTTTTTCCGATCTGCCTTTGCATTTATGTTTCCTTCGTTGCACTTCTTCTGATCTGCCTTTGCATTTTTCTTTCCTTCTTTGCTCTTTTTCTGATCTGCCTTTGCATTCATCTTTCCTTCTTTGCTCTTTTTCTGATCTGCCTTTGCATTTACCTGTCCTTCTTTGCTCTTATTTTGATCTGCCTTTGGCTATCCAGTTCTACCAGACAAGTCATTGTACCAAGTTTATGCATTCTTTGATCTGCGTTTCGACATTTAAATGTTGATACAAATACTTGTTTATTGATTGCTGTAGAGTCTGTTGTAATAATAGGTAGACCTGCCACTATTGTTATTTTTCTTTGCCTTCTTTTCCAGTTGCTCTATTCTTTGTACCGCATTCTGTAACTCTTACCTAGTTTTCTCCTGCTCTTGTGATATGTTTCCGTTATTCTGCTTCAGTTTCTCACTTTCCCGTTTTAATTAATCTGTTCTTTAAATTTCCTCATTTCTTTTCTTACTTCTTTCAGATCTGTTACAAATTCTTTCATTTCTGACTTAATTTTCCGTAACAATTCCATCGTTGTATCTAACTTTTCGTCATCCTTATCACACAGCTTACTTGGAGATGCATTTTTTTTCCAGTGTTCCAACTTTTTGCTCTCCCTTAACACGTCATCATATTTTCTTTCTCTCTTCATTCCGAGTCTAACATTTTCCCTTTACTATTTACTAACATTAATTTAAAAACTGCTGACGCAATCGTATTTCCAAACCAAACACATAGTTTATTGGCAGAGTGATGTCAAAAATTGTTAAGATATTACTTAATAAAAGCCTACTTCATAAAAAATGTATAAAATTGAGCTATAAGAATTTATTGCGAATTTTTGTAAATTAACGTCAGAGCCCAAATGTTTATAGGACTTATGGCTTTAGTATTTTATTTCTGAATCTACACCTACATGTACTATACACTTCGAAAGGACAGGTACCTTTATATTTTTTACATAAATGTGTGTTTAAAAAATTCTATTGAAACATTAAAACCTGTGTAAAGACATGAATGCGTTTGATACAATAAATTTAATCAAACAATTCTCCACTCGCGGAAGATTCATCCAACACAAAACGTTCAGTTGATTTTCATAAGGTATATTAAATTTAAAAAAATGAAGTTTTGTAAAAGTTATGGATCAGGAACCGTCATACAAATTTTAAATATAAACATTCTTGTATAGTGACTATACTTTTCATTCACCTAAATCAAAAAATCTTTGGATCAACGTCATAATTTTGATTATAGGACAGATGCATGAGCTAAACTGCTTTATCATTCTAATTTCTCTATAAAACTTTTAGAGTACTTAAAAAAACTTCCTTAAACACTTCTTGGAACTGCACAGTAATTCTAAAAATCCCTTCTTCTTTTCCTGCCAATGTTCTACAGGTTCGTCAAATTTGCTTGTTATTAAATAGAGTAAAATAGCTAAATAACAAAAAACGACGCTATTTTTTAGGGCAAATTTTGTATTACTTATAAAAGCACTTGCAATATTGTACCATCATTTTATTACAACAATTATGTAATATCTTTAGTCAAAAAGTACAGCAAATATAAAAGACTAACTTAAATCATTTCAAATGTACACTTTCAGCTGAAATATAAACCTGAAAGTGATGAAGTTACTCAGTACACGCAAGATTCATTTTGAGCGATTAATCATATCAGTTATTTCCGTCGCTGTCTTTTGCTAGTTTTCCATTTCCAACGCGAAAATGCGTAAGAAAAAATTTTAATACATTTCATCCGCTGCTACTATCTTTAGAATAACACCAAGCAAAAAATAATTACAGGCCGTAAACATTTACTTAACGATAAAAGGAAGCATAAAATAGAAAGAAAGCATACATTTTTTCTGCAATTCCTGCTTCCTTAAAATAACTAAAACTACACATTACCAAATATTATCTTATTTAAGTATTTTGTTATTTAAACCGCTCCTGCTGCCAAAACAACTTGTTTGCATGCTTTTTATAAATTACTTAACAGTTGCCAACCTGTTTCTTATGTAAAACGGAAGCCGAGTGCGAATATTTGTAATAAAAAGTTACAGTTGGACTCACGTGCCAAATTCACTTGCTCAAATAAAGTGGGACACACTGTTACAGGCATAATTCGTTAGTGTAGTGTCTACAAACTAATTCGGTGTATTTTTTTGACAAAGAACAACGTTTATTAATTAAATAAATAAAAGGAACCCAAGAATTACAATAATTGCCATTGGTGTCGATGACCCCAATCCACTCATCAGGTAATTTGTAAACCCATTACGATAAAAACTGGGCGAATTTGAGTTAAAAAAGTTGTCAAGGATATTTTGGACCTAGTCTAATAGCTTGAATTGGCCATCTAGAGGTCTTTCACGATAAACTGAACCGCGAAATGCGTAAACAGAAGACATGGCGGTTGAAATGAAGACCTTTCTATAAACGTTATACTATTATAGCTTATAACCCCGTTGTAAAAATAGGTTGCGCAGTAGTTAACGCTTAAGACGAGTTTTAGTTTCTGGATCACAGTTCACTTTATCTTGAAAGACCTCTACCAGGCAGCGCCTGAAATAGATGGTATCAGAAGGTGCCGTATCTAGTGAGTAAGATGTATGGGGGAGATTTTTTCAGCCCAAGATGGCTAAGGCTTTCTATGTACCTCCTCTTGCGATATGTGATACAGCATTATCGCGAAGCAAAATAACTTGGCGGCTTCGTTGCCCAGTAAATGGCTTTTTTTCCTAAAACACATCACTCAACTTGATGAGTTGTTACTGGTAACGCTCTTTTGTGACTGTTTCAACTGGATTCAGTAATTCATAATAGAGTACACCTTTCATATCCCATCAAATGCAAAGCAGCACGTTTTTGGAGTGGATATTCGGCATTGCTGTCGATGTTAATGCCAAGTCTGGGAGCACCCACGATTCTGCGTTTAGGATTATAATACGAAACCCATTTTCCGTCGCCAGTCACAATCTGATACGGGAAATCTTTTTTTGCCTTCCTAGACAATAAAGTCACAGCTGTATCAAAACGTCGCTGTTGGTTGTCTTCACTTAGCTCATGCAGAACCCAGTTTTAGAATTTTTCCCATTAGATGTGATCGAACTAAAACGGCTTGTTGCGTGACTTCAAGCTGTGAAGCAAACTCATGTGGATTTTGGACAGAGTTCTCATACAATAATTACTGCAATTGGTCGTCTTCAAATGTCTGAGGTTAGCCAGAACGTTATCCGATCACTGAGGTCATGATTTCCAACACTCCAAATCTTTAGTACTAGTTCTTGCAGGTTTTGTGCGTTCCAGCACCTTCACCGAGAGCAAAGCAGATCATTTCAGAGGCCGTAACAGCACCTTTTTTTAATTGAAACGCAAAAAGAATGCAAAGCCTTAATAGCACTTGTGTATTTTGGAATCAAATATTAATTTTGTTGATCAATAGTAATATATTTACCCACTACTTATGAGCAGCGTAAATTAATTTGTCGTTACAACTTACCCCGATCATTGTTACTTTTAGCCCCAACGTTGAGGTTGGAAGTAACAGCTGTCTCACTACAGGAAAAAAAATATTCTCACATATGCTTTACAAAACATATGAAATAAATATCTTGGAAGACAAATGTCCAATCTATCATTAAATTTATTTTAATGTAAGACTCTTGTTATACTCTCTGAGAAATTAAATAAAAACAAAAAAATGTTACTTTCATCCCCGGTCTCCCCTACATTACTACTCAAGTAGAGAACCTTATTACACATAGCATTATTTATATACACCCTGTATAATATATTTCACGTTAAAATCGTGCCAGTATTTGGCCCTTAACTGAAAGAGGGGTTTGGTAAATTAAAGAAGCAGGTGATACACCTTCTTTCTAACCTTCGCAACTGTTATGCAAATCAAAGAAAAAAAGCAAACTGATAACTACTAATCTCAAAGAAACAGCAGTGCTAAACTAATTACATATGTAAATGGTCATTTTCTGTCGGTTAATCTGTGCTCCGTTTACATTTGTCATTGTTCCTAGAAAGTGCAGAAACAACTAAACCAATTACATTTCGCTTTCTATGAGACAATACTTTAAGGTTGCAACCACAAAGGCCTTTAATACTTTATCGTTTCTTTGTTAAGGACATTTTAAACCGTCAATGTACATATGTGATTTTGTGGTTGAATAGTTAGGTTTTTTTTTATTAGGGAAGTTATCGTGTGCAAGTGTGCATCGTTAGATAGTGTGTGCTGATTGCATGTTTAATAAATATAAGTCGCTGTATTGAAATGAATAAACATTTCCTTATTAATTAGCGTTTTTTATTTGTGTATTAATCTTCCTGTTTCCTCTGCGAGCAGCCAAGACTGCACTTAGCATAGAATTGAGGTGTGAGAGCAGCACGACACCTGTAATTATTAACTTTCTTCAAAACAATAAGCAAATTACGGTTGGGAAGTCGTGTCATTAGGTGCAAAACTTCTCGAAAGATGCAACTTTTTATATAGGGCGTTTTTGTACGGTTTTGCAGTTAAGTTATAATACTACAAGGAAATGTCAGTGTGTCTGGAAAATGATTACCGGTAAGGGATCAACAACACAAAAATCGTAACCATTGATGATTTGAGAAATATTGTTTTTTAAACACCCACTGGTGTTGAAGATTACAACTAATCTAGTCTAAGATTGACCAGCAATTTTCCCCCAATAGTATCTTAAGCTGTTTACTGAGTTTACACATTGGTCTTCTCCGTTTCTTCTGGTTGGGTAGAGTAAGGGCACGTTGAAAGACAAAATTTGTTTTTTGACATAACTTTTTTTAGTATTTATTAAAACAATAATAAGCACAGATGAAAGATGACATTTATTAATGTACCTACCTAATAAGTAATTGAATTAATTCTAGTTAAAAACCAAATTCAAGAAGTAAGCAGCTATTTTGCAACAAAAACCAAATGTTTCAAATTGCCCTTTTATTGGGGTTGGTTGAAAGGGGTACAATGAAAAGATATTTTATTTTGAGAAATATGTAGGGGAGACTGTTGTACCTTGGAACATTTGCGGATTCTAAATAGTGCTGGCACTTGGCGGGCTAAATCCATCACCATGATGTGAAGAATGTCGCGAGGTGTCTCTAACGGCAGATCTGTCTTTTCTGACTCGAAAACGCGCGTTGAGTTGATGAAACCGTTTTTGAAGTATCAAAAGTAAATATTTCGAGTGTTGTTAATCGATTTTTTGAACGAAAACAAAGTTGTGTTTGAAGATATCATCATTTACAGTGTGTTGCTGATCTTGTGTTGACTAGATTCATGTACTGTAGTTAATGTATTATTCTAACCACTAGCTTAGGCCGCCATGCTTATTTATTTTCGCTCCCACTTGTACCTTGGAACACACAACATCATGTACCATGGAACATGTTCCAAGATATACAATCCTATTCCTTTTTTGTTTTTTTTTTTTGTAACATATCGCTATGCCAATAAGTAAGAGTGGCGCTAAGAGGGCCACAATTGATCCAGAGATGAGAAAAGCTGTAGAAGCAGTTTTTTTTTTAAATTGTGTTTAAGGACGCTTCGACATCTGTGGTCACTAGCGTCCGGTAGGAGGGGGCGGGGAACAAGGAAAGGGTAGGTGGAAGTACTGTCACAACATTTGCCTATAGTAGGTAGAGGGAACCACCTGAAACCTCTACGATGACAGACGGCCGTGGAATTCGAACCCACGACCTCCCGATTAACTCGGAAGGTTGCATACCAACCAGCCACCGAGCTCGGTAGAAGCAGTTTAAACTGCTCCCGGAACAAAAACAACAGCTACAGAAGCCTGCAAAGTGTACAATGTTAAATTGGCTATTTTGTCAAGAATTTCGCAATTCCGGAATATTATTCTTTGTAGAACTGAACACTGTATTTTAAATTATTTTTTACGGCCATTTACCCGTGTTCCAATGTACAAGAGGGCGTGTTCCATGGTACATGACCATGTTGTACCATGGAACACTTTTCATAACATCATATTTTATTTTTTTTGTTTGTTAATAGAGCTGTAAAATGTAGCAATACAAACAGCAAGTTGTAAAAGGATCTTCATTAGTTAATACCATATTTTTTTCATTTAAAAAAAATTATTATTAAAAATTTTAAAAAGTAAAATCTCAAAAGTGTTCCATGATACAACAGTCTCCCTTACTTGGAAAATGTATTTTCATTTTGTTCTAGAACAGTATTTAATTTTTAAAAAAATGATGAAAAATATATTAACGCACTTTTAATAATTGAAAGAAAGAATTCGTTTTGTTTCTTTGTAGCCTATAAGCGGAGGTAATCTTTGGCAAGAAAAAGGTACGATATCTTTTTTTAGAGGGAAGGTGAAGACACTAGTTATTTTTTTACTTTTTCTTCTGTTTTAAGAACATTTCATCAAACAAAAAGTAATAAGCTTAGGAAAACATTATTATCCACAAAGTGCAGATCTCAAATTTGTTTTCCTAGATTATATCCAATTTTTTTCAGAACCTTCCATCATGACAACGCATTTTCTTATGCAGCAGTTTCAACTCCCAAAATTTTGGCTGTAAAAATGATAAAAGCAATGGAGCACCCACCGGACTCACCTGACTTGGCAACGTGTGACTTTTGGTTTTTTTTTTTGACTTGGCAACTTGAGGGGTAGAAAGTTCTTGACTGAAGGAGAGGTTAATACTGCCGTTTAAGATTATTTTGCAGGTATTCCAAAAGAAGATTGGAAGAGAGCAGAAAAATAAGAATGGTTTTGTTTATTTACTAAAGGAAATAAAATTGAACATACTTGAAATAAAATCTTTGAAACTATAACTTTTTTTAATTCTTTTCAACTCGGTTTTTAATTGGCACTAGCATCATTTTAAGTTGAAATCAGATAAATAATGTTCCTACCTCTATAGTATTGTTGTCCAACGTAGGGGACAATTTGAATCTAAAGTGGGATAAATAATATACAAAGTAAAATAAATAATTTACATTCACTAAAGAAATTTAAATCCAAAACGGTTTCACTCATGTTCCTTTTCTTTTGAAGTATTTATTTATAAGATCTTTTTTAAGAACGTAGTTAACTATTGTGCTAGAAAAGCATTAAAATGTTTGGGGCATTGACGCGAAGAAGCATAACTCAAAAAAGATAGGGAAACACTGCTTTGTGATCCTGTTAAATTTTTAATACGTTTACCTAATTTTTGCATATAGTTTGGCGTTAATCAAATATAATTAAAAACCACCATCGTCGACAGTGTTTATATTTTGATTAACTAAATTGTTTTGTTTTTTATGTTCTAAGACCAAAAATTAAAGAAACAGGAAAAACAAAGCACAGATGATAAATTCAGAATATTTAATACAATTAACTCACCATCTATCATGAGCATTTTAGATATTTTTTTAAAATCAGATTATCATAAACTCAAACATTACGTAAAAACATTTTTTAAAGATTTCTACACTGGTCATACAATCAAGATAAAAAAATATTTACAATTACAATTGCGTTGCTCTAAAGAAAATAGCAACAATTTCTTTAGGTTTTTCCCTTTAAAAATCCCTTTCATTTTCAAGTTTTCCACAAAATGAATTTATAAAACTACTTCTTCAGCATGTAACAATCAGAAGCACCATTTTCAAGCAGATATCAAATGAAAACTTCAACGGAAGACTGATAACAGCTCTGTATGCAATTGAATTATGCCAAGCCAACAAAGCAACCTTTCAGGATAACAGCACACGAGTAAACTGAAAGCATATCAATTTGAGCCAGGTAGACATTAAATCATTATTTGTAACAACATTATTATCATTCCTGACAAGTATTTAACACGAGTTCCATCGATTAAGGTATTCAGTGCCTGTCAGCTATGCAACACAATCAACGCTCATGTCATGTTAAATGTTTGCATACCATCAGCTTCAACGAACTCGCGGAGATACTTTCAACCACTTAGTAAGACCATAAAACCTGTCTCAAATAAAAAAGTTAGTTCTTAAATCAAAATAAAGTTGAAAACGAATTTTTAGGATTCAGGTCCTTCAGGGTAGCTAATTGAAAGGTTGTTCTGTGACTGTTAACAAGGAGTAGAGTGCAAAAAAGGATCGTTTCGCAGTGGTAATGTCACAAAAGTGTCATAAGATTACGACAGTAAATGAAATTTTTAAGTTCTTAAACCATTAAATAATACAAAAAAATAATTTATAGGACTATCAGTCTAGTCTCTATATGAATCCCTGATTGCAAAAACAACCAAAGTCAATTTTTGATGCAAAATGAGATTTCGATATGTTTGCCTTCTTTAGGAGTAAATCCATCAGTTATTTTAAAAATTGGTTAATTTATATTGACGTACGAAAACTAACACAACAAATGGCACAATGTTTGGTAAAACGAAAAAGTGAATTAAAATAGCAATTATTTTTAAGTTAGCAGACTTCAAGGCTTAGTAGTGCGTCAAAGCTTAAGTAAAGCAAGGGATTACTGTAAATAAATTTAAAAAATTGCATGATCACTCACTACAGCAAAAAGACGACCAACCAGTAACCTTTAATCATACTTATTAAGCAGAATTATTTGCTAATCAAAATTTTTTCGCTGGAAATTTTGTTTTCGCAAATTGGTTTTACATCTAATGACACTTCAAGTGTAAGTACAGGGTGGTCCAAATTCGATGGGATTGCATGGGTATCTTGCTTAATAGGCAAGATAGAGAAACGCTTAAATTATCAAAAATGAGCACTTTCTTGAGATGAACTCAGAACAGTTGTCAAATATATTCTATAATTTTCTGTTTTTCTTGATTTTTTTTTGTTTCCACAGCCTACTTTTTGTTTTTCATCTTTAAAAAAATTGAAAACCCTTTGTAACTTGCGTATTATTGAAAATAAATACATTAACCCTTATATATTTGGAATGAAAAAAAAATGAGGAATTTAAATAGGCCATAGCCAACTATAGCTTCCATTTAAAAAAAGGTAAGTTTGTGTCATAACTTTTTAACGGCGGGCGCAAATTTTTTTTTTTTAGTGTAATCAAACTTAACATAAACATATCTAAAAATATTGTTAATAAACTTTTTTGATATTTACGACAATAACGGAGATATGACACATTATTAATATGACAAAAAAACAGTTTTTCTCTAATATCTCAAAAACCGGATATGATAGAATATTTTTGAAAACGGTTCTGAGTATGTCCCAAAAAACTGCCCATTTTTGGTAATTTAACCGTTTCTCTATCTTAAATATTAACCGAGATACCCATGCAATCCCATCGAATTTGGACCACCCTGTACAGCGTGCTTCTAATTTGACAGAATAGCGTGTGTGTGTGTATCTTGCTTATTATTAAAGATAGAGTTATAGATATAGTTCCAAAACTATTCGGTGTTAACAGAAAAAAAATTGGACGGTTCACAAACATTTTTGGTTGCTTTAGGATTCTGAGGTGTCAGCAAATTTTTGTCATTAGGTTTATTCTAGCAAGGCTATGTACGATCCAATGTACCATCAGGAACCTGCGCAGTATCTATACCTAACAATACTTATACTATTTTTACAAAAAAAAAAACACAGAAAACCCTTCATACCATCTAAACAACAACAAGCCGACTTTAATTAATTAATTTAAGATTAGGCTTTGACATTCTAATTACAATTACATCCTTAAGCAACACTTGCAATTACCCATTTGTCGGAATGAAGGTTGTAATAACAGCAATTAAACATTATTTTTACTTCTTTGTTTTTTTGCAGGTGTCATTTTATTGTTAGATGCACGCATTTTTTGTCTTGTACTAAGTAACTCATGGTCTATCGCTGTTCGCGTGCAAGAAAACAATGTACGCTCAAGAGGTTAATTACGATTCACTGACCGGCATTGGACAAAAATGCAGCGAGTAAGCATCCCAAGGGGGCAAAAAACGGTGGAAAAAGCTAATTTACGATGTAACTGTCGATAATAATTACCATCCGAAGAATAATTTTACGTAATAATTCAAAACCCAACAAAGATAAATTAAATTTAGCTTCGTTAGTGACGGTCAAATATTTTTTCAGTTTCCGGCTAATCGTTAATTGAGTAAACACTAATTAAATTTCGATTACTGAACGATTATTATTAGAAATTGAATAAAGTTTTTATACGTTTTATGCAAGGAAGCAAAGTTTATTTTTTTTTAAAACGTCGATATAATTTTTTTTAAATTTCCGTGAAGGTGGTCCTGTTCCTGTACAGGGTGGTCCAAATTCGATGGGATTGCATGGGTATCTCGCTTAATAGGCAAGATAGAGAAACGGTTAAATTACCAAAAATGGGCAGTTTTTTGGGACATATTCAGAACCGTTTTTAAAAATATTTTATCATATCCGGTTTTTGAGATATCAGAGAAAAACTGTTTTTTTGTCATATTAATAATGTGTCATATCTCCGTTATTGTTGTAAATATCAAAAAAGTTTATTAACAATATTTTTAGATATTTTTATGTTAAGTTTGATTACACTAAAAAAAAAAAAAATTGCGCTCGCTGTTAAAAAGTTATGACACAAACTTACCTTTTTTTAAATGGAAGCTATAGTTGGCTATGGTCTATTTAAATTCCTTATTTTTTTCTCATTCCAAATATATAAGGGTTAATGTATTTATTTTCAATAATACGCAAGTTACAAAGGTTTTTCAATTTTTTAAAAGATGAAAAACAAAAAGTAGGCTGTGGAAACAAAAAAAAATCAAGAAAAACAGAAAATTATAGAATATATTTGACAACTGTTCTGAGTTCATCTCAAGAAAGTGCTCATTTTTGATAATTTAACCGTTTCTCTATCTTGCCTATTAAGCAAGATACCCATGCAATCCCATCGAATTTGGACCACCCTGTACTACGGGCAATTGGTCTATTGCAGTGTTTCTTAACCTCTTAGTAGTCGCGGCCCCCTAAATCTCCTGAAATATTTTTGCGGCTCCCTACTTTGTACTAACAATAATTATTACGATTTATTTAAGCGAATCAGATCTTTCCGATGGTTCTAGACTCTAGAGCAATTACGTCCCGGACATTAACTCCCCTTTAAAAACCTCCCGGAAAATAACCCCCGGTTTAAAGATTAGAATCGCTGATCTGGAACACTATAAAGATAAAACATTTTATTGTAATATCTTTAATGATATTCTAGATATTTGTCTCTTTCTATACTTTTACATAACACTGTATAAAGAGACCATAGTCTTAAAACAGGTACTGCATTTCGACAAGAGATTCTTCGATTAAAACGAAGTTTGATTATTATTTTACTTGCGTGCTTTGTTGTGCAGTCATATTTTTTTTCAGATACAACGTAATATTGCAGTTTTATGTTTTTCTTTCTCAAAAATTCGGCTTGGTTTTCTATTGCCCATGAAAAAACAAAGTCATTAAGTGTGACAATATAAAATAAATAAAACTATTGATAGTCGTAAGAAGCAATAAAGTTATATTGGCCAAGCATAAATATTTAAAAAATTTGTTTACAAACTTCAAGTACCAATTCAACAATGTCAAGATCAAACACGGGAATACCCAACCCAAAATACACCTTTCGGTACAGCAATTTTATTATCGTACCTACATGTAAATCCTTGAAAATATAACGCCAAATTATTTTTATGCCAAAAGACAGAGGAGGGTACGCTAATAAAAAAATTCCAAGAAATTCGATCTGCAACACACACTGAAAAATTGTTTGGTCACACATTAAAATTTATAAATACTTTTAAAACAGCAAACGATTTAATAAATACACACGCATCATGTTCTTCAAACTAAATGTCTTTAATGCGTTGTGTCACCGGTCTCCAAAAGAGCAACAAAAAAGTACCTAGATTATTATGTTCTAAATATTGTTGGCTATTGGTGGATGCAACACAATTTGACGTTGAAATCGTGGTTAATTGTGGATTCCCTCCAATTTGTTTTGTGTACACTTGGGGTCAAAAGTAACAGTGTTACAACCAACTTCAATCAATGTTTTCACTTGCAAATGTTCACACAATTGGTGGTTTTCTTCGTAGATGAGAACATACAAAACTTGTCGGATTAATTTTCCAATTTGTTGCATTTTTTTTTTGTTTCACATTTTTGGATATTTTTTCACTTTGCTAATGTGTATTTTGGAATCAAATATTGATTTTGCTAATGAATACTAATATATTTACCTACTACTTATGAGCTGTGTAAATTATTTTGCCGTTAGAACTTAACCCCGATCATTTTTACTTTTAGCCCCAACGTTGAGGTTGGAAGTGACAGCTGTCTTACCACAGAAAAAAAAGCAAATTTCTAACATTATGCTTTACGAAACATATGAAATAAATATCTTGGAACGAAGAAAAATGTCCAATCTGTCATTAAATCAATTTGGATGGAAAAAACTTAAGTCTGTTTTATACTACACTATTTTTTCGTTTAAGAAAATCGTATACGATTTTCTAGTACGGTGTCAATCAGAAATTAAAAATCTTGAACGAAAAATTCGTACGAAATTACTACGTGCCCTAAATGCGTCCAATTTTAGCATGGGCGCATGCGTATTCTACTAACTGTATCTGACCGCATGTCATTTGTGGGTTAGGTTAACTGAAACAATCAAACGATGTTAAATACTACTTATTACCGTTATCCCTCGCAATTTATTTTGTAGGAATAAATATGTAGAATGGAACAAGCGTTAAATATGTTAAATTTGAAAATGATTCGCTTTCTGTTGTGATCAAATTGAACATTTGACATGGTTACTCAAGGTGCCAACAAAATATGATAAAAGTTACTAAAAAGTAACCAAAATATATTGGAGTTTTCGTACCAAAAAATAGTACAATGTAAATGGTTCATATTTTCCATGCTAAATTCTTGAACGAAATTTTTGTATCAAAAATCGTATACGATTTTATTAAACGAAAAAATAGTATAGTATAAAACAGTCTTTATACTCTATGAGAAATTAAATAAAAACAAAAAAATGTTACTTTCATCCCCGGTCTCCACTGCCGACATATTTCCGATTTTGAAAGCTAAAAGAAGTGAGTTTATGACTATGGTTTATTTCCCAATACAAAAAAGTCGTTACAAACTAACAATTATGTTTTTGTTCTTATCATCTATCGAAACTTGAAATGTTTCCCGAAAAAATAGTTACGAGACCGGAAACATAAAAAAAGCGTTTTTAGTTCTCTGTATATTTGTTTTAAATTATATCAAACCTGACCTTTAAATGCTCTACTGCAAATGGAGGTCATAAGCGTTCAAACAATACGCCTACCAGTCAAACAAACTAGTAAGGCACATTACCATATTATTAAAATCAAGATAATCTGCTTTTAAATGCTCAATTAATAAATGACATCCTGTTTTTTTCGATAACAACAAATACAATAAGACACATTCCGTTCCTGTATTTGTTTGTATTCATTGGGTGTTCTTTAGCAATGATAATCACCTTAATCTGAATGCGTAAAGGTGTTTCAAATTAATTAAAAATTTATAGCTTAATTATTACGCATAATTATTTTCATTAAAATGTTTACTGTCAGTCATGAAATATATATGGAAGCTTACGTAAACATTTCGTAAGAAACATTATTTGTTAAATAGAAAACAGGTAAAAAAATTGTCTTCGATAAATAGGCCCAGTGCAAATTCCCTTGAATTCGTATTTTCATATTAAACACATCATTTCCACCTGCAGTATATCTTTATTTCCAGTAGTAAATAATCTATTCTGCCTAAAACAGCTCATAGACAAAAAAAAAGTAACACACAAAACACAACTGCGTGTAGTTTTGCACATAGATTCGACAAAGACAAATGGCGGCCTGTAAGTCTGTAAGCTATAGGGTGCAACGAAATAAAATAAAATTTATTTAGGACCGATTGTATTTTTATACAATCGGTCCTAAATAAATTTTATTTTATTTCGTGTTTATTTTCCTTTATTTTCATAAACAAGTGAGATATAGTCATAAAACGAAAAGTCGAAAAATCGAGTTATCGGCGATAACTCGAAAACAAAAGACGATAACCAATTTTAGTTATCACCAATAACTTTTTCTCGAAAAAAGAGATCAAGGTAGCGGGGTCCGTTTTTCGATATCTCTTATAGTTACCGAGATTCCCCATGAAAACATCGAAATTTGCCCACCCTGTACACATCAAAGTAATTTGTTCGCATTAAAAATTCAGAAAACAGCGTTTAACAGCTCATTTCGAAATGTGAAGTCTGATGTGCCCAATTTAATCGAATTTCGTAAGCCATCGTATTGGCGAAACTCCATTAATTCCAAAATCAATATTCATGACAATACCGTGGGTCATATACGTGCCTTTGTTCCAAAACGACAAGACAAAACCGTGTCGCAAGACAACACCAACAATACATATTACTACTTAACGCATTAGCTGCAGAGTAATTGCATTTCCATTGTAAATTATAATCATCTGCAGATATTAGCAGCTGTAATTAAACTGACACCATTTGTGGATTACTAAAGGCATTAGGAGTATCTAAAAATGTACTTGCACATCGCGGGTTGGTACAAGAAGAAGACCAAGGACGATGCAGTTGCAATTTCCTCGTTACAATACCAACGGATCTCACTCATGCAAATAAATACTTTTTTAAGCCTGAATTAGCATTGAAGACAATCAGCTGCAGAAATATTATGATATTGCAAAATAAACCGAGTGTACACTGACTGGTGACATACTGGACAAAATAGGTCTGTTTGAATTTATATTTTTGAGTAAAATAGAAAAACAAACAACACGTTACGTGATAATATTAAAACAAACGACAATACTCCAAAGATTAAACACAGAATCTCGGGTAATAACTACCCAAAAGAAATTAGAGAGTTGAGCTCTAAAAAGAGAAAAATAAAAAGAAAATTGCAGCAAGCTAGATCCCCCCAAAACAAAACAAAATTGATTAACTGCAGTTAACAACTTAAACGGGAAATTAAACAAATCAAAAATGATTCCATAAATGCTTACCTAAAAGAATTAACAAATGATAGTAGCACTGACTATTCTCTATGGAAAGCGACCTAACAACTAAAAAGACCAATCGTGCAGATCCCGCCAATAAGACAACCGGATGGAAAATGGGCCCAAAATAGTGAACAAAAAGCCAAAACATTCGCAGATCATTTAAAAAAAATATTCCAACCACATGGTGGAAACGAGAAAGCTCCTGATTGGGAAGAAATCCTACAAGAAAACAATGAAATCAGACTTACAACACCTAATGAAGTAATTACTGAAATTAAAGAAAATATTAACCCGAAAAAAGCTCCAGGGTTTGACTTAATTACTGGTGAAGTGCTAAGACATCTCCCAAGGAAAGCCATAGTAAAACTGACCACCCTAATAAATGCTGCTTTTAGGCTCAGGTATGTAACTCGGCTGTGGAAAGTTGCAGAAGTGATTATGAACCCTAAATTAGGGAAACCTCCCCGTGAAGTTTCATCTTACAAGCCAATCTCATTATTGCCTGATAACGAAACTGTTCGAAAAGCTACGCTGGAAGGCTCGTCAAGAAAAAAAAAGGAAGAAATAGGTATCAAGCATAAAAAAAAATGTACTGGCAAATCGGGAGGAATTTGTCTCTGTCCCTACATCATAAACTATTGCTATACAAGCAAATTTTAAAGCCTGTATGGACTTATGGGATACAGCTATGGGGATGCACCAAACAGAGTAATATTCAGATCATCCAGAGATTCCAGAACATCGCTGATGCACCTTGGTATTGCAGAAATAGTGACATACATCGGCACCTCAACATGGACACTGTAACCAACACCATTAAAAGGTTTGACAAGAGCCACGAAGAAATGTTTCATTAACATGTAAATGCCGAGTCGATCCAGCTCCTGAACACTACAGGATTGCTTCCCTCTATAGACAGCATAGTTATTTATTTTAAGTTGCAAGTTACCAGTTTTGTCTAACGAAGAGAGGACATTTGTAATATTCTACACGTGTATGGGCAAAAAAGCAATTACTGCTTCGAACAGCGTACTTTCCAAGCAGCGCCACATATATCATTAAAAATGCTTTTATAAATTCCTTTTTTGTTACGTAAAATGAACAATTTAATTTCAATTCACTACAACGAAATAAATTATATCTCGTCGTCCGATCTAAATAAAAAATCAGTCGCTACAAGGTGTATACCTATACAAATATAATAATATAATACTATGCAAAATATTTCTGACTTCTATTTTCGACTATTAATTTGTTGTATGGTAAACCCATCATTAATTGGTTGCAGCCCAGTTAAGTTCTAAAATTCTTCTATACTGTTCCTTTTTTAGTACTCCTTCAATGTGCTCCTATTTTCCAACATCATAACCAGTTTAAGAGATTAAACAAATTTTATGGGAAAGAGTTATTTATAATCTAAAAATAAGGCTAGATTTAAATTTTGACTGTCAAATTCCAATTTTTATTTTTTAAGAAATTTTAACATTCAAAAAGTCTGCAACAAATAGGAAAGTTTTTTATTATTGATTTATCAGAAAATTTTATTCCTGATAAAAGTCGGTGCATGGTCTACAACTAATATTTAGATTTAAAAAAAAACTTAATAAACAGTCATAGGACACTAGACTTTAGCGATTTTTGAAATTAGTTTTAGACCATGCACCCAACTTTCATCAAGAATAAAATTTTCTGAGAAATCAATAATAAAAAACTTTTCCATTCGTTGCAGACTTTTTGAATGACGCTGTATTATGTGTTTGTTATTCAATAAAAAAAAACTTAAAATTTTTAAAATATTTTTTGAGTTCCACTACACTTTTTTAGAAAAACAGGTGATCTCAAACTTTTGACCGGCAGTGTATATAAAATTCAAGTATTATTAAGATTAATAAAACACTCTATTGAAAATAAAAACGCTATATAATCAATTTAAAAGCTACATGTAGATATAAAATAACCAAACCATATAAAGTAATAAAATGCTTTTAAAAAAATGAAAACATTTTATGTTATTTTATATATATTTATTTCCATATCCTTGAATATGTACATTTATTTCCTAAAATAACTCGTTTAAAGCAAATTGTTGTAAACTGTTATGACATAATGATTAAATGTCCAAGGACCGAGATATTCGTCTTTACATTTTATATAATAATCTATTAACTTAGGTATTATAACTAAATGGAAGGTCAGATATTAAAAATATGCAATATAGGTAATTCATCCTGTTTATTGGCTTATTTAAATATTTCAACAAGCTTACTTGACGACAGTTCAAACCATTTTGTAGTGAGATGTCGTTTAAACCTTGAAGCTATCGACGTTGCGTGAATATAATGAAGACGTAAAATTTTGTTTTCGTGGAATTCCTTCCCTAAAGATATAAATGACAAGGGATGGCACTCAAAGGATACTTCCTACAGGCCAATTTCACCAGCATGACTTGATTGTTTTACTAAGAACCTACGCCAAAAAAGCACTTATTGCTTCTTTTTTTTAAAGACAGATTGTGTGATAAAAGAGCTATTAAAAAAAGGGTAAAGGGCCAACAGTTATCAATCAATAAATGACTGACGTGTATGGAAATGAATAAGGCCCCATCCTTATTTCCAATAAAATTTTGGCCTAAGCAGTTTGGCTGAGGTCTGGACTCTGAACAGGATGTTCCAAAATCAGGTCGACCAGTTGAGGCAGGAACTGAAGACATGGCTAAACAAATTGCAGATTTGGTGCTGTCAGATCGGCAGATGAAGTTGTCCAAAGCAACTGTTTGGAAAGTTTTGCTCGACGATTTGGGTATGAAGAAAATGTCTGCGCGTTGGCCTCCAAGGCTCCTTTCGCGCTAGCAAAAACTTCTCAGGAAATATATTTTCCAAAGAAATTGCATGGCTTCACGGGCTGATAAGAGCTTATGTTCACAAATTGTCACAGATGATGAGACTGCGGTGTATCACCGGAATTATTCTACAAACAAGAATCTATGCAGTGGTTCACAAACGTTCGCCTTGCCAGAAGTAAGCCAGAACATAGTCATCGGCCGGAAAACTAATGGCAATCATATTTTGGGATGAGAGAGGAGTTCTGCTTATTGTTTATATGGGAAAAAAACACTATTAAGAATAGAGAAAGCTATTTGAAGACGATTGAAAAAGTGAAAAAAGCGTTAAAATTGAAGCGGTTTTTTTCGTGGCGGCAAAAGAATCTGCAAGATCCATAAAGCATGCAATGGTCAGGTGTAATTCAAGAATGTGGATTTGCTGAGCTGCGTCTTCCACCTAACAGCCTTGACTTGGGACCCTGCGATTTTCTTTTGTTCAGAAATGTAAGAAATACATAGGGGCAGAAAATATACCGCCAATAATGAGCCAAAGTTAACTGTTAATGCCTATTTTGAAAAGCTCCCAAAAGATTTTTTTCTTGAAGGGATGCGGCAACTCGAGAAACGTTGGATTAAGTGTATAAAGTCTGTTTTATACTATACTATTTTTTCGTTTAAGAAAATCGTATACGATTCTCTAGTACGGTGTCAATCAGAAATTAAAAATCTTGAACGAAAAATTCGTACGAAATTACTACGTGCTCTAAATGCGTCCTATTTTAGCATGGGCGCATGCGTATTCTACTGTAACTGTATCTGACCGCATGTCATTTGTGGGTTAGGTTAACTGAAACAATCAAACGATGTTAAATACTACTTATTACCGTCATAATCCCTCACAATTTATTTTGTAGGAATAAATATGTAGAATGGGACAAAGCGTTATATAGTACGTTAAATTTGAAAATGATTCGCTTTTTGTTCTGTGTTCAAATTGAATATTTGACATGGTTACTCAAGGTGCCAACAAAATATGATAAAAGTTACTAAAAAGTAACCAAAATATATTGGAGTTTTCGTACCAAAAAACAGTACAATGTAAATGGTTCATATTTTCCATGCTAAATTCTTGAACGAAATTTTTGTATTAAAAATCGTATACGATTTTCTTAAACGAAAAAATAGTATAGTATCAAACAGACTTAAGTGTTTGAGGTACTTATGTAAAAGGATCTTTTTTTGGCTCCTACGTGCTTTTTTTATGGCTAAGCAGATAACATAAAAATACGCCCTGGTATTTCCTCATTCATTCCGACCAAGTTTCCGAACCATTAAAGTTACTGCCCCTCGATTATTTACGTTACAGGTTTAATATCTTGTCCTTCTTCTCACAACAGTCAATTCACAAAAAAATCACGTCTTGTGGTATTACCCTTGATGATACTTGTGTAGTGAAAAACATGAACTTCAAAAAAAATTGTAGATCGACGATGAAACTATAAATTACCAATTCGTTTAAAGTACTTGTAGCGACAGGACTTAGGCAATAATAATCTACTTGACACCAATTTATGCAACGTTGTGCAGATATTATTTACATGCAAGGCTGTCTGTTCACGATGCAAATGACCCACTGCATGTATAATCTTCACAAAGATGTCATTTTTACGTTTGCGACTTTAAAAAAGCGCCAACTTTTACCATCGCACAAGTTATTACGATAATCCATTTGCGTGAATGAATAATATTGGAAAACGAAAGTGTGTTCATCGACCTTCTTGAACAACAGATGTCAAGGTTAATTGCTTAGAGCCACACACGACACGTTCGACATAAATCAGGCATTGTTGGTTAAAAAAAACGAAATTGCAGAAGTCACGCTGTTCAATGAAGAAAATAAATATAACGATTTTTTTTATATTCATGAATACTTGAATAATTTAAGTAAATCCTTTACTGCCACAAATACATTTAATTAAAAAATCACCTTTTTCCAATAAAGTTCTCTTATAGATACTTTTTTTTATGATCTCTTGGAGAAACGCTAGACTAGAGACTCCCGTCTCTTCGGAAGAAGCCATCCTAACTAACCCTCTGAAAAGCTAGTTGCAAGCAACATGTTGTAGGTTTGTTCCAGCAAGGCTATGTACGATCTAATGTACTATCAGGATTCTGCGCACTAAAGATATCGCGTTCCAGCACAGTCTCTGATAGCTCCTTCATCGGACGGTTAGTCGGCTGTTCCTGCTGCACTTTGACTACTTTTGGATTATTTTGCGGACGGTCATAGCAGTACGTGAATAAAGGCATGTACTAGCGCATGGATTTTTACACGCATGCGCTGTTCATAACTAACGTAAGCTCTGGTAGCTATGCATCGCCCTCTCAATCACATTTAGTACTGGATGCTTAAGGTGTTTACCCTTGCACATTTCTATGAACCCAATACACAAATGTCATTACAGTTAGGCCAGTCGTAAAAGCGGTCCAACAACGGCTAATACTGGCCAATACATTTATTAGTACATAGTTCACGCATGTCAATAAACTAGTTCATGTACTCATCCATAAATTGGTTTTAAATCGCTTGTTGGAACAAAACTGGTATAACGAATCATTCAACATCATATTAAAGCACTACAAATCCCATAGCATTTGTTCCAATTTCATAGAAACTTTTAGAAAATCATTAGGTGTATTGTTAAAAATACAAAACAAAAAACAATATGATTTATTTTTTACAACACATTTTCAAAATGTGCTCCTTGGGTTCGAATACTTGATCGAGAATTTTTCTGATACTAAGCTCTTTTTTTTTTTTTTTAAATTGAGTGTTTAAGGACGTTTCGACAGCTATGGCCATTAGCGTCCGGGAGGAGGGGGCGGGGAACAAGGAAAGGGTGGGTAAGGTAAGGGTAGGTGGAAGTACTGTCACAGCATTTGCCTATAGTAGGTAGAGGAAACCACCTGAAACCTCTACGATGACAGACGGCCGTGGGATTCGAACCCACGACCTCCTGATTAACTCGGAAGGTTGCGTACCAACCAGCCACGGAGCTCGGTGCCTAAGCTCTTTTGTTTTGCGAATTATAAAGGGTGTTTCAACAAGAGGCGTAGGTTTTAAATTGTAGAACATTTTTGATACGTCACGCTTTTTAAAGTTTTTATTTGGCTGTCATCTATATCTATATTCCAGAAGAATTTATCATAGAGCGGTATGTAATCGCAAACAAATCTTTGAATTCCAAGAGTGTGTTTTTGTCATAATTATAATGTGTCATATCTCCGTTTTTGTTTTTAATATCAAAAACATTTATAAAGATTATTTTTAGATATTTTTAGGTAAAACTCTACTATACTAAAAAAAATAGTTTACGCTCGCCGTTAAAAAGTTATTACACAAACTTACCTTTTTTTAAATAGAAGCTAAACATAGGCTGTGGAAACAAAAAAAAACAAGGTGTAAAACCTTTTAAAACTCATTTGGTACATGTTACGAAGGTTTCTTATTTGTTGTTAAGATAAACATTATGAATATATGAACATAAAATAACAAAATATAGTCAGAATCAGCAGTTATTAGTATATAATATTTTCAAATATTTAAAGTGTTTATCTCAACAACAAATTGAATAAGTGTACATGTATTTGTAAATAAATTTAAATAAATTTTTCCAAGTGTAAACAAATGTTAACAACTTTTCTAGTACAGTTAATTATTTTGTATTTATAAAAATGTAATATTTTTTCATTTCTTCGAGCAATTGTTATTCGAGCAATTTTCCTTTCGAGAAATTTTCCATTCGAGCAATTGTTTTTCGAGCAATTGTTTTCGAGCAATTGTTTTCGAGCAATTGTTTTCGAGCAATTGTTTTCGAGCAATTTTCACCAAACCGTATTTTGTCAATGTTTTGTAACTGTCGAAATTTAGAAAGAATCGCAATAACTCAAAAACCATTGATTTTAGGTTGTGCTAACCTGCTACATCGGGACAAATTGATTTAGAATCTCAAAAATTAAAAACCACAAGGTAATCTATAACAAAAAATAACAATTTACGTATTGGCACCAGAAAAAAATACACTCGATACATTTGAAAATAGTTTTGGATTATGCAAAAGTTGATCACAAACAACTTTTTATTATCGAATGATAAGTGAGATATGACGAATATACCCAAGGGGTAGGACACTCGAAGGTTGTTAAGCAAAATTAAAAATATACAAAAATTTATGAAATATTGATTGCTTATTAACATATACGCACAACAAGTCCCGGATTACGCATCATGCGTGTGTTTCTTAGTAGCTGAAGAATTTGGTAGTTCAAAGGAACTACGCAATACGCAACTCTTACAGATTTAAATCTAGAATCTAGACGCCTGAATATGGCACTTGTTTTATAACGCAATAATTAAGTACAGATTGGTTATTTACGTGCTCTTTTTTTCTATAGTCATTTAGATTAAACGTAATACAATAATGTTGTTATAACTTGCTTAATTTTAAAGATAAACCTAACAACCTATACATCAATGAAGCAAGAAAAAAAATCTTTTTTTAATGAACCCATAGCCAAGTATGGTTGCGATATAAAAAAGCCTAGTTTGGCTTATTGCTCAGAAATCAAGTAGGCCATGACTTTTTAGATATACTTTTTTTAAATTCTATGTAAAAATATCTACAGGAACCATTTCCCATTTTGGTTTTAACCAGGGATGGAAAACGTAACGTAACGATACCCGATAACGTTATAATAACGATTCAACTATAATTTTTTATAAAATAACGTAACGATATTTCGTATAACGTTATAATAACCGATAACGGTTCGTTAAAAGTTATTTTGTATCGTTATTCTCTATAAATTAAATTTTTATATGGCGATCTTTTTATTTTCGAAAGATATAATATTTTGTTTGTATTTTAGAAATTAAAATGAAAATAAAATATCGCAACCTCAACGTAATTTTGTAGGTACTATTTTTTAAATTTACGTTTTAAGATCCCAGAAATAATTTCAGAGTTACAAATAAAAATTATTTTTATACAGCATATTTCTTAAATAATGCGAAAAAAATCGGGAGGTGATACTTAATCGAAAATTAAGAGGGGTCTTTCATATTTTTTTTTTCTTTAGGGTCTCCTTTCGGAGTTACACCTCCCTAAAGGGGATCGGTAAAATTGGGTTTTTATTTTATTTCCCAAATTGGATAAATGTGGTAGATTTATCTTATAAAAAGGTTTCCCATAGTAATATTTTTAATCATCACCCACCTTCACAGGGGGCTGAAAAGTGCGACCCCTGTTGGTTTTTTTATCAGGACTTTTTGGTGGGTTGAAATCTGGCAATTTCAAATTTTCTTTAAAAACTTGATTTATTTAGAAGTTGTTTTTATTCTTTAACTGTTCTCGTTAAACCTACAGTTTTTGAGTAAAAAATTATATGAATAAACATGATCATCAAATATTCCAATATAAAACGATATTGGATAGAAGTGACGGGTGTTGTTCATTTTGACGTTTACGCGGCGACAACGCTAAAACGCCCGTTAATTCTATCCAATATGAACATAAACATCATATTCACTCATTTAATTTTTTACTCAAAACTGTAAGATTTACGAGAAAAACTAAAGAATAAAAAAAGGTTCTAAATAAATCCAACTAAAAAAAATTTTTTTTTTGCAAAATTTCAATTCACCAAAAAGCTCTGATTAAAAAACCAACAGGGGTCGCACTTATCAGCCCCCTATAAAGGTGGAAGATGAATGAAAATTGTACTATGGGAAACCTTTTAATAAGTATAAAACATCTACCAAATATCATTCTCCTACATTTATCTAAAGAGAAATAAAATAAAAAGCTAATTTTATCGCTCCCCTTTAGGGGGGTGTAACTCCGAAAGGAGACGTTTAAGAAAAAATTGTTATATAAAAGACCCAACTTTATTTTCAATAAAGAATGACCTTCCGAATTTTTTCGCATTATTTAAGAAACACCCTGTACATCATAATTTATGTAACGTTATATAACGTTATATAACATAACAATTCATTTCTTTAACGTTATTTATAACGTTATGTAACGAAAACAAATAATCAATAACGTTATACAATAACGTAACGATTTAAAACGTTATTCCATCCCTGGTTTTAACACAGATGGCTACGGAATTATTTAAATCATCTGTTTTTAGTTTTTTCAACACATTAAAAAAATTACTGTGTCGATCAAATGTTAACATGGAATTAAATTTGTCCTGACATTCTGCTCAACTTTACTCATTTAACCGACTATGTAACTCTTATAATAACAAAGTTACCCATACAACACATGTAGATTATTGTCATCCTGTATAGTGCGACATTTAAAAACAAAAAATTAAAAAACAAAATAAAATCAAAAATTATAAGAACAAATGAATAGAACTTGCGATCCTCTAAAGCTAAACTCTAAACATTTTGTTTAAAAAAAAAGACCTCCTAAAATGAAGAATACAAAGGGGTGGGGACTTTTACTGTGACACCCTGCATTAAAGTCCCAATTTAACGGACCTGTGACTCTTGTAACATGTCAAATCTCCATGTTAAGCATCAAATTTGGGTCACGCTGTATATTTGTTAAGTTTTTAGTATTTATTTTTGGTGTCATGGTGCCTGAGACGTCTGTAAACTGTGCCGAGACCAATTATCGTTCATTTATTTTACTACTTATCACTGTATATTATTTTATTGCACCATAATTCGTATAACAAATTAAACGACTGTTGATTTTGTTAATTTACCAAAAATATAACAATTACAAGGCCGTAATTAAAAAGCTATTTTACTAATAGGAGCGTTAACTGTATTAACGATTTTGTAAATGTTCTAGTTGCATTTAATAAATGTCCCTATTTGCAACAATTACGTTTTATTACGTGAAATTACAGTCATGTTATTGGAGCTCCAAGTATTTTATTAATGTATTAAGCTAAGGTGACCAACTTTCTTACAATGAAAAGGAGGACACAAATTGAAAAGTAAAAAAAATAAAGTTGGTCAAAAATGAATCAATCTAGAAAAAATTTGTGACCACTATTCGATTCGGCTTGAAAAGTTGCTTGGGCAATGTCTTTACACATTCAAAATATTTCATACTCCATAGGAGTTATAGACGATTTTCAAAAATCGTATTTTCCAGTTTTTCCTAATTTTCTCGGATTCCGTTTGAGATATTTCCAATTTCTCTTTGGATTATTAATGAGCATCTAATTTCTCAACTTTGCACTAATTTAACCGACCTCGTAGCTCTTAAGATAAGCGAGATCCCCATGCATTTCCTCGAATTTGGGACACCCTGTATACATTCAGTCTTCTAATTTCTTCACGATCGAATACGGAGATTTACAGATTTTAGTCTTCAAATATCGAAAAGGACAAAAAGGAGGACAAAAAGGAGGACACTTTTCAAGGGAGGACAGAAGTGAAAGAAGGAGGACTGTCCTCCCTAAAGGAGGACGGTTGGTCACCTTAATTAAGCAATACCTTTAAACAAATAATTATCTTACTATTCCTGTGGTATTTAAATAATTTGTTTATTGTATTATTATTATTATTATTATATCATACGTCTAAAATTTCATTTAAATACATACAAAACTAAAGAAAAAAGAGGGTGTCCAGAACTCAGTTACATGCAAATAGGGTTTTAAATGTTGTTATGATTCAGGTCCAATGCATCACAAACTATACTGATAATCAAAACATTTAAAAGTAAAAAGTGTTTTTTCATTCAATATCTTTCCAATTATGCAATAAAAACTGGACGGTTCCATTAAAGTTTTAAAAGTTACTTCCGGATTTGGCCACTTCCGGTTTAATTACGAAAACCGCTATAGCGACAGTCAATTCTACATATGTACTTTTGTAATAATTTTTTTTTCCCATCTTCGTCAGAAGTCGCATTTTTGAATAAAAGTGCTGGTACGGTTTGTGTGAAACAGCCTGTATATTACATAAAGAAAAACACTATTATAAAAAAATTACGCGAAAATCAACACAAATTTTTTAACATAAAAATTCCAACTACAATTAAAATTTTAAAATCGCGTTTTAAAAGAGTGTCAAATGTTTCCTGACGAAAAATAATTACTATTTTAGAACCAATGCAAAATGCTTAAGACTACTTATAGTACCAATGGTACTGGGCCGGTGAGAGGGTGGGGCAGGGCGGTCTGCTCCGAGCCCCGGGCCCGGAAGTAAATTAAGGGCCCAGAAATCCACACACTTTTAATTATGGTGTATTAAATATTCATCATTCACAATTCGTTCTTTTTTTTAAATACATTTTCAAATAATTTATTTACTTGGGGCCCATGTAAATTTTTTCCCCGGGCCCAGCGACGTCTCTAGACGCCTCTGAGTCCCTTTTATGAATTTCCATCACAAAAAAAAAAATACTTAGAGAAGGCGATTTGAATTGAAGAACTGAAGAAGTTAAAGCCACTGTGGAAGAATATTTTACCAGTCTGTCGTTAAAAATTAAAATTTTATTTCAATTTAAACATGTATATTTTTCAGCGAATTCGATTACTAAATAATTGCATACACAACAAATATGAATATTTAGTATGCCTAGCTAGCTAAAACATGCTCAATATCACGTAGTTACGGCAATTTAGTGACAGTTCGAAAGATCCTGACAGTCTATTGGCTTTCCTTAATAAGGTAATTTTGTATGTTGAAAATAATATCGAATATAGTTTACAAAGAAAAATAAAGGTTTGACCCACCAAATCTGCCCTTTTCAGTTAAACAGTAAATTCATTATTTTTTAAGTTAAACGTTGCATAAAATGAGCGATGATAGTTATACAGGGTGGTCCAAATTCGATGGGATTGCATGGGTATCTCGGTTAATATTTAAGATAGAGAAACGGTTAAATTACCAAAAATGTGCAGTTTTTTGAGACAAACTCAGAACCGTTTTCAAAAATATTCTATCATTTCCGGTTTTCGAGTTATCGAATAAAAAGTGTGTTTTTTTGTCATATTAATAATGTGTCATATCTCCGTTATTGTTGTAAATATCAAAAATATTTATAAAGATTATTTTTGGGTATTTTTATGTTTAATTTGATTATACTAAAAAAAATAATTTTTACGCTCGCCGTTAAAAAGTTATGACACAAACTTATCTTTTTTTAAATGGAAACGATAGTTGGCTATGACCTATTTAAATTCCTCATTTTTTTCTCATTTTAAATATATAAGGGTTGATGTATTTATTTTCAACAATACGCAAGTTATGAAGGTTTTTTAGTTTTTTTTTTAAAGAAAATCATAGTAGGCTGTGAAAACAAAAAATAAACAAGGTGTAAAACCTTATAAAACTCATGTGGTACAAGTTACCAAGGTTTTTTAATTTGTTATTGAGATAAATACGAAATTTTTTGAACATAAGATAAACAACAATATCCTACATTACTGCTGATACCGACTATATCGTTGTTTTCTTATTTTCAAATATTTACAATGTTTATCTCCACAACAAATTAAAAAACCTTGGTAACTTGTACCACATGAGTTTTGTAAGGTTTTACACCTTGTTTGGTTTTTGTTTTCATAGCCTACTATGATTTTCTTAGAAAAAAAACCTAAAAAACCTTCATAACTTGCGTATTATTAAAAATAAATACATCGACCCTTATATATTTGGAATGAGAAAAAAATGAGGAATTTAAATAGGTCATAGCCAACTATCGTTTCCATTTAAAAAAAAGTAAGTTTGTGTCATAACTTTTTAACGGCGAGCGTAAAAAATTTTTTTTTTAGTATAATCAAATTAAACTTAAAAATATCCAAAAATAATCTTTATAAATATTTTTGATATTTAAAACAATAACGGAGATATGACACATTATTAATATGACAAAAAACACTTTTTATTCGATAACTCGAAAACCGGAAATGATAGAATATTTTTGAAAACGGTTCTGAGTTTGTCTCAAAAAACTGCACATTTTTGGTAATTTAACCGTTTCTCTATCTTGAATATTAACCGAGATACCAATGCAATCCCATCGAATTTGGACCACCCTGTACATAGTAACAGTTATAAATTATTTTCATTAGCACAGTTAACGCAAAAAAAAATCTAAAAAAATCAAAAAGTTATAATCAATTTAGCTAATATTAATTTCCATTTCTTTATTGCAAAGTTAATACTGTTTTGAGTTAGTAGAAACGCAAACAAATTCTTGGATGAAAATTTTTCTGTTTAATCTTCAAGTACATGAAAACAAAAAATAAAATAAATACTATAAAATTTAATTTTTCAGATTTATTTTGACTTGTGATAATATTTACAGTAAAAATTATTCGTACTGCCAATACACCGATCACGTGAAGTTTGCAATTCGCTAGCTGTCCTTCACTTTGTGTACTAATTCGAATTTAAATTAATGAGGTCGTTGCTCGTGGCAAAACCAGGAAGATATGTCATGCATTTATTGTACCTGTTTCTACCTTTTTATAATACATTTTACAACAAAATCATTAATAAACATATCAAGTATTTAAAAGTCCTGAAAACACCCTGCGGGCATATATAAAAAATAAGTTCAATTTAAATATTAACTAAAATCTTATATTAAGCTTTCCCATCCAAAAACCTTTTACAAGATTTAATAATGAGAACCAAACAAAAATTTTTAAATTAAAAAAAAAATGTTTTTTTAAAATATTATTTAATTCTTTAGTAGTACCCTTGACTATGATATCCTAGGATATTATAGTCAAGGGTAGTACTTTCAAAGTTGTAGTTGTTTATGGATATGTATCCTGGCAGTTGGGTAAATGAACAGAGCAAAAACTACTACAATTAGAAATGGATTTCTGGCGCATATCAGCATGAATATCTAGACTCTAGAATGATGCACATCACCAAAGAACAAGTACGAGAAAAAATCATGGATCTTGATTGATCCATAAATGGAAACAGCTATGCTAATACGGTCACATAAAGAGAATGAAAAAAGAACTAGTGCCTAAGCAAATTATGGAGTGGAAGCCTTCAGAAACAAGAAAGAGAGGCAGGCTAATGGCTACATGGATTAGTGGAGTCCGGAAAAAGACATCCGGAAGAGGTTAAAGATCAGAACAATGGATTGATTGAAAGTCAAAAGTGGAGCTAAGAATTGCATTTAACACCTTTGTTAAGACACAAGAGGATTACAAACAGCTCCTGTATTTTATCTGTTATACCAACATCACCGTACACTTCCGTCTGATTCAAGAAAATTATTTAACAGCGTTGTTTGGGGTTTCTATCCAAGGGCTTTTGTAGAACGAAAGTCTCGAAGATTTTTCGTAGTCTCGATTACCGAAAAAAATAATCCGAAACTCGAGACATTCATAATTTTTGAATTTTTGTGCCACCCTGTACAATTAAAGATTTTTCACCTATTTTAAATTTCTCAAAATATTTATGAAACAAAAAAAAATTAAACGTATGTGCAATATTTTTTAACTTAAGGGGGGGGGGAGTCGGCAGAAAAATTAACGACTCCTGACTCTCGACTCCCGAGTTGGTATTTTTTAAACAGACTTCGACTCCCGACTTCGACTCCCCATCCCTGGTTATAAGTACCTCAATAGGGTTTATACAAAAACCGACTTTTAAAAAACCGGTTTTCGAATACCAGTTTTTCCAAAAAACCGGTTAAAACCGGTTTTCGAATAGTTTAAAAACACAATTTAAACGTCATAAAATACTTTATATTTCATCATTTTATAAATACCTATACAAAGCTAATTGAGCTGGGTCTTACTGTATTTAAAGCTTCAAACAGTGTGTCCAAATTCTTTATTCTTTTATTACTTGATTTAAATACTGCAAATTCTGCCTTAAGGGTATTCGGATTTGCTGTTTTTGCTAAAGGTTCCTCGATAAATCTAAGAATTGATTTCTCCATCTCTTCTTTCAAGACATTGTTCTTTTCATTAATAATATCTTCATCTTCATCGGAATTTGTTTCCAATTCTATAGAAGAATTTGGGTAAATTCCAGATAATATTTTTTCCGATAACTTGACTATGACTATATCGATTCTTGAAGCCAGCGGAAATAAGTTTAATTTTTTTGTAACAATGTTTTTTGGATTTTGCAAATGAAGCAGAAGTGTAAAGATTTTTATGTAGGTAGTTAGTTACTTTTTAAGTGTTAAATCTAGGCTTAAAAACCGGTTTTTTAGTTTAAAAAACCGGTTTCTCGAATACCTATTTTTTTTTCAAAAAAACCGGTTTTTCAAAATCGGTTTTTAAAAACCGACAAACCCTATACCTCAACCAAATAAATTAATGACGTGCTTTTCACCATTCAAAATAAAATTTGGATAAACACGATGAGAGTAAGATGAGCGAGAATGAAATAATATTCACATCAATTGAGCAAAAGAACAGTCGAAATGAAAAACTCCTAGAAAAGGTGATTAGAAAAATATTCCAACTAACTTTAGCATTCTAAAATGCAGTCGAACAAAAACAACGAATTTAGCAGGAAATTTTGTTATACATAATTGCTTATCAGACCAAGAGCTAACATTCTTTTGACCTTGTTTAAATTAAAATATTTATCTTTACGAAAAACTGTACTGAATTATTAATATTTTTGTTTCGTGTTTGTTTAAATTTAATTAGTTAAATCCTTCATTTTTAAAAAATTATTTAAATTAAAGTAATGTCCGGTAAAGAGAAAAGTCCCCGGACTTCTTCTTAATCGGTTCTTTTTTTACCTTTTGGTGTCGAGGTATGCTTTTCTATTTCTGCATCAATTTTTCTACTACCCTAACCTGGGAAGGTCACGATATGTTGTCGCTAGAATCTGAACAAGGCTGTGTTTATTGCATCAAGAACCTCAAAACTAAATGTTTAGCAGAGTTATACGTGCCACTGGTCATTTCCTTAAAAAAAAATAGGGAAAAAACTGAAAAGTTGAATTATAAAAGTAATTTTTGCGATCGCGTTGGCCATGAAACCGTCAGAGATAAAATCGAAATTCTTCTGTTTACCAATTCGCGCATTATTTACGTATCCTACTTAGTGGCGCACCGTTGGTATTAATTGCCGGTGTGCGAACTCATTTTTGGCACCCTAAAACCATGTTGTTAATTATTTTATTCTTGAGGCTTTCGCGGCCGTTATCCATAATACAATCTTGGTTTCCGGGTTTGGAACCGCGTCTTCTATATTTAGAAGTAGTTGACGTTTCGACCATTGTGTCTTGGTCTTTTTCAAAACGACTTTTGAAAAAGACGTTTTGAAAAAGACCAAGACACAATGGTCGAAACGTCAACTACTTCTAAATATAGAAGACGCGGTTCCAAACCCGGAAACCAAGATTGTATCATGTTGTTAATGTCAACAATAAAAAATATTAATATTTTTTTAAACGCTTTATCACATATTTTTCCTGTTCCAATTTCAACTAAATAAATAAAGTGAGTTGGCTACATCGGCGTCCTCTGTTGGCGATTTTGGCTACTTTAGCGCGCTTTTTTGGTGATTCAAGCAACAATTCACCTGGTTACCCTGAGTGCCATTCCTTATGTTTAGCTCGTATCGTATTGGAGCAAATTATTTTTAAGAAAAACCCAGCTGCATTCTTTCGGCCTCCTTTCGCTTTTGCATGAAAACATATGTGCAAAAATCAAATCTATCTACAAAAAAGGGGATGTAAGTGACATAGGAAATTATAGGCCCATAGCCATACTCACAAACATCAGTAAGATATTTGAAAAAATAATCTACAACAGAATTGAAAATTACTTAGACCACTATGGCATAATAAACAACGCTCAAAATGGTTTCAGAAAAGGCAAGACAACTACCCGTGCTATTTACATGGCAATCCGAAATGTACTTCAATCCCTCAACAAAGACAAACACACCATGGTCATGTGTGTTGATCTCTCAAAAGCTTTTGATAGTGTTGACCACGAGATACTGCTAACGAAATTAGAACACTATGGTATACGAGGGACCGCCCATAATCTTATAACATCTTATCTTTCGGAAAGAAACCAATACGTTGCAGGAAAAGACACGTCAGGTAGATTTCTAAAATCCAACAAAAAGAAAATCAAAAAAGGAGTCCCGCAAGGATCAATCTTGGGCCCCCTCTTATACATACTGTACACAAATGATCTTCCAGATTTTGTCAAAACTTCCATTATACAATTTGCCGATGACACATCTGCCATTATTAGTGACTCAGATTCCAAAAACTCTGAACAAAAACTCTTTGACTGTTTAGGCCAACTCCAACATTGGTTTACGTTAAATAATCTAACCTTAAACGTCAATAAAACGCAAGTTATAAAATTTTCACAAAGTAAAATAACTTCCGACTTAAAATTTCAAAATAATTCCACAAGTATAAATGTTGTTAATAAAATATCTTTTCTTGGTTTATGTATTGACTCTAGACTGGACTGGTCATACCATATCGAACGCCTGTCACAAAGCCTGTCACGGTACCCTTTTGCACTAAAAAACCTAAAAAAATTGGTCAATGCAAACGCGGCCAAAACTGCATATCATGCATATGTCGAATCTAGGTTACGCTATGCTGTAATTTTTTGGGGTAACGCTAGTGACTCAGAACGCCTCTTCATTATACAAAAGCGATGTATAAGAAATATATTTGGCCTGAACTACCGAGATCACTGCAAAGAAACTTTTCGTGACAACGAAATATTAACCTTTTACGGTCTATTTATCCTCGAAGCCATCATGTTCGTAAAAAATAATGTAGATCTGTTCGAAGAGAATATAAGAAATCATGCAGCCAATACGCGACATAAAAAAAACCTAAAACCCGATTGTTTCAAATATACCTATCTTCAAAAAAATGTAGCCTCCACAATTATTGCTATATATAATAAATTTAACACATCACCTGAGAGTATAATAAATCTTCCCACCCGCGAATTGAAGAAGAAATTAAGAAAAGTTCTGATTTCTAAAGCTTACTATGGAGTAAGCGAATATTTAAATGATGCTGACTTTGTAAAATGTTATATTTAAATATCATTTTTCTGTGTTTTTTCTTTTTTATTAACTATGTATATTATTTGTAATGTACGTAAATTATTATTGTGACAAGTTCTACACCTTTTTTGGGATATTCAGAACAAATAAAGATTATTATTATTATAAAGGCACAATTTTGAGCCGTCTGATTGACCGCGTACGGGTGCAAAGCATCCCTTGCACCCCCAGCACGGTGCGCCCCTGATCCAACTCGTTTATTCTGTCAATGGCAAGTGAACGTCCTTGATTGCATACAATTAATAACTTCATTATACATAATCGCCGTCCGGTTTTTAATTAACACTCATATAAACATTAAAACACATCGCACACCGACAAATTGTTACAACACTACATCACTCCACCTCTTCTAATCACTACAAACTATTTAAAAATATGTCGGCACAGGCGCATTTCACGCCAGGAATTCCACAAAAATAATCTCTTTACGTCAAACTATTCACCTGATGGGTTATTTAATTGTTCGATTCGACCTCACGACAGAAGAAATTAGCTTTGAAGGATGTTACAGTTGGCTTAAGAGGGGCAGCACTGCAGTCCACCAATAACAGTCAACCGATTTGACTAATATGTTAAGACCTAACTTGAAAACTTCAATGATAAAGTGAACACGCAACCCTCCAACTTTATACATTACACAGAATTCTAAGGCAATTAGTTTGAGTTGTGTTAGATAGTGTGTAAGTTGTTGGAAATCGATTTTTGCTAACGTCCAGTTGCATAGGTTGGTTACTGAGTGGAGTGCATCCGGATTTTATTTTATTTACAACAAGATTTAACAGGTAAGAAACTATAAAGCCACTACAATCAAAGGGCATTTACTTATTTTCTGGATTTTTTTTCCCTGCAAAATGCGAAGAATTTTACAAACTGTTTACTCCAAAAATTTTTTAATTTGCATGTTACGGTCAAAAAATTTCAACACATCCTGTTCAGCAAATATTATTTTATATTTAGATGCAACTATTTCATACAAATGAGGTGCTTTACTTGGCAAACATTTTTTTTTTTTATAAAGCATAATAGAGAATCTTATGATCTCACACAATAAAACTTTTTTTTGCAGATAATGTTTGTTTTTTTTTTTATATAAATATTATTTCATACCAATTTCAATAAAAGTGTGCCATAAAATATATTTAATGTAAATATAAATGTTGTAGGTCAAAGCGTTCTTGATTTATCAATAAAACAACAATTTTTCATCCCCTCTTCATGGGGCTGTAACTTAGCAACGATGCAACTTTCTATAAGGCATGATGGGCTAAATCGTTCTATTTTTCAATGTAGATTCACCAGTAGAAATTATGCTACATCGTTCAGAAACACCCTGTATAAACAAAACCGGATTAAAATATAACGTAATTCAAGTGAAAAAAATTGAAAGAATTTTTACAATTCAATAATTATAAAATTGGTGCAAGTCCATTGAAGGCCCAAAATAAAAATATTGGTTAAGTTTCTCAATTAAATTAGCTTAATTAATTTACGTATATTTTAATTTAGACAAACGTAAGTAAATGTAGAAGTCTTTATCAGTACTTAGACTGAAATGCTAAGCCCTTAAATATCTCTAAATGAAGCCCATCTACCATTTTTCTAAAACACGGTCCATATAAAGCACAAAAAAAGTATAAATTGGGTTTATCATAGTCTCTGAGATTTGCCACACATTGGTTATAAATTAAAAATATAAAACTACATAATTGTTTGTTAAATATAAGGTAATAGCTTAATAAATATTTGTGTTGTCAAAGGAAAAAGCACCACCTTAATAACCTGGTTTGATTTTATAAGCAACCCCCTGAAATAAGTTTGTAAGGTTAATTAAATTAGGCAAAAAGCTGCATACAATGATGTTTAAGTATCTATAGCAAAAATTTTGATGTATGGTGATAAAACTTTTTTTTTTGTAACTCTGTGATGTTTAACAGGGTGTTGTGTTGTGTTAAATGTGAACAATATGGGAACAACCAAATATATACGTTAAGGATAGGAAGATGTAGTGTTAGTGCCTGGTTTCTTAAATATCCTGAAAACAAACTTCATTTTAAATATTAACTATCTTTTCTTTCATTAACATTACATTCCAAAATTTGGTTACATGGGCAAGATAAAGCCCTTAATCGTATAGCTTTGTCAAAATTAACCCAGCCTGGTTGGTTTTTACGATTGTACAGTTAATAGATATAGAGTCAGGCTGTATCTCAAACATGGGTTTACATATTCGACTTTAGTTTTCAACGTAAGATCCCTTTCATAAACTGAAACTATTGATGTTGTATAATTTTTCTGGTAACTTCGTTATTACCCGAAATACCTCCCCCAATTAAGCTTTCTGCTGTCTTTCGAAGATCCATCCTCACTCTAGGACGAACAAAAAAAAATTGATATTTGTTATCATTACTTTCCAGACATAGGGGAAGGTTGCCTATATTGTACCGGTTTTGACGTTTTGGCACGTAAAACAAATATAGCCAGTCAGAAATTTTCGCAAACCTGGTAATATATAGTCTATTATGTTGGGTTCCACTTGCATTTATTTGGCAATTTTCATGATTGATCTAGATGTCGATCAGCGTCTTTTTTTAAACACCTACAAATGGTACAATTTGGGATACCGGGCGCCTAAATTGTACCTTACAGTTTCCTATTTTGTACCACCTGTTTAAAGTACAAAATAATATATGGAGACGTTTTTGTTTATTTATTAACTCAGAATATAATTCAAGTAATTAAAAAAAAAAAAAAATTAAAAATGCAAAAAACTAAATGCGTAGAACCACTTTTTTCCGGTCATTTGCTTTTTTTTATTTAAATTATGTTTCATCAAATTTTTCCTCAAGCTGGCGTTCTAGTTCTCTATCAAACACACAAAGACGTCCGAAATGTCATTTTTCCAAAATAGCATTTTTGTTTTTGCAATGGAAGTATCTTTTGAATGTTGGTTTTGGTATATTGAACTGACGGCAAACTTCATTAAGACCATATCTGCCGCTGCGATATGCTTTTATGGCAGATTTCATATCGGCTTCCACCCATTGCCCATATTTTCGTTTGGGATCCGCAGTCGAGTCATTCTAAATTATGGAAAAACCTGTAATTGACCTAAATTGTACCATTAGGTGCCTAAATTGTACCGGTACAATATTGGCAACTACTGACTGATACAATTTAAGCAACCTTCCAAAGATTATTAAAAATATTCCATCGTACTGAAACCATAGTTATATGGTAGATTGTAACTAGGTTAAAGTTTGGTGTTTGAAATGTATTTTTCAAAAAAAAAAAAAAAAAAACAAACATTGAGAATATAATATGTACCTTCAACACTATAACAATAGAATGGCAAAACTTACTTATTGGAGGTAAATTTAATTCACGCGCCAATAGAAACACAAATTCACCTCTGAGGTCCGAACCACAGCTTCGGGGTTACCGAAGCATCATATGCAGACGATACATATTGCTAGATGGCGTTTGCAAGTTGTAACTTTGTTAATAATGAAAAGGTACAATTTAGGAGCCGGTACAATATAGGCAACCTTCCCCTATGCGTACCATAAAAATTAAATAAGGTGCATCAAATTGCATAAACAAGTTACGTACGCTTATTTCTTCGTCATTTGTTTATGGCCCACTATCGCAAAAATCTCATAACCTTTTTACGATATTAATTGAGATCTGAAGAAATAGTTTCTTAAATAATTGTACGCGGAGTACGCGGAAATGATTATTTACCAAAATATGGGGAAAGTATACGACATTTCATTTCGAAATCCCAAGTTGCATGTATATAGCTATTTCAACATAAACACCCTGTATATAAAAACTTGTCACAATTATGGAAATTATTGTTGACACAAAATATTTCGTTGTTGGTTTTTACTACACAAACAAGCTTCATAATATGAACAATATATAATGGGACCACCCTGTATAACTGTTATTACTTATGAATTACTTGTCTACGCGTCGTCTTTACAACATGTGACGTGAATGCTGGGATAGGGAATTACCCAAGTAATTGGGGACATGCCATTACACAATTTAAATAGGACCCATTACGTGTGCGGTTTTAAAAACAGAAACAAGCTAATTGCGAAAAGAAGTTATGCAGTGGAAAAATGAGAAAAGCTAATTTTCAGGATCTATAAACTTAATAGATATTGGAGACTGGTAATAACAAACTTACTGAAAAATAGTCGGCCTTGGGGATTTAAATAATTATGCTTCTTTGAATAATTTTGATTAGAAAATAGTTTAGGAGACAACTTTAAAGGCATTTTTAATTTTTTCCTCGTTTTAATTTAGATACTTTACTCGTATTTTAAAAATAATAAGTTTTTTTGAAAAACACGAATCGTCTTTAAAGAATATTTTTCGTAGCTGCTAACGAAGAGACAGGAATCTCAAAATTGGTTAGTATTTATACAAAAGATTACAAGATAACTTATTTGTAACTATACAAATAGATTCTCACAATTTAAAGAGTATTTTTTTTTAATGTCTTTGAGGAGATATATTTTAATAAACTTTTAAAAACTCCAACAAAACATTAAACACTTCAACAAAATCAATGAAATAGGAATCATTTTATGAAATGCAATAAACAAAAAAAGCAGGTTTTGAAGACCATAAATGCATATTTCAAGCAAAAATATATACTCCTACTAGGTTTGTTCCAACAAGCGATTTCAAACCAATTCATGGGTTAGAACCATGATACAATAACACCTAAGGTAGGATACTAGACGAACGTTAACTAGACCAGTTCGCGCAGTGACGTCACTCAGAGAGTAAAACGCATCTATAAGTGCAGAATTACCTTTGTATTGTACAATTTAGGTCTGTTTTTTTAACCAAGAGGAGTAAAAATAAGTCAAATTTACATTGTAAATGTTACCTAATAATATACTAATAACATTTTAACGTTAAAATTTGTATTTAACACTTGAAATTTTAAATATCCAACGAAAATGCAATGGGTAGGTTGTAAGCTTTCTGAACTACAGACTAGGCCGGGGTTTTATGCGTAATTTCCATGTTGTTTACATATTTGCTGGTTTCTATTTATTTATCTAAGTAGTAACAAAGTTTTTACCAATAAATTGTTCCGAAATAGCGGCTTAAAAGTAAATGAGCTTCACATTTAACTCCACCATCCTATCACTGTGGCAGTACCCAATTACACATCAAATTTAATTTTTAAATAGATACTCTTTTTTGAAATTGCTAGAACACATGTAAAAGTTTTTAAAATAAATAATAATCTTTATTTGTTCTAAATATACAAAAAGGCATAGAACATGTCACTATAATAATAATACTATGTGTGGTCCACATAGAAGGGCCACTATTGGTATCTCGTAAACGGTAGGAGCCAAAATTTCTTTGATAATCCTCTTCGGAAAAGTGTCTCGAACATATTCTGGAGCTTTCAATGTTAATTTTGTCTGATCGACAGCACGACACCAACCACAACTTTCTAATCACCGGGTCTTTCGGGAATGAAAAAAACCGAATATTGCCCGAAAAATGTTTTGACTGGTTGTCAGAATTGCAATTACATATGGCACAACGCATTTTTTCACTCGAAAATGTGTATAAACACCACAGAACACTATAAACAACTACCACGCTTAACTAAAACATGCGTTCAACTCACTGAGTGACGTCAGCGGTGCTACAGTTTCTTTAATTTTTGTTATATGTCGCCCTAAGCGCTTGTGCAATGTTCATTTACATCCACCTCCCGACCTACATTGCTAGTTTTCATCTGTCATAGAGTCATAGAGGTTAAGTTTTTGCCAGCCAGAATCACTATTTTCTGCCTAAAAGTTTAATGCGTTGGGTCACAGGTCGAGTGACTTTTAGGCGATCTCTAAAAGAGGAACAAAAAAGTACCTAGATTATTATGTTCTAAATTTTGTTGGCTATTGGTGGATGCAATACAATTTGACGTTGGAATCGTGGTTAATTTGTTTTTTGTACACTTGGTGTCAAAAGTAACAGTGTTACAACCAACCCCAATTAATGTTTTCACTTGCAAATGTTCACTCTTAGCACATAATTGGTGCTGGAAAAAAACCTTCGTAGATGAAAACATACAAAACTTGTCGGATTAATTTTCCAATTTGCTGTATTTTTTTGTTTCACATTTTTGGATATTTTTTCATTTTGCTAATGTGTATTTTGGAATCGATTATTAATTTTTTTAATGAATTTTAATATATTCACCCCCTACTTATGAGCTGTGTAAATTATTTTGCTGTTACCCCGATCCAGTGGCGTAGAAGGGTAAATGGCGCCGTGGGTTTAGTTTTTTTTCGCCCCCCGTCCGTATTTTTATTGTAGTTTATTCAAATACATGATAATGAGAACAAATTTCAATATTATAATGGAATTTTAGTTTTATATACGTGAAATAAACACAAAAATATTTTGTCTTCGCGACGCCCCCCAATACTGGCGCCCGGGGCATCGATGCTCCTCTTGCCCTTGTAAAAAAACTTGTTATACTCTATGAGAAATAAAATGCAAACAAAAAAAAATTACTTTCATCCCCGGTCTCCCTAATAAAAAAAAGTTGAATATCGCCAGTTTGACACAGTTCATCGTAGAAAAAACATTTGAAAGTCGTTAGAGAATTTTCCACGATTTTTAAAAATATAAGGTTTGTAGGGGTTTCCTCTGAAAATAACAAAGTTATAGAGGCGCAACAGTCAAGCTGAATAACCCGGTATACCTAGTATTTACCGTTAAGTATATTTACAATTCAAAACAACCTTAGTTAACTGTTTAATTTAGTTATCCTCTTTTTATTTATACTAATTTATAAAGAAAAATACAAGAAAAATCCATTTGCCTATCACACAGCGCCATGCACCAGCAGTTATCAAACATTCCTATAACCGCAATACATCTACCCAACTGTTTTCTATATTCACATTCACTATAAATTTTTAAATTAAGCTTTAATTATCAATAAACGGTATCATTAATTATGCAATTACAAACATGCGCAAAAAATCGACCTTAAAATTGCTACTAAAGACATTCGAACGATATATTTGCTTACAATACTGGCGCAACTTAACAGAGTAACCAAGTCGAAATCGACCTTCGATTGTTGCAACTGTATAAAAAAATTGTACCATGTACTAAAGTTTAAACACTACTAATACCATTAAAAACAAGGATGTGCCAGTTTCAAAAGAATTTATTCTTTTTCTATTACGTTTAAATTGAAGTGCTCCAACTTCTCGATAATCAAAAACTAGTGCGTAGGTTCAAAAGGATTAAACCGTTTAAACCTGTGTAGACTGAAAGGGTACAAAAGCAGAGTACATTGTTATGTAGTCACAGTGAGGTAGTGATTAGATTGTAATAGTGACTAGGATTGACCATTGGCGACATCCAGACTCAAAAATAAACGTAGCAAATTAGGTTAAAGTTAAAATGTTTATTAATCTACAGGGTGAGTCATTAGTGGGAGATCGGTCGATTATGGCTTAACGGTTTCAGATAGAGTTGATTCAAACGCTTTCCACAGTTTTTCTTCCGAAGACGACAAAAATATTTTTAAATATACAGGGTGAGTCACCTCTCTGGAACCAATAACAACTTTTATATTTCAAATACAACACCCCATTTTTATTTAATATTCTTGACCGCCTTCATTTTAGCTTTACATCGATACTACAGGTTTTTATGCGGCCTAATATTCTCCTGAAGTTATTTTTCGAAGCACAGAGTTGTAATTTGGTAAGGACATGCAGAAAACATTGCTCTATTAGCTCGATACGAAAAAGTTTGAATCACGCATACAGGGTGTTCATAAATAGGTGGCAACTTCCATGATTTTCAAAACCTCGTAACCCAATTTTTTCAAATGCAAACCCCTGTATTTTCTTATGTCATCGAACTCGTCTTTAAGAGAGCTTAATTTTTTGTTAAGTATGTCCTATACCCAAAACTCATACTTTTCGAGATATTCGACCTTTTTTTTCTTCTAATCGTTACTGAAGCAAATAGAGTGCAGTGGAAATCGAAAAAACTTACTGTTCACTTCACTAACGACAAAAACTTGTCATTTATATCTTAAATTATTGCATTTCCACGATGAATTTTACTTTACAAGAGCAAATTGATATGGTTTATTCACCATTTCGTGTATTCAATTATTAATAGTAGGTTGATATTTAGCTTATAACATATGCAATAAATAAAATACAGGGGTTTGCATTTGAAAAAATTGAGTTACGAGCTTTTGAAAATCATGGAAGTTGCAACCTATTTATAAACACCCTGTATGCGTGATTTAAACTTTTTCGTATCGAGCTAATAGAGCAATGTTTTTTGCATGTCCTTGCCAAATTACAACTCTGTGCTTCGAAAAATGACTTCAGGAGAATTTTTTAAATAGACTGAAAACCTTGATTTGAAAATTATTTTTTTTAGTGACAAGGCCGTATAAAAACCTGTAGTATTTTATATCGATGTAAAGCTAAAATGAAGGCGGTCAAGAATATTAAATAAAAAATGGGGTGTTGTATTTGAAATAAAAAAGTTGCTATTGGTTCCAGAGAGGTGACTCACCCTGTATATTAAAAAATATTTTTATCGTAATCTGAAGAAAAAACTGTATAAAACAGCGTTTGAATCAACTTTCTATCTCAAACCGTTTAGCCACAATCGACGGATCCCCCACTAATGACTCACCCCGTATGTATACACTATAAACAGGATGGCCCATCCGACCGTTTGTGGGGTGAAAACAGTAAGGTTTTAATCAATTTTTTTACGTGATTTTGGCAAAACAGTTTTAGAAAATGTTGTCCCATGAATACGCGAGGTCAAGACTCTGTAATACATCTAAATACGCAATTTAAAAAAAAAATTGTGATGCAAAATTTACTTGTCATTGTAAGTCAAAACAAAGTCAGGCGTCACTTCCTAATTCCATAGTAATGCCTAAACTTCATGGGAATAGTTCAGTTCAGTTTATTATCCTTCATTGACACCCACTGTTAAGCCAGTGCACACATTCACATGTTTGTGTACTGATAAAAAACAGTCCCTTTCATTTTTGTTTAAAATTCAGAAACACTTCACTTGTTAACGGATTTAAAAAAAAACTTGTTGCATAAATCAACTTTTTTTAAAGGAATGACACAACAAAATTTAGTATTACCTCATAACGCATTGTTAACTTTTAAGAAGATCTGTTATTAACTAATTACAAGTAAATTAGTTTACTAGCATTTACAAGCATAATAACATTTCTGGAGTAATATTAATGTAGACGTGTGCTGATAAAGAATTTGCCACAAACATTCCAAAAAACTTCGTTAACATTCAACAAATTATACGTTAAGTACCTATTTTTATCGTGTCTGCTATTTATAGTAAAGAAAATTTTGTCACATCAATATTAGAAGTACCTATAACATACTGATACATCTAAAAATAGACAAACAGGTTTACTCACAACTTTTTTAATACTATTAGTATTTCAACAAAGCCATGTGATTTTAAAGGCCCTTACTTAGGAACAGAGCTGGGCATTACTTAAGTATTTTTGTACTACAGTACTTTTTCAAGTACTTTTCCGGTACTTACGACTGGTACTGCAGTACATTTTAAAATTAGGTACTTAAGACTAGAATCTCAAGTACCTTGGTGAAATACTGGTACTTATTACTTGTATTAGTACTTCAGTACCACAAAAATTACTTAAGTACTTTGTAAAATACTTCAGTACAGTGCAAAGTACTTAAGTACTTTTAGTAGTAGACACAAGTACTTTTTAATATTTTAGGTTTTATAAAACAGGAACTGTGGTATTCAACGAGTTAAAACTTGTCTAAAGTTTTAAACACAACCCGCATTGGAGTGCATAGAAGAGCTACAGTTAAAAAGGTAGTGTGTGTGTAGTAATACGGACAACAGTTTTATTAAATATTTTATTGAACTCACCCAAAAATACGCTAATAATTTTATTTGGGAAATTAGAAATTAAAAATGCTATTAAAGATATAAATACCGAATACTTAGAAGAATATTGCTTAATCATGGAACCTCTTGCAGCAACAATTAATCTATTGCAAAGAAAACAGTCAACATACTACGAATGTATTCGGTATATATTATCAAGTTTAGTATAACTTAAAGTCAAATTTGAAAAAGTCAAATTTAAAACATACAACAATAATTTTAAATGCTTGTATTATCAACAGTTTACGCTATTTTTTTAAAACTATCATAATTTAAATCCAGAAATAAACGACGCAATTGTTGCTACAGTGACATTACCAAACTTTAAGTTGAGATGGTTTAGTGCAATAGAAGACAATGTTAACCTAACTAGAAAAGATATTCAATGTGCAATAAAAAATGGACCATTATATTTGAAATAAGAAAGTAGACGTCAACTTCCGGTATAACCGGAAGTGTCGCCGTCTTGAAAATATTTTCATTAAACCGATCAGATGCCATTATGGTCATGACCAAAATTTCAGATCCATACCCTTTTTCATTCTTCATATGTTTTTAACTCCCGGTCTCAATCAATCACCCTGTATAACCGCGAAAACTCTTAAGCCAGTAAGTATTAAAAAAAAAAAATTTACGCTTCCATTGGCGAATTATCCAATAGTCCTAAAGCGGATATTAAAAAACAGTAGAATAAATTGCTACATTCGCAATGTATTAAAATTAAATTACTATTTTATAGCTAAAGAATAAATAACTTAACACATGCTAGACAAAACATTATTATTATGAAACTTACAAACAATAGAATTCCTAAAAATTAACCGTAACTTCAGTATTAGTAAAAAAAATCATAAGTTACACCATATTTTGCGAAATAATTTACTGGATTTAAAGAAATATTTTAAATTAAAATACTTTTTATGGTTGACATTAACATATTTTCTTTTGCAATTCTGTTACAATTTTAACAAATCCCAATAATTCGACAGAATTCCTATACCTGTCACTTATTTAAACCTTGAATGTTTTTATTGCACATTTTGATAACCAAGTAAAAGTCAGCCTAAATGAAGTACAAATATTTAAGAACCTTTTACACCATAAACCTTTAGTAAAAAGGGTGTCCTGAATGTAAGGCTCACAGGATGATCATACTTATCTTAAAAGATTTACAGGACTGTTAGTTTTCTTTTATATAAGCTTCGGTTTTTGTTATTTTTGTTTTGTTTTATTATTTTTATATGGTAACTTACCAAAAAAGGTCACAATATGTTGTCGCTAGAATCTGATCCAGGCTGTGTTTATTGCATCAAGAACATCAAAACTAAATGTTTAGCAGAATTATACGTCCCCTATTTTTCCGAAGGAAATGGCCAGTGGCACGTATAACTCTGCATAACATTTAGTTTTGATGTTCTTGATGCAATAAACATAGCCTGGATCAGATTCGAGCGACAACATATCGCGACCCTACCTTATAGTTTTCGCTACGATCTTCCTGGGTGAAAACTTCTCAATACAGCGATTTCATACAATTGTAATTAAATTTTAAACTTCCAAGCTATTTGTATGTAATCGAGAAGGCCCTGGAATGCAAACCTGTACATTATCATAATAAAATATTGTAATGTGTAAAGTTTTACGACTCTTGTAATTAGTTTTACACTTACTGTAGTGTTTTTATGTAAGTCATGGCTATCAATAGGATAAAAAATTTAATACCTGCAATAAATTAAAGGTATTAAACAATAGAATTGCCCGTAATCGTCTTTCATACAAATAATAACTGCATTAAATTAAGATTTACAGTTTATCATAAATTTACAAACAACCGAAATATTGTTTAGTTCGATAAGTTTCTCCATCCAGTTTTTACCTCAAATATCCTACTTAAAAATAACACTAAACCTTCAGTTACGCATTTTTTATTACCCAATTGTGAAACTGCAGCAAATGAAATACTAGTTAATTACCAAAAGCCGCAATTTAATTACCAATATTCCGGTTACTGTAAGACTACCAACAACAGACAAAAACCTTGTCACTTTTCACAATAAAAAAAGTGTTTTTCGATTACTAAAATAACATTAAAAGTTTTGGTATGTTGTAAAATTCTATTAAAGGCCTCTAGTCACCAACCAATTTGTCGGAACAACCGACCGACCATTCCGATAAATGGTTCATATTTTCCATGCTAAATTCTTGAACGAAATTTTTGTAGAAAAATCGTATACGATTTTCTTAAACGAAAAAATAGTTTAGTATAAAATGGACTTTAGAGATCAAACTAATTTAGTCTATTGAAAATGGTCATTAATAGATTAGTAACGTGTTAGATTTAATTGCTCCGACAAACTACTGTTAATTTTAGTGTTAGTTTTCTACATCCTTCGCTAATAACTAGTTAACAAAACTAAATTATAAGATACCACAATAATATAAACTTTACGCTTTAACTAACCAGTTATACTGCAAACGTTATTTAGCTAAGTTAATAACTAGAATACATATTCTAAGTTTCAATGATATAAGAGTTGCAATAAACGATAAGTATTTTCCTAGTAAAACTAATTACCTAGTTTTTGTGAAGGTTTTTTTTTTGTGTCTGGGAGTTAATAGCTATCACGATAACACTATGCATACTTGATGCAGGATTCAACACATTATATTGAATATATGGGAAGATTCAGGACTAATAATGAAATCATTAAAGAGGTATTAAATCCCTTAAATTAAAAATATACAAAAACGTTTTTTATACACTTGTTGATATAATAAAATTTTGTTTATGCAGGTCACAAAAATTAAGTAAGGACAAAAGATTACATAAGGTATTTTCAAGAGCATTAGTTCCGCGGTTCCCAAACTTTTGTCCACAGACCTCCCTGCGGTCCGCTATAACATCTGAGGAGGTCCGCAAGAATTAAAATTAAGCTCTTTAACAATATGTACCGTTAAAAATGGTAAGCAAAGGTTTAAAAAATCAGAGCAAGGATTTCATTGTCTTTTTAACAATATTTATTCGCATTTTTTTATGCTAAATGAATTATTAGAAACTACAAAAAAAATTAAAGATTATATTTTTTGGATCATTTGTATACTCTGAAAGGTAATTTTAAGAAATTGTTTCATACCTATGGTTCTAAAAATAAAAGAATAAGCATCCTTTATACAGTGTGTCCAGAATTCGAGGCTCACCATGGGTAACTTTTAAACCGTAATCGATACAAGGTCGGTCAAATGGGACAAAAGTTACCTACTTCATAGAGCAATACAGCGATGCTTTTGTTTTTGAAAAGAAAATTCAAGGCTAATTTGATATTGATGAAAAATCAAAAATGTGTCATATCTACATGAATTTATCTCAGTTGGTATGAGATATAAGTAGCAAAAAAAGTGTTTTACAAAAGTGGTAGATATTTTTGATCGTTATAAAATGGAGACAATCAATTTAATATTGCTTATTTTACGAGACACAGCATAAACTTGCATTTCTTTTAAGGCAAACCATAGTTGATTTTAGTGTCATTCGAGAGATTTTTTTTCTCTTTCCAATGATGTGCCACATGATACATTTATTTTGAAATTTGACGGCTCTAATATTAAAAAACGATTACAACAAGAGATGAAAGTCCAGTTTTTTTCGTGAGGTGAGAATTGTTCACGAGTCGCAAAGCGGCGAGTTAGAAAATCTCACGAACGAAAAAGACTGACTTCATCTCGAGTCGTAAATGCTATTTTTTCTACGAAATTAAAATTATATTATAGAATGATAAGATATGTCTTTTAAATGACCTTTAACACGTATTAAAATAAGAAAATATATTTCAGTAAAAGATTCATGTATGAGCCACTATACTTTTTACTATACTTATTAATGCTTTTCATTGGCAATCATAGACCCATCGCTAAAGCAAAACGTATTTTTATTTTAAAGCAATGCATAATTTTATAAACTTATTCAAATCGTAGTTGCGTTCGACAACACTTGACCTATAGAAAAAAATCGCAAGGCGATAAAATGACGCTTATCGACAATTTCCGTATACATGTGTTTTTATAACCGCAATTTCAACCGACCAAGTTAGTTTACCTTGGCGAATTTTGCGCATAAAGGTCGAGCTTCGTTTGTTCAGCAGAGGTGGTATATTTCACTTTGTGCTAAAAAAAAAATAATCAGGAAACGATGTTTTTTATATCAAAATACGCGCGATCGCCAACATGTGGGAAAAGATAACTACTTCTTATAAGTGTACTTAACGCACGTTCAAGGCGACTAGATCCGTTAAGTAATTGCCTCTGCTATGCAAAGTGAGTGGGAACTGCATTACCGGTAAACCAGTTTACCGGTACACGGCGAATATATCCTCAATTAAAGTATGATAAGAATGTTCATTATTTTAAACAAATATATTTAAAAGCAATCTTACTGCGTAATACCACAGAAATGATACCATTACATGTTTGCAATGGTTTAATCATCATATTAAATGGGTTTTAGAACCAGGGCCCGATACATCTTTTCCAGCGCCCTGGGCAAAATTGATTCTTGCCGCCCTTTATATTTAATTATAAATTATTTTTGTGAAATATAATTTTTGTCAGTGAGTGTAATTTTTGCAGGTGTTTGTTGAATAACAAGTCTTTTGTATCATAAAAAAAAGTAACAACAAAATTAAATATACAGGGTGTTTTATAAATATTGCGAGGTGATTCCTTATCGAAAATTAAGGGGGTTCTTCCATATAAAATTTTTTCTTTAGACGTCTCCTTTCGGAGTTACATCCCCCCTCCCCTACAGGGTAAAATTAGGTTTTTATTTTATTTCTCAAATTTGGTTGTATGTAAGAGAATGATATTTGGTAGATATTTTATACTTATTTAAAGGTTTCCCATAGTAATATTTTAAATCATCTCCCACCTTCACAGGGGGTTAAAAAAGCGACCCCTGTTGGTTTTTTTATCAGAACTTTTTGGTGGCTTAAACTTTTGCTATCAAAAGAATTTTTTAAGTTTGATTTATTAAGAAACTTATTTTATTCTTTAGTTTTTTCCGCAAAGCCCACAGTTTTTGAGTAAAAAAATAAAATAAGTAAACATGAACCATTAAATATTCCAATATAAAACGATACATTTGGGTGGTTTTTACAGCTCCCCTTTAGGGGTGTGTAACTACGAAAGGAAACGTCTTAGGAAAAAAAATATATATGAAAGACCCACCGTAATTTTTGATAAGGAATCACTTCCCTAATTTTTTTGCAATACTTAAGGAACACCCATTATAAAGTACATTTTGTCTCGGTTTAATTTCAGTTCAAACTTTTAATCCATTCAAATTGCTTTAACACGCTACGTTAAACTTGTACAGGCGTTTTAGTTTTTTGACCGATATTTCTTACTATTCCTTATACAGGGTGTGTATAAATTGGCGGAAGCGCTACACGTGACGATGTTCTTCGTAAAATTCTAAGTCGAAAATCTTGATACAAAAATGTTGTACCATGTACCAAGAAAAGAAAAATTGGCAACATTGCATACATTGATTTGCGTTTGGACATTTTTTTATCAGCAATTTTTGCTTAGGTATTTACATTTTTTGTTCGAACTGAAAGCCTTCAGTTCGTAAACATAGCTGCAAACTTTTGGGTATCGTAAAACACAAACTAGAAATAATTACGAGAAAAACAGAGATGACAGCTAATGACAATGTTGCCACATGTATTATTTTCATTCAAATCAGTGATTTAAATATTTTCAACACCAATTTTTGAAAGAAAGAACACAATATCTAGGAAAATATACTATTCGAAATTTATTTTTATTCCAAATTGCATCTTTTTCATTTGCAAGTATTAAATATTAACGCTTATTAAAGGACTAAATGTCAAAACTTTGAGGACCTCTTGCAGACACAGCAAGCATGGTACAACATTTTCGTATTAAGATTTTCGACTTAGAATTTTACGAAGAACATCGCCACGTGTAGCGCTTCCGCCAATTTTTACACACCCTATATAATTATTAGTAGCAAAAATGTAGTAGTCGTTCCTGATCTTAAGGAAGAACAAAGAACAAAACATCGGAAAAAAGGACTGTCACTATCAAAGGGGAACTGTTGGCAACCTTAACTCAAGTCTGTACAGATCGGGTTCGTCGCTTGATTTACTATTGTAGTCTCTCTGGCTTTTGTCATACGTATACCCAAATTGTAGACCGTTGAGTTAAATTAACACATACATCGTCGTGTACTCCACGGTAAACAAAATTCGCATGTTGAATCTCGTATTTGGAACACCCTGTATACGTGTATTTATCAAAACATTCAAGATACTGCACTATTCGACGTTTTTATGATTGATCTAATTAAAAAAAGTGTCAAATTTTCTATTCGCAAGTTACACACATGCATTAAAATGCAAACAACATTAGTTTTAAAAAAATCTGAAACATTTCTTACAAAAAATATTCAACAATTATAGTTTGCATAGCCTACCAAAACCATTTTTTAAATTATATTTTACTCTAAATATGACTAAAGCATTTCCACGGGCCACTATTTGCTTTAATTGCAGGCTTTTAAACGTTTTTATTGAGAAAAAAAATTGTTTGACGTAAAATTATTACACAAGATAAAAAAGATTACACTAGTGATCAAACTCCAAGATCACCACATCTACAGGACAACTTGTAGGTAAAACTAACTAGCACGATGAACGAGAAAATCATCGCGGAATTTACAGAGAGCTATTTAACCACAAAAAAAAAGTTTACTAGTTCTTGAAATTATTAATTTTCAAAGTTAAGGTTAACACAATTACAAAGAATTCCGTGCAAAATTGTCTACAGCAAGAAGTACATATAGCATCAACACAACGATAGTAGAACAATATGCTCTCTTGTACGATTAATTGATTTTTAAACTTTGCTAAATTTGCAAGTACCAAAAAATTTTGTAGGATACTGCATAAACTTCTCAATGTCATTGCGACAGTTAATATTGTAGGTTGTCGTAAACCTCAATTCTGTGCAGAACTGCGAAAGAAATTCAGTGAATAATTTAAACACATATTTTTTGCCTCCGAGTAAGGCAGAGAGTCACTTTGACTAGAAAGGTCATGGGGGCAGTTTTTTGGGACTCAAAGGGTCATGATGAGATGAAGGGAGAGGCGAAGTCGGGAGCTGAGGGGTCGAGGCTTTTTGGAGAAGTCGAAAGTCGGGGTCGGGGATCAGGAAAACTGTCGACTCTCGACTCTTTGATTCGGTATTTATCAAGAACGAGAAAAACAAAAACGAAAAAAAAACATCAAAAGATTTTTAAAAAAAAAACGGAAACGGTAACGAAATTTGTTTTTTTTTTTTAAATCAAAAACCGAAAAAAAATTTAAGATGCAATATCGGTTTTCTTTGACCTTCTCCAGTGTAGTGCATTACTGGAATTTTTCACGAGTCTGAGAGGGTTTTAAAAAATACCCACTCCGGAGTCAAGAGTGGGGAGTCTTTTATTTTTCTTTCGACTCCCCATCCCTGCCTAATGCCAAATTTACATTGGTATAGTTATATAGTATGACTCCCAAACGAATTTCTGTTGTCTTAAATATTGAAAATTTTTGAAAGTACTACATCGCTCAAAATTTTTAAAAACAAGTGAAATACTCGAAAACGGTTAATTTTAGTCCGATATGACCTTTCACATTTTATAAAGTACATTTAAAGAGGAATCCAAAAATGTAATAATATAGTGTTCAATTTAAAATAACTTGCTTGGTTGCCATAGCAAATAAACCGTAAAAACAAAACAAAATCGAGTAAACCATAAAGCGCAAAAAAGATAGCGATGCATCTTTTATAAAAACCATTTTGTTGTTAAATCAATATTTCAGAAGATAAAAGCAGTATTTCATACGTTTTTATGTTAAATTGACCTTTTTTATACACTTTAAAAGTCTATAACTCGATAACCATTGAGTTTTGGACTATGGTTTATTTAACATTTTTTGCTTAAATTGACTCAAGGAACATGCTCCTTAAGTTTGTCCGTTTGGTCATGCAACACCCCGTGGTCTACACCCAATTTAGCCAAATTGTTTAGTAATTGACAAAAAATGGAGTATCCTCTTCACAAGTAAATAGTTATGATTTCTATGTACTTCACTCAAAAAGTCACTCAATTGTTTACTTGCGCAAGTACTAAACGAATCTGTCTACAAGTTGCAAGTAGCTGAATATTCCCTTATATGATTTAGTAACTTGCATTAGCCACTCTGCCAATGTAAATTCGGCATAGAACTGGGAAGTTTTACCCTAACGCATTATTCGAATTTAAAAAAAGTCGTACAAAGACCAGATTTGACGAAAAAAAGGTGCTCTTTCATCATCAAAACGGCACCGGCTCATTCGTCCCAAATTGCAACTTCCACAATAATTAAAGAACTCGGTTAGTTGGGGTAGTATCAAAAGAGATATTCAAGTTGGTAATGATCTCTAATCACCCTGAACGTGTATTTGAGTATGGTTTCTAATGACTGTATGATATAATGCATAACTCTTGTCACAGGTCTGCACAGAATAATTATTCGGGCGTAATAAACTTGGCTGCTAAACACGATCTAAAAACACACTTAAAAACTCTCGCAAAAAATTAATTGAATTAAAGTTACAGTGTTATAATCGATATGCATAATAAATACTTTTAGTATTGCCTATAAAAATTAATTGCAAATATATTAATGGAATTTTGACGACCGGTAATGCACAATAAAACGAATATTAATGTCAAGGGGATAGTTCGTTCAAGCAAAATTTTACATACATGGTTTTAAAACTTTGTTGCATATTCACTACCATACTTAGAAGTGGTAATGAAACCTTCTCTCGATTAAAAAAAACAACAACTTGGTAATAATCAACGCTGAGTCCGCAGTAACCTTGCAATTTTTATATAGTGCACTTTCCACTTGATACAGGAAGAACATTTTAATAAAAATGTTGTTGAATACGATCGCCTAAACAAGTTTTACAAAAATATATTTACCTGCATTGAATGTTTAATATAGGGTGGCCCATCAGATACGCCGGATTTAATTTTTAAATGAAACAGTAAATTATTATTGAATTGGCAAATTTTTATTGATTTATAATGAAATGTTGAAATTAATTTTGGAATACAGGTATGTTGTCGGCCAAATGGCCACCGCGGCTGTGCTGGCACCCTGACCCTTTTGATCAAATTTTTGAAGACTCTGTGCAAGGCACTGGTTGGTTTTCCATCAACCAATTAGCGAATTGTCCCCGTTGCAAATGGTTTTGTGGCTTGAGCTCCTGAGTTAATTGAAGTTTGTAAGGGCGGAGGTGAGAATTCGTTGCAAACTGGTTCTGCTAATGTTTAATTGTTGAAAACGACGACGTGTTGATGTTGCTGGACTCTCATTCTAAACATGCCTTCCGTAAAAAAGAAACTGGTGAATTTATCTGTGAAAGTGATTCTTAATAGGTCATAAGATACGAGATTTTTACCTAAACAATTTATATTCTATTTAAAACTAAATCCAAAATGTGTTTCTGATAAATACTTTAACTACTTTTGTTTTTTTTTTTTATAGTCTTCAAAAATCTAACCGAAGAATATGCAAAGAGTTGCGATATTGGTTACTTTAGTTTCAATAGTAAACATTGTTCAACCGCAGTCTCTTCTAGAATCGCTCCTCAACTATGTGGGACAAGCAGGAGAACATCACAGTGGAGAACCGGACGACACCGCCAACATTTTGCCGGAATACGATTTCGTGATAGTCGGAGCGGGAACAGCAGGCTGTGTGCTGGCAAACAGACTTACAGAGAACCCTGACTGGAATGTTCTCCTATTGGAAGCAGGTAACGGATACAAGTCAATAAAGGTATAACTACAACGTTGGGTACGAGCGCGCAGCGCGAGCATTACGAATATCGATTTATTCGATACTGAAAAGCAATGACGAGTGTACATAAAAATTTGAGCCAATCGATTGGTTACCTCCAAAAATTATGACCGGTTTAATTATAATTTACTTATTGTTCATAAAGAATAGATTGTAACTTAATCATAGATGTCATTAAAAATCAATATAGTTGGGGAACAGAGCCACTTAGGGACATGGCACCAAACGAAAGATAACTTTTTGCGCAAAGAGATTTTCCGCGCAATAAGAATTCTACGCGCAACGAGTGATCTAGCAGTTAAGAGCCCCCCGAAAATTAAAAGACTATTAATTAATTGATGAATATTATTTGTAACTAGCCAACTTGTTATTATCGTAACTTAACCATACCACATAACATTTTTAAACTCGATTAAATTTTTTGTACAACCACCAAGAAATTAACTGCATTTTTTTTGTTTAGGTCGTTCTGAAAATTACGTAATGGACCTACCGATCCTGGCAAACTACTTACAATTCACCGACGCGAATTGGAAATACAAAACACAACCCAGCGACAAGTTCTGCCTAGCCATGGACAACAGACAGTGCAACTGGCCGAGAGGAAAAGTCGTGGGAGGGTCTAGTGTGCTGAATTACATGATATACACGAGAGGAAACAGAAGGGACTACGACAACTGGGCAAACATGGGAAACACCGGTTGGTCCTGGGACGAAGTTCTACCATACTTCAAGAAAATCGAGGACTTTACAATCCCGGAATATATGGATCCCAAATATCACAACCGTGGAGGTTACTTATCCGTTGGATATCCCCCATACCGGACGAAAATCGCCGAAGCTATGGTTAAATCCGGACAGCAGATAGGATGGCCTTACGTGGATTACAATGGCCCGACTCAAACGGGTATCGCATACCTTCACGCGACCTTAAAAAACGGCACCAGAGCAAGTTCCAGCAGATCCTATCTTCACCCCATCAGAGACAGGCCAAATTTATCCTTGAAAAAATTCGCCATGGTCACCAAGATTCTCATAGATCCCACGACGAAGCGTGCATATGGGGTCACTTTCGTGAGCAGAGGTAGAATTTACACTGTCAGGGCCAAAAAAGAAGTAATTTTGTCAGCAGGTGCCATAAACTCTCCCCAGCTGCTTATGCTATCGGGAATCGGTCCCAAAAAGCATTTGACCAACATAGGCATACCCGTGATCCAGAACCTTAAAGTTGGGTACAACCTCATGGACCACATCTGCGTGGGGGGTTTAACTTTCATCATCAACCAGCCGTACTCTTTAAGAACCGAGAAACTCATCAACAAACGGGAAAACCTCATAGACTATTTCCAGTACCACAAGGGTCCTTTATCATCACCAGGAGGTTGTGAAGTCATAAGCTTTCACGACTTGAAAAACCCTAACGACCCTGATGGATACCCAGATCTAGAGCTCCTCTACGAAGGGGGCTCCATAGTTTCTGATCGACTTTTCCAGAAAGATTTCGGGATAACGGATGAGATGTACAACAAAATTTTCAAATCTATAGAAGATGAAGAAACGTTCATGGTGTTTCCCATGTTGCTCCGTCCGAAAAGCAAAGGAAGGATCATGTTGAGGGGCGCAGATTACCGTCAAAAACCTTATCTCTTCCCCAACTATTTCGCCCACCAACAGGATTTAGACACACTAGTCCAAGGAATTAAATTACTGCTGAACTTCACAGAGCAACCCGCCCTCAAAGAGCTTGGGACGACGTTCCATGCCATGCCCATTCCCGGCTGTGGCAATTACACTTTCCGTTCTGATAAATACTGGGAATGTTTGATGAGGCATTTTTCATTCACCATCTACCATCAAAGCGGGACATGTAAGATGGGCCCGGCAAATGACAAAAGCGCGGTTGTGGATCCACGACTGAGAGTGCACGGTATCAAGAACTTACGTGTTATAGACGCCTCAGTAATGCCAGAGATTCCAGCAGGTCATACCAATGGCCCAACGTACATGATAGCGGAGAAAGGATCCGATATGATTAAAGAAGACTGGGGATACAATCAAGATTACGACAGGGAAACAAGTAGCAAAATAATTTAAAGGAACGCCTATTAAATAACGTCAATGACTTTTGTGGGAGCTACGTCATTTTATAACTAATATTCTTGAACTAAACAAATATAAAATTAAGGATTTTTAGAGAGACCAAAGTTATGCTAAACCTAACCAATATTTACCAAAACTTCTGTACATCTGAAGCATTACTTAAGGCTGTTCTATTGAAAGCGCATAACAAACCCAAAGTTTTGTAATTTGTTGTATATTTATTGATTAAAAGGTGAAATTAAAAATATTATCCTCGACACCGAAAGGTACCAGAGGAAACGATTAAGAAGAAGAAGGTGAAATATTTCATTAAAAAAGGCTAATACGCTATTAAATAAATTTACCCTTCGTTTGTAAAATGTTACTAAGTCACTGGCGTTGTTCAATAGGTACATTTTGCAGTAGCCACGTCTGTGTTTACTTGGTCAAAGTAATAATACAATTCACGTTTGCCAATGCAAAAGTGCATATTAAGACTGAAATAGAATAATAATAAAACTATGTCACAGCACACATAGTGAGGGATTTCCCATAATAATATAACTTAATGAATGTTGCTTAAATACAGAAATATTCACCTTCTGTGTATTTTAAGGTGTCGACCAAAAAAATTTAATTATAATGGCTGTATACAATGCACAAAATTTATTAACAGGGTTGCCCATTCTCACACAAAGTTTTAACTATACAGTTTTACATGAACCCTTTTTTTATATAGTTTAAATTAGATATGAAAAACAAGGTACTATTATTTAGTGTGTTTAAACAATTATTAGAGCGATTTGACCAAAGCACGGTTTAAGAGAGAGCTTCAAGTTTTATTTTAATAAAATTTATCGCTTCTAGATTTTAATTTCATAGCATTTTCTAAATGACGAGATTGTCGATTTGAAGGTTTTTCACCAAACTAAAAGAAAAAACAAAGCAATGGCTTTAATTTCAATAATTTCGCCGTCCATTTAGCATCGTTTAGCAAAGCTAATATAGAGTGATATTACAATTATTAGAACAATTTAGTAATAGGCTGTAGAGAATTTTAATAAACATTTTATATATGTGTATGCAATTTTTTGTGTATGTTCCCGATTTACCGATTTCAAATTTAAAATAGAACATAAAAAAACGTTTTATCTGCACTTTTTTATATTTTAAGATAACGGCATTTTATTTAAATATAATGTTCTATCCCACAATTTCGTGTTTAGACTTGGAAAAATTAATAGTTTTAAGTGTAAAACTTTTGTACAAAAAATTGCATTTAATTTGTTATTTTCTTAATAAAAATTATAGAATATATTTCCTTCTAAAATTTAAACGCATTTTAAACTTTATTTACACAATACCGTAATGTGATTACCGTACCTACACATATTTTCTGTGAGCCCTAAGCGTTAGCAAAACCAGAACTTTTAGGCAACCAAGTCTACAGTAAAGGCAAAAAAATTTCCTAGCATAAAAATATAAGCAATGCTCACTAAATAATGGTTTTTCATCGAAAAATAATAACACAATTGGACAAGTTACATACTGGCATTTGCTACAGCAATCGTGTTTTGTTTTTTCAAATGTAACGATTAAAAATTAAATTCAATTATTTTTTTTTAATTCTCTTACTTTACACCAGAGGTCGCCAAAGTGGTCTATATAGACCCCCAGGGGTCTATTTAACAAAAGTAGGGGTCGATCTGAGCCAGGGGGTCGAAGGAAAAACAATTATTCTTAATACTCAAATCACACATACCTAACTGCGTATATAAAATTTGTGAATGTTTTTATAATTGACTTAATATCAGTTTCTTTATAGAAAATAAATTAATAAACGTATATTTATTCGGGACAATTACAAATAAAAGAAGAAGACTTGAAAATATATACAAGTCATCTTCAAAAATTAAGCGACGATTTTAAACTGCGCTTTGTTGATTTGTAAAACATTGACATCCTTGAATGGATTATTGCGCCATTTTCCGATCAAATTGAAAACGTGGACATTAACCTGCAAGATGAGCTTGCTGAATTATTATCGAATTTTGAAGCAAAGACGCTTTTTAAAAATTTAACAAGAAGCAAATTTTGGACAAATATAAATATAATGCAAAAATATGTAAAACTTTACGAAATAGCTCAGCCATTTATGCTGGCTTCCAAGTTCCTATATGGTTGAAGCCGGTTTCAGTCACGTAAATTCAATCTTAACTAAGTACAGAAATAAATTAAATGTGGAGTTTCGAGGGGATTTAAGATTAAAATTGACCTATTTCGAACCCAATATAGCGAACCTTGCAAAGAAACACCAGGCACACCCATATCATTGATTAAGAAGCAATACTGCAGTTACTTTACTTATTATTTTTACGTATTTATAATTACTTATTATTTAATAAATATTAAGGTATTTAAATTTCAACATTAAGATATTTTTCATAAAACTATCGTTACACAATGTAAAATTACTTTAATAAATGTTTAAAATCATGAAATAAATGTACAAACACAGTACCTAATAGATAGTTTTATTTTAATTAACTGAAAATTACTTTTATGGGGGTCGATGAAGATTTCGAAAAATTATATAGGGGTCGATGATCAAAAAAGTTTGGCGACCCCTGCTTTACACTAAGAAATCTTTACACCGGCACCGTTGAAAAGAGAAAAAAGCTCAATTAAAGTAATAAAATATAGATCGCCATTTAAAACAATATGACGATCGCCTGCCAGTTGCACACGGTTGGCCGAAAAAAGCAATTGAAGTACGTCAAAATGTAACTAACTATTTGCTATAAACTTTTTATATCAAACATTTTTTCATAAAACTTGTATTTACGCCGTTACAGCAGCGTTTTCACGCTTTTGGACTACCCTGTATACAAAAACCAACCTGTTAATATCAAATTTTAATAAATGTCGAATAGCAAAAAACACAATTTGATCCAACAGTACCTATCTTAAAGCTAATTGCTTACCCAAATAACACTAAGTTACAGGATATTCTTATGGTAGCTTACCTGAAACGAAAACATTACATTAGATATACAATCGAAATGGTATAATGTGTCACATAACAAAATATTAATATAGATATAAAATAAAAGCTGTTAACGTTTTGGGACCGATGCACAAATCAACAGTAAACATTAACACACAAGTTTACCCCTAAAGTTAGGCAATATCAGCATCAACCGTAATAGGATTTTGTCTAGTTTTAACATTACCGTGTGTTACCATTAATTGTTCTTCGTGCAATTGGCCATTAAGGTCATGTTATAATATTACCAGCATAAAGGCAATGTTATAGCCATTTTAAATGAAATAGATTATTTGTTAAGTAAAAAAAAAAATGTTGGTACTATCAATGATTTTAAAAAGATCCTAACTCTACAATCAATTGGGATACATAAAACATAAAAAAAAAACTTAAATGTGTCACCATAAACTTCTTCAAATTTAAAACCATGACTGTAAGATACCAAAAATCTATAGCGTTCCAAAAATACATACACAGAACGCAAGCTGAAGACCTATTGTATTATAATTTTGACAGAGCAACTTATAAATTGGCTAAAAAGGCGAGCAAATGAATCAATACAGCCATGTATCGAATAGACCAATAGTTTCATAGTAGAATATTCACTTTCAATTACAATAGATACACAAGAAAGTCATATAGGGATTACTTACATTTAGGCAACCAACAAATCATTCGTCAATAACATTATTTTAGCTTATTTTAATATTGTGACATTCTTCATGAAAATAAAATAAGTCAAAATATGCGTGTTTCAATATTGTTGATTTAAAATTTTCATGAACACTACAAACAAACCCGATAATAGTGGTTGACAGTTATATTTATATTGGCATTTGTTGTCATATCTAAGGCTTATTATTTAAAAATGTTACAATTTTCTCTTAACTTTATCACTTTAATAACTCGAAAATTATTGCAGATAGGTATAGGAAACGCTAATATAGATTGGTATTAAATTTTGCATTAGAAAATAGAAAAAAGGTGAGCATTGTATTAAAAAAAAACGATTTTAGTGATCTGAAATTGCATCAAAAGATATGAAATTTTGGACACCCTTTAAGCAATGTATCGATTGCAAAAATTGTAGTATGAACTCCAAGGCTTCTTCTATCCACAGTCTAAATAAATATAAGCGTTTTCGCTTTAAAAATGGCGACGGTAGACAATATTAAGCACCACGTGTAAATCAATAAATTTAAAAAAAAGTCCAAAAATCTAAAAAAACAACTGCACTTAGGTATAGAAAATGCTATCAAAAGCCCCTCCAAAATAACGTGTTAAATCCAAAAATGCAATAAAAAATAGACCATTGTATTTGAAATAAGAAAGTAGATGCCAACTTCCGGTATTTCCGGAAGTGTTGCCATCTTAAAAATATTTGCATTAAACTGAACATATGGGCATAACTAAAATTTCAAATTATAACCCTTTTTCATTCTCCATATATTTCTAATGCACGTTCCCAATCAATAACACTGACGAAAGACTATCGACATTGAAAAGAGTAAATACAAGGTGTTTCTAAAATATTGCGAAAAAAATCGGGAGGTGATTCCTTATTGAAAATTAAGGGGGGGGGGGTCTTTTGTACAAAATTTTTTCCTTAGACGTCTCCTTTCGGAGTTACACCCCCCTAAAGGAGAGCGGTAAAATTAGGTTTTTATTTTATTTCTCAAATTTAGATAAGGAAAATGATATTTGGTAGATGTTTTATGCTTATTAAAAGGTTTCCCAGAGTAATATTTTCAATTTTCCCCCACCTTCACAGGGGGTTAAGAAGTGCGAACTGTTAGTTTTTTTATCAGAACTTTTTCGCGGGTTAAAATTTTGCAATTTAGAAATTATTTTTTGAAAAGTTGATTTATTTAGAAACTTTTTATGGCTTAGTTTTTCTCGTAACACCTAGAGTTTTTGAATAAAAAATAATATAAGTGAACATGCACCGTAAAATATTCCAATATAAAACGATTAATTTTTGTAGTTAGCATGGTTTGTATATGTTCATATTGAATAGAATTGACGGGTGTAATTCCTTTTGCTTTTACGCGGCGACAACGCTAAAACGCCTGTCATTTCTACCCAATATGAACAATAAACAAAACATGGCAACCACCAAAATGAATCGTTTTATGTTGGAATATTTAATGGTTCATGTTTTACGAGAAAAACTAAACAATAAAAAACGTTTCTAAATATATCAAGCTTTCAAAAACAATTTTTTAAATAGCAAAATTTTAATCCACCAAAAAGTTCCGATAAAAAACCAACAGGGGTCGCAATTTTCAGCCCCCTGTGAATATGGGAGATTATTAAGAATATTACTATGGAAAATTTTTTAATAAGTGTAAGACATACACCAAATATCATTCTCCTACATTTATCCAAATTTGAGAAATAAAACAAAATCCTAATTTTACCGCTCCCCTTTAGGGGGGTGTAACTCCGAAAGGAGACGTCTAAGGAAAACATGTATATTAAAGACCCCCTTAATTTTTGATAATGAATCACCTCAAGAATTTTTTCGAAATATTAAAGAAACACTCTGTATAGGGAACAAGAATATAAGGCTAAAACAGAAATGACGGTTCAAAAAAATATGGCAAGAGGAAATAGAGGAAGTTACAGATGAAAGAGAAATGGGAAAACGTAAGAAAAACCCCAAAATAAAGATACGTAGCGAAAGTTGTACAAGAAACGAAACATCAACTCAAATGGTATCACACTTCACCGTAGAAAGATCTACGATTAGGTAAGCAATCTAAAACACCCAGTATAAGCGTAGCGTAACGAACATTTGTTTCCCTAGCCACCTTTTACCATTAAGTTTCTTAATTATTTCTCAGACATCGTCAAAAAAAAAAAACGTAATTGTCTTTTTACACTGCAAGTGTAACCAGACTAGTCTTTCAACGCAACGAACAACAAAAGCCATCATGTCATAAATATTTAACAAATTAATTACAGCTTGTCACTAACTAGTACATACAATGTCATAGTTAATCAAAACTGAGAAAAAGAAGTTGTATAAGGCTCGGAATTGATTGTACACGTTTTAAGAGCAAAAAAAAACGAATAAAACACGTCTAGTACGTTAGAGAGGCGTCGAAAAGACTTATAATAGTACAATTAACTAATAAAAAAATATTTAATTAGCAGGTTAGATCCATAACAAGCAAATTCAATAAATCAACAGATATGCGACGATTCGAAAACCATCTAAAGTAGTTTAAATAAAAGCAGCTGCGTTTTTTTAACACTTTATTGTTATTATAAGCGGGGGTAGAAACAAAGGAATAAGCCCAGAAACGCACTACCAAATAAAATAGGTAAGTTCTACAGTTATACAATATTATACGGCTAAAAACGTGCAATTTTGGTGTAAAATGTTATTTTAATGAGATGACTTTGTTTGTACATGTGGGGGAGAGCGCGGAATGAAAATAACATTTTTTTTGTTTGTATTTAATTTCTCATAGAGTACCTATAACAATTTTTTACATCCAAATTGATTTAATGATAGATTAAGCATTTATCTTCCTTCCAACATATTTATTTCATAAGTTTCTTAAAGCATATGTGAGAAATTTGTTTTTTATTGTGGTAAGACAGCTGTTACTTTCAACCTCAAAGTTGGGGCTAAAAGCAATAATGATCGGAGTAAGTTGTAACGGCGAAATAATTTACACAGCTCATAAGTAGTGGGTAAATATATTAGTATTTATCAACAAAATTAATTTCTGATTAGAAAATACACATAAGCTCGATAAAAAAATTCTTTGGTACAATACAGAACGATAAGAAAACATTATCAATATTCAAAAATGTGAAACAAAAAGATACAAATTGGAAAATTAATCCGATAAGTTTTGTATGTTCTCATCTACGAAGAAAACCACCAATTATGTGCTAAGATAGAACATTTGCAAGAGAAAACATTGATTGGGGTTGGTTGTAACACTGCTACTTTTGACCCCAAGTGTACACAAAAAAAAATTGGAGGGAATCCACAATTAACCACGATTCCAACGTCAAATTGTATTGCATCCACCAATAGCCAACAAATTTAGAACATAATAATCTAGGCACTTTTTTGTTCCTTTTTTAGAGAATGCCTAAAAGTCACTCGACCGGTGATACAAAGCATTAACTTTGGGGAAAAATAGTGACTCTGGCTGGCAAAAACTTAACCTCTATGACAGATGAAAACTAGCAATATAGGTAGGGAGGTGGATGTAAATGAACATTACTCAAGCACTTAGGGCAGGGATGGCAAATAGGTGGCACGCGAGGGATTTTCGACGGCACCCTAAAGAATTCTATGAATAATTTTTTTTTTAAATTTTAAACTTTTTCGAAAAGTTTTATTTATTTTTAATTAGTATGCCAATTATCTACAACTACATGTTATTTAAATATCAAAAAATTAAAAATACCAGAAAATAACAACTCTTCTTATATCGATACAATAATTTGTTCATTACTATATCTTCATATAAAAAATACCAACTGTAGAGATGCACGGAACTTTTGATTGCATACAGTAGCGTAGCAAGGGGGAGGGGGCGGTCCGCCCCGGGCGGCACTTTTTTTGGGGCAGCACCTTTAGTCTACCCAAATGGGGTAAAAATGAAAATCTCGGGGTAATGAAGGATCAGTAGATATAATAATCAGTTCCCGCACTAGCGCTATTAAATTCATAAAAATTAATTTTAGAAAAAGGAATTCTTACCGAAGTTAGAGGGTAAAACGGGCTACTTGACCTTGCTTCACTGAAAACCCGCTCCCTTGTAACGACAGAAATTTCAAGTTTCTAATAAAATTTACGATACGGTACCAGCCATTCAATAAAATTTCAAACAATTCATTTATTTTAGGCATTAAATTCCATGCAGTTTTAAACTTTATTGTAACAGGGACTTTTCGCCCTTATTAAAAATAATTTCGTGGGAGTGGGGGCGAACTAATTTTTTTAAAAATCAGAAAAGGTTCTACTGTAAAACTGTAATTTTGGAAGATGATAAAGTATTCTCCATTATCTAACTTGCTTTAAAACACGTTTGAACGTCTAAAATTTAAAAATAAAATCGCCTGTGGCGCAATTTGTCTTTCCCCCACTTTTTTGTGTCGATCTCTGCTTGCACTTGGTAAAAGTCAAAAATTAACAACCCTTATTTATAGGGGCGGCAAATTTAGGGACCGCTCCGGGCGGCACAACCTCTAGCTACGCCACTGATTGCATTATGTATTAAGTGACACATAAAATCATGACGTTGGCAATACTGAACGAAATAACTGACAGTTGTTTCTGGTAGGTAGGTAGGTAGGTAGGGTAGGTTAGGTTAGGTACTGGCACAGGGAAAAATTTGTATTAAATTTTATTTTATTTTGGCACACTGATCAAATCCTATTTGCCATCCCTGACTTGGGGCGACAGATAACAAAAATTAAAGAAACTATAGGCACTGTTACGACCTACCCGTGTTACTTTCATCTCCGGTCTTCCCTACAAACCACACTTACAACCCCAAATTTCTAATTTACATAATTTCGCACAGACGTTAAACAATTCGCCATTTTTATTTACTGTAAAGCAGGGATGGAAAACGTAACGTAACGATACCCGATAACGTTATAATAACGATTAAACTAAAAATTTTTATACAATAACGTAACGATATTTTTATAACGTTATATAACGTTATAATAACCGATAACGTTTCGTTAAAAGTTATTTTGTATCGTTATTCTCTATAAATTAAATTTTTATATGGCGATCTTTTTATTTTCTGAAGATATAATATTTTGTTTGTATTTTAGAAATTAAAATGAAAATAAAATATCTCAACCTCAACGTAATTTTGTAGGTACTATTTTTTAAATTTACATTTACAGATCCCAAAAATAATTTCAGAGTTACAAATAAAAATTGTTTTTATACAGTATGTTTCTTAAATAATGTGAAAAAATTCGGGAGGTGATACTTAATCGAAAATTAAGAGGGGTCTTTCATATTTGTTTTTTCTTTAGGGTCTCCTTTCGGAGTTACACCCCCCTAAACGAGATCGGTAAAATTGGGTTTTTATTTTATTTCCCAAATTTGGATAAATGTGGGAGATTTATACTTATAAAAAGGTTTCCCATAGTAATATTTTTAATCAGCTCCCACCTTCACAGGGGGCTGAAAAGTGCGACCTCTGTTGGTTTTTTTATCAGGACTTTTTGGTGGGTTGAAATCTAGCAATTTTAAATTTTCTTTAAAAACTTGATTTATTTAGAAGTTTTTTTTATTCTTTAACTGTTCTCGTTAAACCTACAGTTTTTGAGTAAAAAATTATATGAATGAACATGAACCATCAAATATTCCAATATAAAACGATATTGGATAGAAGTGACGGGTGTAACTCATTTTGACGCTTACGCGGCGACAACGCTAAAACGCCCGTCAATTCTACCCAATATGAACATAAACATCATTCACTCATTTAATTTTTTACTCAAAACTAAGATTTACGAGAAAAACTAAAGAATAAAAAAAGGTTCTAAATAAATCACACTAACAAAAAAAAAAAAAATGCCAAATTTCAACTCACCAAAAAGTTCTGATTAAAAAACCAACAGGGGTCGCACTTTTCAGCCCCCTATGAAGGTGGAAGATGATTGAAAATAATACTATAGGAAACCTTTTAATAAATATAAAACATCTACCAAATATCATTCTCCTACATTTATCTAAATTTGAGAAATAAAATAAAAACCTAATTTTATCGCTCCCCTTTAGGGGGGTGTAACTCCGAAAGGAGACGTCTAAGAAAAAATTGTTACATAAAAGACCCCACTTTATTTTCAATAAGGAATCACCTTCCGATTTTTTTCGCATTATTTAAGAAACGCCCTGTATATCATAAATTATGTAACGTTATATAACGTTATATAACATAACAATTCATTTTTTTAACGTTATTTATAACGTTATGTAACGAAAACAAATAATAAATAACGTTATACAATAACGTAACGATTTAAAACGTTATTCCATCCCTGCGTGTAAAGTGACTTAAGCCACTCCCAAAATTAATAGTTTATAAAAATTACGGACTTACGTTGATTTTGTCCGATGTGTTTCACTGATGGGATGTTTAATGAAACATTTATTTAAGAAAACTGACTAGTAAATTATAAACTACAGGTAATTTAAATAAGTATTTCATTACCAGTTTATTCAAGTATTTTTTCATCATGAATAATTTTTACAAAATAAATAAGTAATAAGTAAATTCATCAATAAATTTTGAAACATGAGTATAAGTAATTTATTTAACGTGTTTCATACAAAAATTTATTCAAGTATTCTGTATTGAATTATTGGCATTATTAGAAGTAATAAAGTCTTCGGACATTTCACTTTGTTTTAAATTTGTAACAAGGTGTCCCAGAATACATTTCCAGCATGTGAATCTCGCTTATTATAAGAGATACAAGTTTGTACATAAAACAGTATCTTTAGAATGTACAAAAGAAATTGATTTAATATTTAATGATTAAGACGAAAAAGTTATAAGAGTAAAAAGAAATTCTACATTTTTATTTCTTTTGCTATAACATCTGGAACACCCTGTATTGAAAGGCAAATCGATCGTTATGACATTTTCAAAATAAATGTATTTGCACTCTTGTTTAGTTAATAATAAAATTTTTTATTGGCCAAAAAGGTATGGTTTAAAAAAATGCAAGTAAAATGTGTACCTAAAGATAAAAATCTTTTAAAGAGTATTAGATATAAGATTTGTAAATAAAAATAAATTTGAAAGTTTCCTTTAACAGGAAAATAAATTTTAAACTTACAGTTTCATTACCGAAATATTGCACTTACTAGAAACAAAAATTAAACTTTATTTTCCATCTCTTGAACAACAAAAATATCTTTGTTGTTATTTTTAAATGTTTAATATTTAATAGTTGTTGAACCTTTTTATATATTGTTATATTTTTAATTTTCTATTTGTACATGTTTAAAAAAAAAATATATAAATTAATAACAAATAGTAAGCAGGTACAATATAATGCGATAAAAAGTACTAATACAATAGCACATAAAGTGCCGTGAAATTTTATCGTCGTTAAATGCCGCAACATTGACAAGGTTGAAAAACACTGTCTTAATGATAAAAAATAACAAACTTGTAGGATAAATAACAATCATCTACAATCCAAACACTATTAATCATTTTTTTTTGTATAAAACAGAACCGTCATTAATTTAAAGAAAACTTTGATAAAACTATCATTAACGAAAAATAATTTTAATAAATTGTTAAATTTTGTGCGTAATTCATTTATTTATATTTTTATTTAGTCATGAGTCCTTCTACTGTTAGGTGTAGCAGGGCCACCTAAAGGGAAGAGGGGGCCCGGGAAGTTAAAATTTGGGGACACTTGTGAATGAAAAAATCTGTTTTTTATGATGATGTTAAAAAACATATTTTGCTGTTTATTTGCAGTTTGTCGTTAAAATGCATATTAAACAAAGAAATAACAATAATTTGGGGGACCCTCAGACTGGGGACTCGGGGATGCAGCCCCTTAAGACCCCCCCCCCTCTAGTAGGCCTTGGGTGTAGGACTGTTAAGTTGTACAGACTTTTTTCCATGTTTTTCTGTCTTGCCAGAGTTTTCTCAGTCCACTTCTTTTGTTTTTTCCCTGTGATCTAGTTTCATAGGTTTTTCTGGTGAACCTTTTTTCTTTCATTCGATAAATGTGACCCAACCATCCCAGCTGCCTTTCTGGTATTTTTGTTTCAACTGATTTTATCTTTAATTGTTTTCTATATGTTTCGTTTTTGATTCTTTTTTGGTTTTTCCTTGGATTTTTCTTGGAAAACTCATTTCAGCTGCATTCACTCGCCTACTATTCTTTTTGCGAGTGTCCACGTTTCACTTCCGTATAAAAGTGCCGAAGTTACTACCTTTTTTACCACTTCCACTTTTGAACGTTTTGGGACTTCTTTATTTCCAAAAACTGTTCTTAACCTGTTAAATATTCTTCCCACATTTCCTGTTCTTTCGCTTATTTCCTTGTCCATTCTTCCATTTTTCTCTATGATCACTTCTAAATATTTAAAAAGCTTTCTACCTGTTTCAACCTAAGCCCCTCTAAGGTAGTGTTAAGCCCTTTGTTCTCTGTTGTAACGATCATAATTTTAGTTTTTTCTGTATTTATTTTCATATTAATTTTTTCCAATTCCTGGTTTAGCGTTTCTAGATTATGTTGCAGATTCTTTTCTGTTTCCGCGACTAAGACCGTGTCGTCTGCTTAATTAAAAACCATGTACAAGTTACATTGACCCAAGAGCATTAATGATTTCGTAAGAATTTTGTCTTTTTGCAACGAAAACGTCTTGCTTGGTTATAGCCTGATCCTACGAGCAACGCATTTTAGAGCATTAATGACAAAAATTATACAAATCTATCAATGCACGAAGGTCATTCGACGAATAATTATTTTGCAAGTGTACAATTTAACATCAGTTTTCAATAAAACTTTAAAATTACACTATAAAACTAATAATCTTGTAGCTTGGACTTTAGGACATAAGTGAAAATACCCTGGCGTTGTTATCATGTAATTTTAATCTGATTTGTTTCATTTTATCACCCAACTTCAAATGCCTAAATTCAGTGCCGTTTCTGAGTACTTGGCCGCCCGCGTGCTAACGTACGTTTCGCCGCCCCGGTAAACAAAAACAAAAAAATGAAATAAAAAAATAAATAATAGTCGTTGCAAGTATTATATTTAACAACATTTATCATTACAGCGTCATTCAAAAAGTCTGCAACAAATGGGAAAAATTTTTATTATTGATTTCTCAAAAAAAATGATTTGTGATAAAAGTTGGTGCATGGTCTAAAACTAATTTTAGGATAAAAAAAGTTTAACAAAAAGTCATAGGACACTGGATTTTAAGGATTTTTGAAATATTTGCAGGAGCAAAGTGCCCTTATTTTATGAGATACAAAAACAATTTATAGGAAAAAGTTATTTAGAATCTCAAAATAAGGCTAGATTTAAATTTTGAAGATCAAATTCAAAATTTTATTTTTTAAGAAATTTTAACATTCAAAAAGTCTGCAAATGGAAAAGTTTTTTATTAATGATTTCTCAGAAAATTTTATTCTTCATTAAAGTTGGTGCATGGTCTAAAACTAATTTTAAGATAAAAACGAGTTTGATAAAAATTCATAGGACACTAGATTTTAGCGATTTTTGAAATATTTGCAGGAGTAAAGTGCCTTTATTTTAAGAGATACAAAAAAAAATTCTAAAATAAAGTTATTTAGAATTGTAAAATAAGGCTAGATGTAAATTTTGACGGTCGAATTCCAAAATTCCTATTATTACAAAATTTTAAGGACTTTACTTTTGCGAATATTTCAAAAATCGCTAAAATCTAGTGTCCTATGACTTTATTAGACTTTTTTTCATTTAAAATTAGTTTTGGACCATGCACTACCGTTTATCAAGAATATAATTTTTTGAGAAATCGATAATAAAAAACTTTTCCATTTGTTGCAGACTTTTTGAATGTTAAGATTTCTTAAAAAATAAAAATTAGAATTTGACCTTCAAAATTTAAATCTAGCCTTATTTTGAGATTCTAAATAACTTTTTCCTCTAATTTTTTTTTTATATCTCTTAAAATGGGGGCACTTTACTCCTGCGAATATTTCAAAAATCGTTATAATCTAGTGTTCCATGACTTTTTATTGAAAATTTTTTCATCTTATAATTAGTTTTATGGTGCCTGTCCACCTGAGAGTAAACAACTCTCGATAGCAGCGTCGCCAAGGATACAGCCAATCGCGAGACTCTCAGGGGCTGTATCCTTGGCGACGCTGCTATCGAGAGTAGTTTACTCTCACGTGGACAGGCACCATTAGACTATGCACCAAGAATAATATTTTCCGAGAAATCAATAATAAAAATTTTTCCCATTAGTTGCAGACTGTTTGAATGACTGTAAATTTGTCATTATGTGTAAGAGGGATTTTCAGCGCCATCTCTTGCTCCCTTGGCGCTTGTCCCCTTGCCAATATTGCATTGCTATCTACATTGCTACGGTACGGTATACAACCGCCGATTGTGTACATAAATTTAATCACAATCTTCACTCTCAAGTCGAAATTACCGAATAAGCAAACTGAAGAGTGATTTACGCGTTTTTGCAATTTTTTTTGAATAGTATGGGATTGAAATCTTTATTCCTTGATCATTTTTACATACTATTTTTCAAACTAATATTTTATTTTCAATTCTTGTGAAACATTAAAAACCGCAAGGGCGGCATTTGGCCGCCCGCTAAATCGGCCGCCCACGTGCGGGGCACGCTTTCGCCCCCCGCCAGAAACGGCCCTGCCTAAATTTCATTGAATTCTAGTACAGCAAAAACATTATAATTATGGTTAATTAAGCTTAATAATATAAAAAAATGCATTTACATAAACCGGCTTTGAAAAACGCTCAAGTGGATTGGAGTTCGCGTCCGTGCGAGTATAAAAGATACATGGAAATACATACATCGTACGCCAGGTGACGAAAAATGTACACCTATCGTGTTTAATACGATTAAATTATGTAAATAATCGCTAACGGTTACATATCAAATTACATTTTCACAAACTCATTACATTAATTGCTGGTGATTGATTGCCGGATATCTGTTGTACATTTAAAGGTCAAAAAATATTTGCATCTTTCTAGACAGCCACATTTTTAACGAGAAACCAAAATGAAAGAACTTTTCTACTAAGTGAAAAGCTGTGATAAGATATGTAATAAAAAACAGGAAAAGTGTGAAGTGAAAACAGTGCTTGGTTAAAGGTACGTATTTGAATGTTTTTTCGTTCAGTTTTTTACTTACTTTTATGCACATTTCGTCAACGAATTGCATCGCTTATCTGTTTAAGTGTATTAACATTTTGTGGTGAGTCTTAGTGAAAACCACGATTTATTTGGTAAAACTAAACTGCTGGAGTCACTAGAATTTTCTCATCTATCAAAATCTGTTACCATTATGGGTTGGTTATTTTAGGCTAATATTTTAATTGGCTTGTTTTATAACAATTCGTTTAAATTGTAACTGTTCCATGAAGAATTAAACAGAACAAAAAATAGCCCAAAAAGATGAAATATGACGTTTAGTTGTTTATTAATTGCAAACACCACTTGTTTAAGAAATCATGGCAAACTTAGATAAGGAAAGTTTGACAAAATTTTCCATATCTCGGTTATTTTTTGCAACAAATACAGGGTGTCCCCGTTATCACCGCGAATATTTCAAGTGGTGATAGAGGACCTCTTTCTAAGAAAAAATTTCAAGTAAAATTTTTTCCTTAAATCAAATGCTAAGCTGATATCAACACTTACTTGATTTTTTTACACTTCTGCATTTATAAGACTCCGTAGCCGAAAATATCAATTTTATCGTAAAATACCTTAAAGCGTTTTAATAGAGCATAAAATTCGCTACAAAATTAGTTCTATTTATTTTTTGTCTACAGGCAATGGTTTGAGAGTTATAAAGCAGTTTGTACAAAAAAATGTAAAAAATTTACAAAATTTAATTGTTTCTTAGACTTTGCAACCGCTGTATCTTTAAAACGAAAGGTTGTACAAAAAAACCGACGGCCCATTCCGGATAGCAAATTTTATGGGCTACAACTTTGGTCCAGTGAAATTTTTTGAAAATCAAACCGATTTTCCGGAAAAGCTGCAAATAAGGAATAGAGTGCAAACACAAAATTTCCTACAAATATTGTTTTGTATTTAAAAATGCTTTTAAAGAGAGTGCGATTACGTGATTGAAAATGATGGAAGTCATTTTGAACACTTATTGAAGTAATTTTGTGGTTAGGTACATGTTAATTTTATTGCGTCCAGATGGATTTGCATTGTTTTGCATTTTATCGTTTTTTTTTCACCTTTTTCACTATTATAAACATTTCTATGACACATTTAGTTTTATTGAACAACATATTTACCGAAGTTGTAGTCCGTTAAATGCCTTATCCGCAATAGGCATCCGTTTTGCTTTACGACGTTTCGTTAAAAAAGATGCGGCGTTTTTAAAAATTTACATAACTTATTTATATGCAATTTTACAATTTTTTGTTAAATTTGTTCGTTAGCTCCTTAAAAAAAAGTGATAGGGGGTGGTTTTCTGAAAAATTTCAAACTTCATAGAAAGCTTTGAAACTAATGAGATACATAATTTTATGAATGTTGCCGATGCTATGGCATTTTTAAATACAAAATATCACAATTACCGGGAGTTTTTGTTTTTCGAAAACGATAAAATGCAAAACAATGCAAATCCATCTGGACGCAATAAAATTAACATGTAACCACAAAATTACTTCAATATGTGTTCAAAATGACCTCCATCATTTTCAATCACGTAATCGCACTCTCTTTAAAAGCATTTTTAAATACAAAACAATATTTGTAGGAAATTTTGTTTTTGCACTCTATTCCTTATTTGCAGCTTTTCCGGAAAATCGGTTTGATTTTCAAAAAGCTTCACTAGACCAAAGTTGTAGCCCATAAAATTTGCTATCCGGAATGGGCCGTCGGTTTTTTTGTACAACCTTTCGTTTTAAAGATACAGCAGTTGCAAAGTCTAAGAAACAATTAAATTTTGTAAATTTTTTACATTTTTTTGTACAAACTGCTTTATAACTCTCAAACCATTGTCTGTAGACAAAAAATAAATAGAGCTAATTTTGTAGCGAATTTTATGCTCTATTAAAAAGCTTTAAGGTATTTTACGATAAAATTTATATTTTCGGCTACGGAGTCTTATAAATGCAGAAGTGTAAAAAAATCAAGTAAGTTTTGATATCAGCTTAGTATTTGATTTTAGGAAAAAATTTTACTTGAAATTTTTTCTTATAAATGCAGAAGTGTAAAAAAATCAAGTAAGTTTTGATATCAGCTTAGCATTTGATTTTAGGAAAAAATTTTACTTGAAATTTTTTCTTAGAAAGAGGTCCTCTATCACCACTTAAAATATTCGCGGTGATAACGGGGACACCCTGTATATGAAACTATACATTTTTGGAAAGCTTAAAAAATGCTCTTTCATACAAAGTCATGGCCAACTAGAGTTTATATTTAAAAAATAAGGTTTACATCATATCTCGAAAGTCAAGGTTGCTAAAAAAAAATTAAATTTCGTTTAAATTAAGTATAAAAATCTGTATAAAAAACCTTGATAACATTTTGTTTTATTTTATTACTAATAAATAAAGAAGTTATAGTAGTTTTTCAAAAATGATCAAATTTCTTTACTAGTCTGTAGTGCCAAAGTGTTGACATTTAGTTGTTTATTAAATGCAAACATCACTTGTTTACGAAATCATGGCAAACTTTGATAGGGAAATTTGTACAAAATAAGCCATTTCTCGGTTATTTTTTGCAACAAATATATAAAACCGTATATTTTTAAAAGCAAAAAAAAAATCTCTTTCACATGAAGTCACGGCCAACGAGGGTTCCTATTTTAAAAAATCTAGGTTTACTTCATATTTCAAAAATCAAGGTCGCTAAAAAAAATTAAATTTAGTTTTTACACAGCATAAAAATCTGTATAAAAAACCTTCATAACTTTTGTACTATTTTAATAAATAAAGATGTTACGGTATAGTTTCAAAAATAATGAAATTACATTATTCGCCTGTAGTACCAAAACGGAAAGCGTTATAAAAAAATCTGATTCCACAGGCGTTCTTTTCTCAAAAAAATAGCCCAAGAGATCCATATCAGATTTTCGCTAACTGTTACGGTAACCGAGATACCCCGTAAAATATTTGAATTTGGTCCACCGTGTACAGTGCGCGTCAGAAGTACGGAATAAGTGCATTAACATCAAATTAATTTTTTTTTTTTTTAAATCGTCAATTTTATTTTTATTCTTTTATAACATTCTATTGTTGATCTTAATGTGTTTTCCAGTAACGATGAAAGCAAATGAAGATCAAGAATTGACTCTCATAAATAAATATCTGTTCTTAAAAAATTAGATCGACGTGCGGAAAGATTTTGTTCCGAAAAACAATATATTAAAAAAAAAAAGTAAAATTACTTTTACTACGTAGTTTCGTTTATAAAAAGAGTATAAAAGTTAACAACACTGGAAATAACGCTAACTCGATGCACAATAAATAATAAGCAAATAATTATTGGTAAACCATTAACAAAAAAACAATATAAAAGCAAGGTTTTAAAACACGATTAGCTATAAAAGTAATCATAACTTGTTTAATGTTATTATAATTGAATGCGTATTAAAAAAATACATTAACGCAAAGCAAAATAATAATTTCAAAGAAGAAAAAACGCGCATATCCTTGCAAAGTAATATACTGGGTGACAATTATTTAATTGCATATACAAGCAGATGTTTTAATTTTTTTTGCGTTTGTACAAAAAATCAGTGGTTTCCAATCAATTTTTAGGCTGGAAAATAGAACTTTACTGGCCTAGGCCAGAAAGTAACTGGTTGCCATGGTAATGAGTTGTCTTACCGGCCTAGGCCGGAAAGTAGCTGGTTGCCATGTGACCAGTTGTTTTGTTGTTGTGGATGGCGACGATAGTGATTTTGGTGACAAAATATTGTACGTAACATAGGTACCCGTAAAGTGTCTTTACTGGACTCGTATGCTTTCAGGACTCGCCTACAGCCCGTCCAAAAACTGTCTACTCAGCAAGTAAAGTACAATTTTCCGGTCTTGTTACATTAATAACTATTAAAACGTATTTTTGACAAGTATAAAAAGTGAAATGGTAATATTTTATCTGCCACCCGGTATAAGCAACACCATTTACATATGTAATACGATTCATCAACTTAATATAATTACTAGAAACATTGACTATATCAGTTGTACTGCGTGTTTAACGACATATACACGCTTTTAGCTAATTTATTTTTTATGTTCTGAAATGTTTTATATATGAAAAAGCACACACGTGATCTTGTCTTTATAAATTTGCCCTCTGGAGGCACACCAACTAAAAGAACTTGATATAAAGTAAATTGCAGTGCACTAGTGTGTGTTGTTAGGTAATAAAAATTATTTATTGGATAATATTTACTGATATATTATTGACGGTATGGTGGGTTAAAATATATAGTGTAACAGTTACTTATAATCAGAGCTGGCAAGTACTGGCCAAAAATTACTTAATTCTTAAGTACTTATGACAAGTACTTGGATCATAAGTACCAGTACCGCTATTTTTAAAACTGATTCTTAAGTACAAGTACTTGCAAAAAGTACTTAAGTATTTCTCAAGTACTTTTTGCATATATTATTTAGAGACTACAGCATTACTGATGTTACTAGTATAAAACCCTTTTTGAAGTCAGCAACCAGTTAAAAATATTACAGAATACGTCAATTTTTATTACTTTATAATAGTAATATATTACAGTACGTTAAAAAAGCAGTTAAAAATTGTGCACAAGTAAAATTAAAAATGGATTTTTAACCGTTTTCTTTTGACATTTTTCTCTAAATTGTACATTTCTGGCAGTTTACGACGCGAAAATGTATATTTTGATTTTTTGAACGCCCTTTGTGTGGTAGACAGATTTGTTTAAAATTAGTTTCCTAGTAAGGCAAAAACATTTCTTTCTTTTACATTTTTATAAGAACTACACCTCAATTGCCATTTGGGGCGTTATTTTTGTGACACAGTGTATACTGAACGCATAATATATTAGAAGTAGTTTATTAGATGTGCTTATATAGGTTTCACTATTATATACTGTTAATTAATTTTGAAAACGTTTTGTTTTTTCATAAATATAATGATAAGATCGACACTACAGCACATTTACCATGAACATTTCTGCTAAACTTCTATATACATGAGACGTACAAGAAAAATATACATCGTTCAAATCAGTAATTAACAATACAAATTTTAGTAATTGTTCACAATATAATACAATAATAATGTTGTAGGACAAGATTTACCTTATAGGGTTTAATTTTTATTGAATAAAATTGTTGTCCGTATTACTACACACACACAACCTTTTCAAATGCAGCTATTCTATGCACCCTGGGGGTTGTGTTTAAAACTTTATACAAGTTTCAACACGTTAAAAACCACAGTTCCTATCTTATAAAACTTAGTATCTTAAAAAGTAGTTACTTGTGTTCACTAAAAGTACTTAAGTAATTTGCACTGTACTGCAGTATTTTACAAAGTACTTAAGTAATTTTTGTGGTACTGAAGTACTAATACAAGTAATAAGTACCAGTGTTTTCACCGAAGTACTTGAGATTCAAGTCCTAAGTAACTAATTTTAAAATGTACTGCAGTACAAGTCTTAAGTACCGGAAAAGTACTGAAGTAAAAAAATACTTAAGTAGGTATTGCCCAGCTCTGCTTATAATAGCTGTAAAAGTTTATAATTAAATATGAAATAAAGATAACAATCATAGTCTAAAGAAACTAGATGCAGAAGGTGTTAATTTTTTGACTAAAACTCAACAGAAGCAATAGTTTGGATGTATTTGTTAAAAAAAACTAACCGGGGTGGGTGCTAAATGCTAAATTCAACCTCTTGGACTATTAATCCAGTTAAAAACAAACGCGTTCCACTACAATTCTTAACTTAACTTTATTGTTTATTAAAAATTAAAGAAAAAGCCATTAACACCTCAATAACCAATTAGTTATTTTTAGATATCCATAAACAGAAGAACTCGCACTCAGAAACCATGAGAGGAACCAAAGCCCTTCTTATTTTATCGATTCTGCATTTCACACAAGCTCAGTCACTTCTGGAGGCTCTTCTTGCTTACTTCCAAGAAGGAGATGAACATCACAACCGGGAACCAGAAGATGTGGAGAACGTTTTGCCGGAATACGATTTTGTGATAGTTGGCGCGGGAACAGCAGGCTGTGTATTGGCAAACAGACTTACAGAGATTTCCAATTGGACTGTTCTTCTGATCGAGGCAGGTAAATAACTTATTAAAATCAAAGGGTCAACTACGTTCAACACTTAAAATGTACCTATGTCTTTTATTTTAATATATTATGAAATTTTATGAGGAGGAAGTAAATCTTCTAACGCCAATGAAATTTCTAAATTATCATCCCCAAAGTTCCACAATCTTATCAAGACTTCAAGTTCTTTGTAACAAAATCTTTAATGCGTTCATCAACTGTAAACAAAGGAAAATAATTTTTTCTTTGTCGGTCCAAAAAATCTGTTGTTTCCGATCAATTTTTAGGCTGAAAAATATATCTTTACTGGCCTAGGCTGGAAAGTAACTGGTTGCCACAGTAATGAGTTGTCTTTACCGGCCTAGGCCGGAAAGTAGCTAGTTGCCATAGTGATGAGTTGCTACATCTTTTCTGGCCTATGCCAGAAAGTAACTGGTTGCCATGGTAATGAGTTGTCTTTACTGGCTTGGGCCGGAAAGTAGCTAGTTGCTATAGAGATGAGTTGTTATGTGATTTGCGCTGTCAAACAAGCGTCATTATACCACCAAGCGAGTTTTCAACTGTACTTTGTTAAGTTATTGTTTAATTATGGTTGGTGACGATGGTGATTTTGGTGCCAGTGGCGGACGCAGAAAAAATATTGTACGTAACTTATCCGTTAAGTGTCTTTACTGGATTCGTAGGCATCCAGGACTTGCCTACGGCTTGTCCAAGAACTGCCTACTCGTCCAGTAAAATACCGCTTTCCGGCCTTGTTGCGTAAATAACTATTTTATGTACCGGTAATACCAATCATTTGTTTTTTCAGGTCGCCGTGAAAATTTTATAATGGATATACCCGCTATAGCAACATACCTACAATTTACAAATGCCAATTGGAAGTACAAGACACATCCAAGCGACAAGTATTGCTTGGCCATGGACAACCATCAATGCAACTGGCCAAGAGGAAAAGTTGTTGGAGGATCCAGCGTGCTCAACTCGATGTTATACACGAGAGGAAATAGGAGAGACTACGACAACTGGGCTAGGATGGGGAACACCGGTTGGTCGTACGAAGAAATTTTGCCGTATTTCAAGAAACTCGAAGACTTCACCGTTCCAGAATCGCAAGATCCTAAATACCACGGAAAGGGTGGATATTTATCGGTCGGATATTCGTCATACCGGACCAAAATATCAGAAGCTGTTTTAAAAGCCGCTTCACAGATGGGTTGGCCATACGTGGATTACGATGGAGCAACACAAACAGGAATATCCTACACACACGCTACGTTAAAAAACGGCATCAGAGCTAGTGCCAGTAGATCTTATCTCCATCCCATCAGAGATAGGCCGAATTTTTTTATGAAAAAATACACCACAGTCACCAAAATCCTTATAGATTCCAACACTAAGCGCGCATACGGCGTTAATTTTGTAAACATGGGTAGAGCTTACTCAGTAAGAGCTAAAAAGGAACTGATCCTATCAGCAGGCGCTATTAACTCTCCCCAGCTTCTAATGCTCTCGGGAATTGGCCCAAAAAAACACTTACAGAGAACGGGAATCCCAGTTATACAAAATCTTAAAGTAGGATATAACTTGATGGATCACTTCGCCATAGGTGGCATTACATTCCTCGTAAAGAAACCGTATTCATATACAGTCGATAAATATATGAACGTTACAGAAGTACTGAAAGAATTTCTTTTGTACCACCAAGGCCCTTTGTCAATTGCTGGAGGTGTTGAGCTCTTGAGTTTCCACGACTTGAAAAATCCAAACGATACAGATGGGTGGCCGGATTTGGAATTCGTATTCGGAGCGGCATCTCTAGCTTCGGAAGGAACGGTTTACAAGACTTTCGGTGTGACGGACGAAATATACAATCAAATTTATGGGCCTCATCTTGGTGCGGAATCCTTCATGGTTTATCCCATGCTACTGCGCCCAAAAAGTAAAGGAAGGCTTATGCTACGTGGAAAAGATTATCGGTTGAAGCCATATCTCATCCCAAATTATTTAGACCATCCAGACGACATCGAGACTTTGGTACAAGGAGCCAGGCTACTGCTCAAGTTATCGGAGCAACCAGCGTTCCAAGAGCTAGGACCAACACTCTTACCGATGCCAGTTGCTGGTTGTAGCAATTACACGTTCAATTCCGATAAATATTGGGAGTGCATGGCGAGGCATTTTACTTTCACTATTTATCATCAAAGTGGAACTTGCAAGATGGGTCCAGCTAGTTATAAAGACGCTGTCGTTGACCCAAGATTGCGGGTGCATGGAATAAAGAACTTAAGAGTTATAGACGCTTCTATAATGCCAGAGATTCCAGCAGGTCACACCAATGGCCCAACTTATATGATTGCAGAAAAAGGAGCTGATATGATAAAAGAAGACTGGGGATTTCTTTGATTTTGTAAATTAATTATTTATTGATAGCATTAGGGTGTCTACTACACATAACACAAAAGATGCGACGTGGGCACCGAGTTAGAAGATGTAATAAAGATGTTATTGGTTAACTATCAGTGTTCGCACATGTAAATATCTATAACCTGTTATGTATATATACTCATGTGCCTGTATTTATTGTTAGTATTTAATTAAAGGCCAATGTCTAATAATATGATATATGCTTTGAATTATTTATGTGATTAATTGTTCATTGTTTAATATAAACAAGTTTCATTAAAACCCATTTGTGGTTTTTCCAAGACATCTCTTGTGGATATGCCAGACCAATTCAAGACCTTGCTCTGCTCATCATTATTTGAACTCTGTAATTTTTTTATTAGTTACATGCAGCGTTTAGAATAAATTGTTCTGATGGAATTCGTTAACCTTAAAGTTCCTTAAACCTTTAACTTGAAATTGGGTTTAGTAAAATTGTTGACACTGCGCAACAATCTGAGAGGAATTGCCCGTATTTAATTCTTACAAATGCCACTTTGACAGTTAATGTTGTATACAGGGTGTCCCAGATAACATTACCAGCATGGGTATTTCGCTTATTATAAGAGATACAGGTTTGTTTAAATTAGATGAATTATTTTTAAGGACAAGAGGAGCTACAGTACATTTTTAAAAGTACTAAATTCATCGCTCTTCAGAAGCTATACCTAGCAAAAAATATGAAAATGTAATTTTTTTTTCTCTGACAACTTTTTTACCTGAAATAATCCGTTCACGTTTCAAAGCCAACTTAGAACTACATTGGTAGAGTACAATTTTTCCTGATTTTCTTACTCATAAGAAGAAAAAAACAAATTAATGCTAATATCTCAAATATGAAAGTGATTATAAAAAAAATAATTCATAAACATTGTACATAAGAAGATACAAATAAAATTACTTTCATGCTAAGGAATAACTCATCCAATTTAAACAAACCTGTATCTCTTACAATATAAACAATGCTGAAAATGCAATCTGTATATTACGTGACCGTTAAAAATATCAAATACACTATAATAATAATAGTAATGGCTAATTGTACTTAAATATCAAACCAATTATACAGGGTGGTCCACGAGAAGGGCCACTATTGGGATCTCGTAAACGATAAGAACCACAAAGAAGTTTAAATTAGACAAATTATTCCATTTTCCGAGACATATTCAGTAATGCTTCAATGTTTTTAAAAAGTCCCATGGCATGTTAAATAATAGACAAAAATTAAAATGGGCTTTTTTTTTAATCATTAATAACTCGGTTATACTTGATGGTACAGAAATATTTTTGGGGAAAAAGTTGTAGATTTTTTTACGCACTGTAAACTGAAAACATTTATTTGTTTCAATATTGTTTGAATTCTAAGATAAATTACAAACCTGCATTTTTTTCAAACGTTAACTTTACTTGGCTATGATCTCATGAAAAACCAGTTTTTTTTTTCCTCTGTTAGATAATGTAGGAATTTATTTTGATATTTAGTGCCCAAAAAGCTAGAGTGCAATGAATTTAAAAACAATATTAAAACAAATAAATATTTTCATCTTACAGTACGTGAAGAAATCTACAAATTTTTCCCCGAAAAAAAAATTGTACCGTCAAGTATAACCGAGTTATTAACGATTAAAAATAAAGCCATTTTGATTTTTATTATCTAGCGTGCCATGGAACTCTTTAAGACATTAAAGCATCACTGAATTGGTCTCAGAAAGGGGAACACTTTGTCAAATTTAAACTTCTTTGTAGCTCTTACCGTTTACGAGAACCTAATAGTTGCCCTTCTATGCGGACCACCCTGTATATCTGTAAAAATTTTCTTCGCATAATAATGTTTAGCATTACTTTGAATATGCTTCATGCAAAATATCAAAAAATTGAAATAGACAAAATTTGCTGCCCTTGAACAATTTGTAGAGCACGTTCTGTGTGCAGTGGAAACTCATGAGTCAGCCTCTATTTTCGTCAAATCCGATCACATTTTTTCGCCATTAACATTCTGTTATTCGCCCAAAATTCCAATACGTGACGAAATTTAAAAACAATGAAACAGAATTCGACAGGTTTTTTTTGCTATATCGAGTGCTAGTGAGTCAAAGGAAAAGGAACAAAACAGATATTGTTTACCAAAATTTGAGTCACCTGATTCTTTAATAATAGATTATTCTCCTTTTAAACAACAATTCCTTGCCTCCTCTTCAGGTTCTATCATCATCTGCTCCTCAGTAAGGTAACATTAACTTTTAATTAATTTGATGTATCAGATTCGAGACTGTGAACGGTTTATTGTAATTTTAGTTAAATTTTATGAAGCAAATTGATTATATATTTGGCCAAATACGTCACTCAATAACGGAATAATAACGAATATAGTTGCTCCACTATTATGATTATTATTATTGATTTCATTAATATTACTATTTTATTATTATTATTCACCAATTACTTGTTTGCAGATATTTATGACCAGAAAATCACATGTTCAAAAAACATGAAAAGAGCTAAGGCCCTTTTTCTTTTTACATCAATTCTACATCTAACTCAATCTCAGTCACTTCTGGAGGCTTATCTGAATTATTTTCAAGAAGGAGACGAACATCACAATCAGGAACCAGAAGATGTGGAGAACGTTTTGCCGGAATACGATTTTGTGATAGTTGGCGCTGGAACAGCAGGCTGTGTACTGGCAAACAGACTAACGGAGATTTCGAACTGGACTGTTCTTCTAATTGAGGCAGGTAAATCTCTGACAAGATTTAGGGGAAAGTTGCCAAAATCGCACTGGTCACCTAAATCGTACTCCCTGTATAATTTTACTGTTTTTTAAAACAGGTGACTACACTTGGCAAAATTAGAATTTAACTTCGTTACCGTTGCTATAGCAACCTCATTTGATTAAAAAATTGCTTGTTTGTACTTTTTCAATTCAAATTTAAAAATCAGGTAGTTCTAATGTAAATTTTTATCAATTTTCAATAAGCAATATCATTTTCAAAAATTGTTCAAATACGCTCTTATGCTTGTCAATAAAATTGTACGTAATTTATATTATTTATACACTTACTATAAAATACCTTAACATTCATTGTAAGGTGAAAATTTCATAAACCGTCCCGAAGAGTTTTCTAAATGGTACCACCATACGGCGTCTAAAACCGCACCAGTAAGATTTAAGAGTTTAATTAGTTTTGAGTATTCGTCGCCCTAGAGTTGTTTTGTTCCGTATCACATGTAGACCGTTTTGAAAAAATCGACTTTAAAGTTTCTGTTTTTATCACTCTGTTAACGATAAATATTTATGCGTTTAATTTTTCTGAAAAACCTTTAAACTAGTACATTACTTAAATCATAAATTCAAAATTATGAAATTTTAAGTTACCACCAATTTCAAAATGAATATGAAACAACCTACTAAGCTGGTTATTACTTTTTTTTATAGTATTTGGATAAAAATTTAAGTTTATCGTTTATTAAGATTACAATGATTTTAATAGGGAAAACACAATTGTGAAAATAAAATTGTAGCTCCAATTTTTTTTTGAGGAAACATCAAATTTTTTTAAATACATTTTTAAATAGAAACACGAAGCGTTTAAGTTTCTCTTAATAATAATTTTAAAAAAAGTACAATAATATTGTAAAGAAGTAAATTATTATGGTTTGTAGTACATAAACTTAACAACGCAGTTAATTCCCAACTAAAAACAAAAACAAAACAACTTCAGAACTTTATTACTTAAGTCTTTATCAACATCTGGCATATATTTTAACATAGACAGTAATATCCTTTTTTTCCCGTCAGTTAAAGTTAGATTAAACATTTCTGATTTTTATAATGTTTTCTGAACTTAACAAAGTAGTTGTCTTTAGAGTAAATTATCTGTTTAATTAGCATGTAAGTTATTTTATTAAAACAAAAAGACGAAGCAGCTCTTTAGCTCTTTGCTAGTTTAAAATAATACTTTTTTTTCTCGAAATATACACAATTTGCAATAGCGCTCTGATTTTCTGAGTAGCAAGAATAATTCTAATAAATGAATTAGGGTTATAAACTAAAACTAAGTTGCTTTTCAATTTTACTGTGGATGGCATCAACTTTTTGTACAAGTTCATGTCCTTTTGAACATTTTTGCTCGATGATGTGAACAGTATCAATCACATTAGTTTAATGAAGATGTACTTTTACTATTCTTATGTTTAATTCGTGGTTTCTTGAAATTATTTATGCTTTTATTTATCGGAACAGCGTAATCAATCAATTAATAAATCCTATAAACTATTTTTATGTAAGGTTGGGAAGATCATTGTGGATCTGACTCAAAATTCAAGGCGTTAAAAGAATTTACACAGCCTTAAACTGAGGCGAAGTTGACCAATTTATACACACAAACTTTTTTGCTGAACCTCATCCCAATGGTTGACTTAACTCCATTTTGCAGTAACTTATTTATTCTTCTTCTTCTTAACGTGCCTATTCCTTACTGGATGTTGGTTAAACACAACGCGATTTTAATTTTGTTAGCAGCAATACGGAATAATTCCCTGGTTGTAGTGTTATACCGTCCTCAGATTCTTCACCATAAGATCCTTTTCCGTCCCGGACCCCTCTTCTACCTACCCCTAAAGTATCAGTTGCAACAGTCTGTACTTGTCTGGATGTCTCATGTGACCCAAGTACTCCAAATTTCTCCTTTTAACAGTATTCACAACCTCTGCCTTTTAATCTCCTTAGGACCTCTTCGTTGGTGACATAGTCCTTCCAATGGATTCTAAGTATCTGTCTGTAAGTCCATATCTCGAAAGCATTTAGTTTTTTCGTTGTAGCCTCCGTTAGTGTCCAAGATTCTCCTCCGTACAGGAGCACCGGAAAAACATAGCACTTCACCAATCTAAGCTTTAGTTGGAGATTTATGCTAATCATTTGTTTTTTCAGGTCGCCGTGAAAATTTCGTGATGGATTTACCCGGCGTAGTGCCATACCTACAATTTACAAATGCCAATTGGAAGTACAAAACACACCCAAGCGACAAGTATTGCTTGGCCATGGACAACCATCAATGCAACTGGCCAAGAGGAAAAGTTGTGGGAGGATCCAGCGTGCTTAACGCGATGTTATACACGAGAGGAAATAGAAGAGACTACAACAACTGGGCTACGATGGGAAACACCGGTTGGTCGTACGAAGACATTTTACCTTATTTCAAGAAACTCGAAGACTTTACTGTCCCAGAATTTCAAGATCCTAAATACCACGGAAATGGCGGATATTTATCGGTCGGATATTCGTCATACCGGACCAAAATATCAGAAGCTGTTTTAAAAGCCGCAACACAGATGGGTTGGCCATACGTGGATTACGATGGAGCAACACAAACAGGAATATCCTACACACACGCTACGTTAAAAAACGGCATCAGAGCTAGTGCCAGTAGATCTTATCTCCATCCCATCAGAGATCGACAGAATTTTTTTATGAAAAAATACACCACAGTCACCAAAATCCTTATTGATTCCAACACCAAAGGCGCATACGGCGTTAATTTTGTAAACATGGGTAAATCTCACTCAGTAAGAGCTAAAAAGGAACTGATCCTATCAGCAGGCGCTATTAACTCTCCCCAGCTTCTAATGCTCTCGGGAATTGGCCCAAAAAAACACTTACAGAGAACGGGAATCCCAGTTATACAAAATCTTAAAGTAGGATATAACTTGATGGACCACATCGCCATAGGGGGTATCACATTCCTCATAAAGAAACCGTATTCATATACAATCGATAAGTTTATAAACGATCAAGAGCTACTTAAAGAATACCTTTTGCACCACCGAGGCCCTTTATCCCTATCTGGAGGTGTTGAGCTGTTGAGTTTCCACGACTTAAAAAATCCGAACGATACAGACGGGTGGCCGGATTTGGAATTCGTATTCTTTGCGGGATCTCTAGCTTCGGAAAGCATGATCTACAAAACTTTTGGCATGAAGGACAAAATATTCAATCAAATTTATAAGCCCCATCTTGGTGAGGAGTCCTTCATGGTTTATCCCATGTTACTGCGGCCGAAAAGTAAAGGAAGGCTTATGCTACGTGGAAGAGATTCTCGGTTGAAGCCATATCTCATCCCAAATTATTTAGACCATCCAGACGACATCGAGACTTTGGTACAAGGAGCCAGGCTACTGCTCAAGTTATCGGAACAACCAGCGATCCAAGAGCTAGGACCAACACTCTTACCGATGCCAGTTGCTGGTTGTAGCAATTACACGTTTAATTCTGATAAATATTGGGAGTGCATGGCGAGGCACTTTACTTTCACTATTTATCATCAAAGTGGGACTTGCAAGATGGGTCCAGCTAGTTATAAAGACGCTGTCGTTGACCCACGATTGCGGGTGCATGGAATAAAGAACTTAAGAGTTATAGACGCTTCTATAATGCCAGAGATTCCAGCAGGTCACACCAATGGCCCAACTTATACGATTGCAGAAAAAGGAGCTGATATGATAAAAGAAGACTGGGGATTTCTTTGATATTTAAAATTAGTTATTTATTGCTACCAACAAGCTTAACAAAAACAACCGATTATTGCTTTTTAATAAAAGTAAATTAGCGTCGGAAAATAAAATCTATTAAGACAAAAGTGATGTTTTGGTTTATCGATATGTTAAGAAAAATAATTTAAGATTTAATAAACACGACAATAGTCAATTTTATTCATCCTTCTAGATACAAACCAACTTAGGCTATAGAGGAGGGAACGCTGGCCGCTCAAGATTAAATGCAAAGATCTAAGCACACAATAATATTGAATTTAAAAAAATAAAAACGCTGAATGAAAACAATTATATAGGGTATTACATACAGCGATACGCAAAAGTATGGAAACAGACAAACATCTAAAGAATCATTAAAGATACTACAATAAAATTTTGTATATAAACTTTATCGCATTTTTCGGATTCGATGAAAATACCGAGGTTGTAATACGACTTCCGGTTCAATCGGAAACGGACTCAAATTTTGAAATTTTAAATGAAAGACCCTGTATATTTTTTGGGTTCCTCTGTTTTACTTCAAAAATGTATCAAGTTATACAGGTCTAAAGTCGACCGTTTTCGTAAAATTTACATTTTTATGAAAATTTTGAGCAATACAGCACCTTCAATTTTGTTAAACATTTAAGTTTTTTAAACAGACAGTTGAATATCGTTAAAAATTAGGTTGACAATAGATTAATAAACAGGTTGCGCTAGCTAAATTTTTAAAATATTATACAGGGTGTTTTTTACGCTTGGTCAAACTTGTGTAACTTTAAACATCGCTAACTCAATTTTCTTTAATACAATACCCTGTATGTTTTTACACAGTCCTAAAAAATATGCTTTTCCGACGACCACTATGTAAAGCGAGTAATTTCGCACGACTTACTACTACTGAAAATGACAAATTGCGCATGACACCGGAAATTGTGCACTTTGCACACAATTTCCTGCACTTTGCACACAATTTCCGCTACTTTACACACGCTAAACGCGCTGTCAAGCAAATCTAACCTCACAAATGTCAAGTGTCACCAACGTCAAAAAAATGTTATTTTCACAATTTTTTTGCAGAATTAATGATTATGTCTAAATGGTCGTCGGAAAAGCAAAGTGTACAACTCGTACTGAAAGAATATTTCACACTCGTATGACTGTCAACTGTCATACTCGTGTGAAATATTCAGCTTTCAGCACTAGTTGTACAATATACTATTATCGATCTGTCTAAAGCCTTCGATAGACTGCCATGGGAAGATATTAAAACAAAATTGAGTGGGAGAAGGATCATTAAACGCCATTAAGAGTTTATATAAGAGTAGTAGAAATTATGTGCGAAACTATAACAGCAGTTCCCAGGAATTTATAACAACAGTAGGAGTAAGACAAGGAGGCACATTAAGTCCACTGCTCTTTATAATTCTTATGGATAAAATAATTAAAGACTGTAAACCAAACACAAAGAAAACCTACTGGGGTTAGAATAAAATAAATCCAATAGCCTAAATAGAACTAGCCTTTGCAGATGATGTGGTGCTATAAGCTTAAAGCGAAAAGGACTTTCAACTCAATCTAGACTAGACGTATGGGCAGATACATTAAGTAGATATAATACGAATATTAATATAACAAACGCTATGGTTATAGCGAAAAATCATGAACCAGTTACAATTATGCTAGACCAAAAAAAAAAGAGCAGGTAGCGAATTTTAAATATTAAGAAACAATAATTGCAGAAAATAGTAAATTGGAGGAAGATCTGAATAATAGAATAGAGATAGCGACGAAATTTTACTACTACACTAATCAATGTTTGATAATTGAGAAGAAGAATAATAATAATAATAATAGGCTTTATTTAGTTATAAAAGAAACTATTTATACATCAATCTTTACAACTAATACTTCAAATTAAAATTGCAGTTTTACATGGGTCTTACAACCTTCTTTAAACGCATGCAGATTAACAGAATATTTTAATTCGTTTGGTAATTGATTAAATAATTTTAGCCCTTTGTAATAGAGCGAGTTCTGTGTACTACTTTTTTTACATTTAGGCATTCTAAAATGTTCTCTTTGTCTTGTTTCATAATCATGCTGTTCATTGTTGTATATCAGATATTTACTCATATATCCTGGCATCATATTGTTTATACATTTATATATTAGAACCAAAACGTTATACACTGTATTTTGCCATATATTAAGGAACCCCAACTTATTATGCATATATTCAATTTTAGTTAATTTAGAACACTGTAATATGATACGCAAAGCTCTGTTTTGCTACTTTTGTAATTTTTTCAGATCCCCCTCATTACTTAGAAATATTATGCTACTGCAATAATTAAAGTATGGTTCTATTATTGTATGATAGACCAATATCCTAGCTTCAAAGTTTAATTTATTCGATATTCTCCCAAAATAACTAATTTTTGCACCAACTTTTTTTACAATATAATCTATGTTCTTTTTAAATTTTAGATGATTATCTATAATTACCCCTAGGTATTTAAACTCTTCAACTATCTCTACTTTATTATTATCTATTGACATATTGCTGAATTGTGTACTACCTATTACCATGCATTTTGTTTTAGAAGAAGATATCAAAAGAAACGAAGACGCGAGTTTTTAATGCAGTGTACGTACCCATTCTCACGAACAGTTCAGAAACTTGGACATAAACACAGGAAATGAGATTTTTGAGAAGAATAGAGGAATGTAGACTGATAAAAATACAGGAATACCAGAATAAAATGGGAAAAAGAAGTGAGACAGAGACTAGACGAAAAAGGAGTCAGCTGGAGATGTGCCACAATTATCCAACGATAGGCAGGAGTGGAGAAACTTAATACAGAAATAGTAAAGCATACCTCGACACCGAAATGTACACGAGGAACCGATTAAGAAGAAGAAGATATGTTTGTACATAGTTTTGTATACAATTTGATTGTCTTTCAACAACAATAACCATGTTTTATACCTTAAACTGCTATTTTTTGAAATATCGCGATTTTATTGTAAATTATTGGGGTAACATATTATTTTAGAGTAGGCTATGAACTTGGAAAGCAGTAATATTGGAAAAATTGAAAGACAAAATCAAGAAAGATTTAATTTTATCTTTTCCTTATTCATTTTAATGCATTTAAAAAAATATAAGCTTGATAGGACCTTAATAATTAATTAAATTAACAGACAAATACTGTCAAAATTTACGTTTAATGGGAATCACGGCCTTTGAGATTTAAAAAATTATCAAATTTTAAATTAATATCTTAAACTAAACATCGTACCATTCGTTTAAAACTAGTAGGTACCGTGATGCGCGATAATTTTATGTTTCTATTGGTATCATTACATTTCGTATAAGTTGAATGAACGAGCATGAAAACGTTTAAAACAATGTTAAACTCCCATGCGAGCTTGCAAGTGGACACTCGGGACAACACTTGATTTTATATACGTATAGCAGTTTCATAGAGCAATTAAATGTTTTTCTAGTATTTAATTTTTTCTCTTAAAAATTTGCTTCGATGATACCTCCTAATGATGAATTTTATTACTTTTTCCTTGGAAAACTTCTTAACAAAGAGCGCAGCGTACAGTCACGTAATTTTAGCTAAATCAACTGAAACTGTAGCAGTTAAAATAAACAATACTGAATGAAGTTACAATTTGATAAATGTAGAAGCCGTTTTTAAGACATGCTTTTTAAATATTTTCTGATCGTTAATATCAAACAATTGTACAGCCACTGCGCCAAACAAATAGCGTTTTTCATACAATATGGAATTTGGACCTATAAACCTTAGGTCAATAATAAAAAAGGAATCATAATAGTTTCAAGAAATGTTGCCGCAGTAAAAACGCTCGACTATAGATGCGAAATTGAAAACACCAATTTAATTGCCGTGGCAATAAAAATTAACATTAAACATTTTACGTCTCGCGGTAATACATCCACAACTCCTATAGGTCGGCCTGAATTTTTTTTATAAGCCTTCCTAAAACCAGTCTTCAGTAAGGAAATCGGAGGGGTAAAATATGATGCGAGTGGAATTTAGCATCGGAATGTTATATAGAGCTGTGGGGGGTAGTCACTGACCACAAAAGTACAAAGTTTTCAAATGGTAAGTTTAGCTATTTAACCCTTAACCGCCCAGTAAGCTTTTGTAACGTAACTGCCCAGTAGTGTCCAATGCACACGCATCCGAAAATCTTTATTTTATTACACGTAATAAACTTTATTATTTATTAAAACAATTGACACAAATTATGCTTTTTTGGAATGTTCTGAACAGACATTTTGATTGCATTCATTGCAACACTGTTTTGTGTTGTGTGTATGGCACCGCTTTTTTTAACCATAAATTCATATTTTTTTTTTTTGACTGAAACTTGTTGACTGGACCCTGCAACATTCTTCACAGCTTAAATGTGGTGTTTAGCTAACCCTTTTTGTCCTTGTTTCTGTGTATGAGGCGTTACCAATTTTTTAAAAATGTGACGGTTTCGTATGTGGCAAGAAAAAACCGTGCTGTTATTTTTTTGTCTACTATGCACCATACCAATCCAGTAGATATCGCAAACAAAAATAAATCTGATGTAAATCTATATTATAACGAGACAAAAGGCGGCGTCGATACGCTAGATCAAACGGTGCATGAGTAGGTATACAGTTCGACGCAAAACAAATAGGTGGCCAATAGCAATTTTTCAAAATATTATTGATGTTGCTGGCGTTGCATCATTAATTTTATGGAAATATTTACATCTCACTTGGAATCAGCGAAAAGCAAATTCCAAAACAAAACTCTTTTTACGAGATAATGCAACCCAATTGGTAACGCCTCATATACAGAGAAATGACAAAAAGGGTTAACTAAACACCACATTGAAGCTGTGAAGAATGTTGCAGGGCCGAGTCAACAAGTTTCAGTCCAAAAAAAAAGATGAATCTGTTGTAAAAAAAAAAAAAACGGTGCCATATTTGCCCGTCGAAAATATCTAGAAACACAAAACAGTGTTGCTATAAATGCAATCAAAATGTCTGTTCGGAACATTCCAAAAAAGGCATTATTGGTGTCAGTTGTTTTAATAAATAATAATGTTTATTACGTCAAAACAAATTGGAGGGAATCCACAATTAACCGCGATTCCAACGTCAAATTGTATTGCATCCACCAATAGCCAACAAATTTAGAACATAATATACACTAAGTAACCTATGCACTATTTTAATTCTATCAATTATTGCATGTTTAGCCATCAATTAGCATTAAAGAGTAATAACTCAAGAAATATTAGTTTTAGACATTGAACATCTTAAATGTTTTTTAAAGGCAATTAAATTATCTTCCAGGAAAAGTAAATAAATACAGGTTGTTCCATTGACTTTTTAACAAAAGATTCGAATTATTTGACAGTTTTTTTTCTTCTCTATATTGAAATATTGTTACTAGTCTAGGGAAACTAACCTACAATGTTATTCTAAAATTCTCAAAGACTAGGTACTTTTCCAAGATGTCCCCATTGGTGTTTCTTGGTTTCTAACATAAAACACAAGTTTGTCGTGTTATGCACAGGTTCACTATGCTCTGCTTTAGCACTGTATCGCGATACACACTACACCAGTACACTTTTTTTAAAACGCAAAATATAAATACCTTGTTAAAGATGTGTAAACGACAAAAAACACTAAGAAATCCTCTAAAACAGGTAACTTTTGTCTTTTGTCCCATACAATCGACCTACAATCAAATTTTAAACAAACTGTAGATTATCTATTACTATTAATATTATACAGGGTGTTTCTTAAATATTGGGCAAAATTTAGGAGGTGATTCCTTATCGAATATTAAGGGGGGTCTTTCATATAATTTTTTTTCCTAAGACGTCTCCTGTCGGAGTTACACCCCCCTAAAGGGAAGCGGTAAAATTGGGTTTTTATTTTATTTCTCAAATTTGGATAAAAGTAGGAGAATGATATTTGGTAGATGTTTTATACTTATTAAAAGGTTTCTCATAGTAATATTTTTAATCATCTCCCACCTTCACAGGGGGCTGAAAGCTGCGACCTCTGTTGGTTTTTTATCAGAACTTTTTGGTGGGTTGAAATTTTGCTCGGTTCATTTAGAAACTTTTTTATTCTTTAATTTTTCTCGTAAACCCTACAGTTTTTGAGTAAACAATAAAATAAGTAAACGTGCACCATTAAAAATATTCCAAAATAAAACGATTCGTTTTGGTGGTAGCCAATATATTCATATTGGGTATGAAGATTTTCCTAAGAGTTGCAATACACAAACAATAATGTAAAAAATAATCCTAGGTATCAATTAAGGTTTCTCCGCTCTGTGCACGTAATCCGGCATAACAAAAACAAATTTTAAAAACATCCTATTGTTTTCATGGCAACAGCGACTTGCAGCAAAAACTAATTTGTTCATCATTACAGTCGCAATTACAAAAAAAAAACTGTTACTGCAATTACCGAAATATATCTATTTTTACCCAACATAACATGACAAACGTTTTTGGTATTTCTTTAACATGTTTAGTGGTTAAAATTTTCTGTTAGGTCATGAACTACTTGGAAAGGTATTTAATGCTGTCAATTGCATTTCAAATAACGACACAACAATTGCTGGAATCGATATTTGATTACATCAAGGAGGGCGGTAAACAATACCGGTTGGAACCAGAGGACAGCAAGGCCCTTCTGTCGGAATATGATTTTATTATAGTAGGAGCTGGAACTGCAGGCTGTGTGGTGGCCAATCGACTTTCAGAAAACAGTAACTGGACGGTTCTTTTAATCGAAGCAGGTATTTAAAATTTAAATGGAATTTTAATACAAACCAAAGTAAAAACTTGACCATTTTTCTGTTTCCGGGGCTCGAGACTTTAAGATTCTACGAATTTTTATTTTTCCAAGACATTGCTTCAACTTTAATGATTTTCTAAAAGATGAAGGATTCTAAATATTAAATTTAGTAGGAAGTTTATCAATTATGTAATTGTTGAAATCGAAATTTTTATTTCAATCACAATATTTATACAGGGTGCCCATTTTTCTAACCTTTTGTATGGGTAACTCTGTTAATATTAAAGATACAAAAACGTTTTACTTAGCAAATTTGTGCAGAATTTAAAGGGAAATCTGATGCCATTTTCAAATTTGACCTACGTCATCAACTTTTTGAAATATTTTGAAAAAAGGTTGATTTTTTTCAAACTTGAATAATTCCGTAAGCATATGAGCTAGAACAAAAATAAAAATTGGCTTTTACAGATGCTTTTACGTAGATTTCAAATATGTTAACGAAATTTTCATAGCATTCTTGATTTCCCAGTTATAACACAAACTTGCATTTTTTTAAACGGAAGTCATAGTTGGCTGTGGCCTCTAATGCCCCAATTTTTTATTTAGTCCAAAAATTCAGTATAGGGAAAGAAAAATACGAGAAATACGAATATGCAATCAGAAATTCAATTAGGTCAAGTTCATAGCTTGTACAGGTAAAAACAGGTAAACTGCCTATAGGCGGGTTTGAGCAGTTGGGGAAGAAATCAGAAGGCTGATGTGATTTGCAAAAATATATTATTGTTGTACAAAAATGAATAAAAAAACATTGTTAACGAATACAGTTATATGGAAAAAGAGTATATACATTATCAGCGTTGATGGAACCGCAAAAAGCATGTTTTTGAGGCGGAATTGCAAAGATTCAAATTACACTTTGTGCAATAAGCTTGAGTTTTTGATTTGCATCCCGGAAATTTGCATGTCTTTTTGCCAGACCGGTCGTGAAAAGCACACCAAAATCAATAATCCGATTAGGCGTTCGAGAACAGTCATATACGCGATTATATTTTTATAGCCTACTAATAATCTTTTTGCAAAAATGCAATTTCGGGCCAAACCAGAAGTGCAATTTATTTCAAAATCAATATCGTTCTTCCGAGAATGGATCCTAACATACTTCCCAAATTTGAGATGTAGAGGACCCCAAAATCATAAATCATAATCTCAACACTTTCCTAACACAGTTCATTTCAGAAGGAAAAAACAAACTACCGACTGCTCAGGTCCGCCTAAAGGCGGCCTCACTAAATTCGTATAGTTAGTAAGGTAAATTTATCGGAAATGGCAAATTTACAATACTGTTTGGTAAAGAACAAGTTTTTGTACTTGCCTATAATTTTTTTAATTTTCTGTGATCAAAATAGATGTTTTTAATCTTTTACAAACTATTGCACTTCTTGCAATACAATTTATAACATTATTTTGCTGTCAATTTTCATTTTCTATTGGCGAGGAGATCGAACGAAGCGCGCTATGTTACAGCGAAACTACCCGATCCTAGATTAACTCTTCGACTATAGGCAGGGCTGAGCATTAACGCTATACAAAATTTACCTATACATAATATGGTGCATCAGATATAACCTGCCTATAGGCGGGCAAGGGAGTTAGAGGGTTAAAAAGGTTTTTTTTTCTCGTTTCAATGATATAAGGTTTGTTATACTTTTCCCTTGCAGTTTCTTTTAAATAACCAAAAATCATTTCAGTCATAATTTTTTTTTTTTTTAGTATAATCGAATGTTACATAAAAATATCTAAAAATAATCTTCATAATCTATATTTACTACAATAACGAAGATATGACACATTATTAATGTAATAAAAAAACACCTTTTATTCGATAACTCGAAAACCGAAAATGATAGAATACTTTTGAAAACGGTACTGAGTTTGTCTGATAATTTAACCGTTTCTTTATCTTGAATATTAAGCGAGATACGCACGTAATACCATCGAATTTGGACCACCCTGTACAGTGTACACATGTCGAAATATTCCGGTTTGTTACACATATCTCATGTTTAAAATTTCATGTCTAAAATCCAAACTAAAGAAAAAAATGGGGTGTACCAGAACTCATTTACACCCGGTATATGTAATTACTTACCAACTTTTTCTTCACACATGACTTATGTTATTAGGAATGACGATTGGTTCTTACCTGCAAAAACAAAATTTAATTATAATCTTGCATACTACATAACAATAATTTATAAAAACAAGCAAACTGACATAATTATGCAGTATAAAATTAATAAAATTTGAACTGGCAGAAAAACGCTTACATAATGTTTGGTTAAAAACAAGTTCAATTAAAAACAAATTACTAATAATGTCTTAACAACGGTATTCTTCGCTAGTTTTTCACGGCCTGCTACATACGTAAATGGCTGATAAAGAAATAAAATCTTTACAGCCTTTCACTCGTTAAAAATTTACCACTCATACAATGTATCGGATAATTTCTGATCATACACAGTAGTGTGGTATTCAAATGATATTTGTTGATTAAGATTTTTTTGTTTTCCACTTTCCACGGCACGCTTGAAAATTTTGTGAAACCTAACCTATTTTAGTTAAACTTTTATTTTTTATTTCTTATTAGTTTAGCACAAAAATCAACTTATGATTACATCATTGAATTCAGAAGAAAAATGTCTACCAGGATTGGAAAAAAAATTGATAATCGTTTGACATTTAAGGTTGACTTGAAAAAAATTGAAATCCAATTCAGTTTATAGTATTTGAGGAGCCATTTCATTTACTTTTTTGTTCACCAAAATCGGACCACAAACAACGGAGTTACAGCTTGAGGCGTTTTATGTGTGACTCCCTGTATAATCAAAAGTTCTCTCCATTGCGAACATCGTTCACTAGTGACAATCGATTGCGGTGGGGTGCTTTTTTGAAATCATAATAATTTGCTTTATAAGAAATAATACATCGATGCAACTTTAAAAGATGATAACATAATTTCAAATTTCAATCATGTTTCTAAATTTACATTGTTGTTTCAGAATGGTTAATAATTAAATAACAAAAATGCCTGTAAAAGTTGCGTTCCTGAATGTAAAAATAATTACAAAGGAAGTAGTTACACACCATCGTTTAATTATTATACAGGGTGTCCCAATTAATTATACACCGCCAAAAAGTAGGTGCATATTTCTGAGTGAAAATGATGACCATTTGTCAAATATTTTGTTATCCGGAAATTCTTCCTTTCAAAGTTAGAGACTTCCAAAGTTGCAAGAAAAAAAATTAAAAAATCGATTACGTCCTAGCCGTTTAAGCTAGAGCTATCAAACTTGGCCGAAATGTTTAGGTGTTCCCCAATCCCCATTGACTTTGTCTTATAATTAGAAAGAAAACACGTAATTGGAAGTATGATTTATAGTCAGGTCATCCGCTTACCATCTTCAGAATTTTTTTCTCTGGAATAAAATTGAAAATTTCATTCGTCCCTCTTTGTTTTTTGCTGTAAACGTGGCCGTTTTCGAGAAAATTAGCGCTAAAGATGCATCGACAAACTCTGTTTATACACCTCAAATATTTTTTTTACTAAACTTAGTTGGCTAATGTCATGCTTGACTTAAGGCCTGGCACACACAGAGCGTTTTCTGTCGCGCGACTTGAGTCGCGCGTTTGTGAAGTACTAGCAATTGCATGTACGCGTACACACATACGACGACCAAAGTCGCGCGACTATTTGTGTACGCGTACATGCAATTGCTAGTACTTCACAAGCTAGGACGTAATTGACGTTTGATTTTTTTTTGCAACTTTGGAGGTCTCTAACTTTGAAAGGAAGCAGTTTCGGATAACAAAATATTTCATAAATGGTCATTATTTTCACTCAGGAATATGCAGCTACTTTTTGGCGGTGTATAATTGGGACAGCCTGTATATTAAAATATGTATAAAACTTGTTTTTATAAATTATAAATAAAATATATTAAAAAAATAGTAATTTACTTTAGATATATTCTATAGCCAGGCATATAGTATTATAGCGACTTATGCTCGGCATCGGCTTTTATTCCCACAACTCAAAAATTCAATGAGTTGGCCCGCTAGTATAACGATGGCCCCGAAAATATCTGTCAGATCAATATCTCCAAATCGATAAAAAAATACATTCCTGGTTTTTACCCTTCCTTTACATTTGGTTTTCGATAACTTTATTAGTTTCCAAAAACTTAATTATTGTCTAATATTTTTGATTCTTAAATATTTACTTCATAAAAACAACCACACTGCGAAAAAAATTAACAACTGCGAATCGTGCATAATTATTCTTACGTCGTTTTACAGGCAGAAATGCAAATTACGCGATGGACGTGCCGATATTTTCCAACTATCTACCATTTTTGGGAACCACATGGAACTACCAAACCCAACCGAACAACAAATTTTGCGTCGGCAAAGACCAATTTAAATGCAGATGGCCGCGCGGAAAAGTCGTGGGAGGCGGCAGCGCGATAGACTGGATGATTTACTCCAGAGGTAACTACAGGACGTACGACAACTGGGCGAAATCGGGCAACGAAGGATGGTCCTACCACGAAATCCTCAAATACTTCAAAAAGATCGAAGACTTCAACATACCGTCACGCCGGTACTCGAAATACCACGGCAAAGATGGGTATTTACCGATAACCGAAACGCCGCACCACACGCCAATCGCCGAAGCGACGTTGCAAGCCGGATTAGAATCAGGATTGAAATACGTCGATTATAACGGACCGACCCAAACCGGCATATCGTATGTGCAGGTTACCATGAAAAACGGCACGAGAATCAGCGCGGCGAAAGCTTATCTTCAACCGCTGAAAGCGCGCGGGAATTTTCACATCAAGAAGTTCAGCACCGTCTCAAAAATACTTATAGATCCATCCACAAAGCAAACACTCGGTGTTGTCATAAACAACAAAGGCAGGACGATCAAAATTAGGGCAAAAAAAGAAGTGATAGTGTCAGCAGGCGCGATTAATTCACCTCAACTACTAATGTTGTCCGGGATAGGCCCAAAGAGACACCTCTCGAACATGCGCATACCCACCATGAGCAACCTCAAAGTTGGTTACAACTTGATTGACCACGTAGCGTCCATGGTTACGATCACAATAAACCAACCTTACACAGTGAACGTCGACAGATTGACCACCTTGAACTCCCTAATCAATTTTTTCAAGTATCGCAAGGGACCTTTGACACTACCAGCCGCTTGTGAGGTAATAAGTTTACACGATTCGAAGAACCAAAACGACCCGAACGGATTTCCAGACGTGGAGTTGCTTTTTATAGGGGGTTCGATTGCATCCGATGACATTTTGAGGAGGACGTACGGTATTGACGATCGAGTGTATGATGCCGTTTACAAGCCGATTGTTAAAGGCAATTCCATCTCGGTTATTCCGATAGCTCTGCGGCCTAAGAGCAGAGGAAGGATTCTGCTTGGAAGCGCGGATTATACGGCCAAGCCGCTAATTTACCCGAATTACTTCAGTGATAAAGAAGACCTTGACGCTTTGCTGGAAGGTAGGTTAATATCTTGACAAGGCATGTAAACCCAAAGATTTTTCCAAATTTCACCACCAGGTATTTCGTCCTTTTATTGCGTCTTTCCAATTGTTAATTTATTTAAGACTAAGGCAAGGCTTCTTTTTTGGGTTTTTTTCTTTTGCTGTTGTTTACCGTCTCCTTCAATAAATTGGTCCCCGTCTTTTAACATCGCGTCACATTTCTTACTTACTTCACTTAATCAATGTCGCCTACCTACCCTCACGGGTATCAGGCATTGGGTGGAGTTGAGTTTTCATTTTTCATTTGTTGGGAGTCTTCCATATCTTCCTCCATCCTCTTCAGCTTTGAGTCTTATTCCCTACAATGTAGGGCCTACATCCTCCCATTTTATTCCTCCTTTATCCAGTACTTATTTTACTCTTTCCTACCACCTTTCCTTGGTCTGCCTCTCATTTTATTTTTGGTACTTCTCGCTTCAAACCAGGGCTCGAAACCGAAAAAAATTTTGGTTAACGGTTAACCGAAATCGAGAACTTTATTTTTATAACGGTTTTTGTTGAAATTTTATTCGTAAAAAACCGGTTTAGAAAAAACCGGTTAAATTAACCGGTTTTTAAAATTATTTAGATCAGGAAAACAAAGTATGAAAGGATATTATTTATTTATAATTTTATAATAAATGTGCAATCAAGAGTTCAGTAATGACTTTTGGTAAACTAATCGCATTTACTACAGATTTTGTATTTTTCATCGTCATTTTTATTAAAAAAAAGACGTTAAAAAAAACGGTTTTTTATTATTTTGGTTAAAGGTTACCGTTTTTTGTGCCTTTAAAAATAACGGTTTTGGTTTCGGTTAAAAATCACTTTTTCTGACAAAAAATAACGGTTAACCGGTTTTTTAAACCGGTTTAAAAAACCGGTTTCATGCCCTGCTTCAAACAATTTTCTTGTTAACCTTATGTTGTCCATACGTTTTATATGTACGAACCAGGGGTTTGGAGCGGAGATCGGAGCTAGAGCACGGAGTAGTGGAGCAATGTGTTTTTGCCCGAAGCAGGAGCGGAGCCCGGAGCAAATAATTTTTTTCTTTTTTTCCACGTTTGAAGATCAATAATATGTTTTTTCAAACATTTATTTAACTTCACTCGTTAGGGCCATATATTGTTCTTTTTGGCCAACTTCTACATATCCGATAAAATTTAAAAAAATTTTGTTAAACCTTTTTTTTTTAATCAAAAAACTTTTTTGGAGCGGAGCTGGAGCAGGTAATTTGATGCCGGAGCGGAGCTGGAGCGGAGCAATTAAAAAATTGGACTGCTTCAAACCCCTGGTACGAACCATCGTAGTATTCCTTCTATTTTATTTCTTATCGGTTTCACTTCCAAATTTTCTCTGTGTTGTATTTCTAATTTTGTTCGATTTGGTTTTATTTTCAATTTTTCTCAGGAATCTCATCTCGGTTGCTTCCAACGCCTTTTTGTATTTTTCTGTTGTAGTCCATGTCCCAGAGGCACATGTTAGCACAGTGGTGACTACTTTTTTATGTATTTTTATTTTTACTTCATCGGGGATTTCTTTTTTCCGTGTTACTGAATAATCTTCATCATTTTTTTTCCTCTGATTTCTTCATCGATTTTTCCGTCTTCTGTTACCATCGATCCTAAATATTTAAATTTTTCTATTTCGATAACAAATAGAGCAGTAAATAAACGTTAATAGATAATGTTTTACACTTATTTTTCAGTCTGTCATGTGAAAATTATTTTTACAACATGATTTTTAAGAACTCCTCTTAAAATTATACTTGACCATACTTACATTTATCATCTGACAAAAAAACAAACTTTCGACAACATTTTTACAACTTCAACAAGTGCCTTAAAAGTAGTTGTTAAAAACACAAAATTTTACTAACACATTCGGTTTAGGTGTGGCGAAATAAATTAGCAAAACGTTTTTACAATTTACAGAAATACAAGGACATATTACTTTATATACCATAATTAGTAAGCATTAAAAAACAAACAAAAAACTTTTGTTGATGAATGAGGTAGCAACTGTTTTTAAATTAAATCAGTTTATTTTTATTTTCAAAAATCTAGATAGCTTTAAAAAATTACTAGTTTAATAAAATCACATTTTTACCTATAATTTATCTTCAAAGCACCAATACCTCAAGAAATATTAGTTCCAGACATAAAACAACCGAAACGTATAAATGTACAGGGTGTTATATAAAAAAATATCCCTTATTTATGTATAAAATTAGCTAAACGGACGAAACAAACTGTGTATTATTTTAAAAGCTTAACTATACAGAAAATACCAGGGACGTCGAGGGGGGAGGGAATTTTGCCCCCGACCCGGAATTCACAGGGGCCCGGAAATCATCCCACAATTTATTTTTTAGTAAATACATTTTCAAATAATTTATTTACTTCAGTTCAGGCCCATGTAAACTTTTCTGACGATATATTATTTGTCAAATATTAAAAACGAGAAAATAATTTGGGCTTGGCCTGTTTTGTTCTGTTCTGTGTAAATAAATAAATACATAAATAAATAAATACATAAATAAATAAATACATAAATAAATAAATACATAAATAAATAAATACATAAATAAATAAATAAATATCTGTTTTTATTAATAACTTAAAAAATCAAGAAATGCGCTATGATTTGAGAAGTTTTATAACTAAATCTATGCGAACCGTTTTTACAGGGCTTCGTTTTGCGCGTTTTTCTCCGGGACCTTTCAAGATTTTTTCAAAAACTTTGCACCAATTTACTTGCAAAGGATGCGCGCATTGGTGAATAGAAGAATTTCGATTTTATCTCTGACGGTTTCATAGCCAACGCGATCGCAAAATTTACCTTTATTATTTAACTTTTCAGTTTTTCCCATTTTTTCCGAAGGAAATGGCCAGTGGCACGTATAACTCTGCAAAACATTTAGTTTTGATGTTCTTGATGCAATAAACACAACATATCGTAACCCTCCCTTGTAAGTTAGTTATGTTTCATAGCTAACTTAGAATTATACTGATAAAATCCGGTTTTTCTTGATTTTCCGAGTTATTTATTTAAATAGATATAACAAGTGAAATGTCATTAGAAAGAAGAACATAAATAAATAAAATGGCTTAACACCCCTTGTAGGGTTGCGACGCATTCTTGCTTTCAAGATCCGCTTTGTGGGGTGGATCACTCCCCGTCACTTCATTGTTTTCATACTTATTTTTCTCCACTGTTCCCTGTCCTTGGTTTTTTCCTTCCATCTGACGATTCCCATCCTGCGCAAATCCTCTTCCACTACCTTCAACCATCTAGTCAACCTTCCTCGTCTTCTCCTACCGCCTGGTTCCCATTGTAGCATTGATAGTGTTATTTCATTTGTTCTCATTCTCCATACATGCCCCAGCCACTTTATTCTCTGCATCTTTATTCTTTTTACTATGACTTCACCCTTCAATTCCCTCATTATTTCGTGGTTCATGTATTGCCTACATTCGCTGTCATTAACTTTTATTAGTCCTAGTATCGTTCTCATTATTTTCCGTTCCACTATTCTTAACTCCTCCTCTTGCCTTTTCGTCATTGTCATTGTTTCTGCTCCATACATCACCACCGGCCTTATTATTGTTTTGTAGATGTTAATTTTTGTGTTCCTTGTAAGGAGTTTGCTTTTTAATATCTTCTTATTGGCATAGTACGCCCTGTTAACTGCTATCATTTTTTCGTTTATTTCCGCTCTTCTTTCTCCATTACTACTGATCGTGATCCCCAAGTATTTAAATCTGTCCACCTCTTCAAATTCAAAATCCCCTATTTTTATCCTTCCGTTTCCACACTGTTTTCCATATCTCACAATTTTTGTTTTGCTGTTATTGATTTTCAAACCCATCTTTTCACTTTCTACGGTTAGCTCCGAGAGCATTGTTTCCATTATCCTTCTATTCTTCGTTATAATGACAATGTCGTCCGCGTGTGCAATCATTTGACCCCCCTCCCGCAAAGAAGAACATGGCTAACTTAAAATAATATTAATAAAATAGAATTTTTCTTGATTTTCTAAGTTATGTGCAGTTATAGACATGACATTTAATATATCGCTAGAAAGAGGAAAAAAAGCACATGGAACTATTCCAAAGCCAACTTGATGACCCATAAGAAAAAATGAAGTTAGGGGTAATATCTCAAAAATCAAAAGTGATAAAAAAATATCTAAGATAATAGTTAGTACATAAAAAAGTACCTTCAGAAGGTACAAATAAAATTGATTTAATGATTACGACAAAAAAATTATGAGAGAAAAAAGAAATTCGACATTTTCATATTTTTTGCTACTTATAACATCTGAAGCACGAGCAATTTTGTACTTTTAAAAATTGATTGTGGCTCCTCTCATACTTAGAAATAATTCATCAGATAAAACAAACCTGTAACTCTTATAATAAGCGAGATCCCCTTCCTGGAAATGTTATCTGGGACACCCTGTATACTTTATATGTATATGTCCGATTACTTATTCTTTTATTTCATTTACAGGCATACAAATTTTAAAAAATTTCACAACCCAGCCATCACTTCAGCGACTCGAGGCGAAGATACACGAAATACCTTTACCACAGTGCAGCAATTTCCTGTACGATTCAAGAGATTATTGGGAATGCGTCGTACGGCACTACACCATAACGATGCACCACCAATGCGGAACGTGCAAAATGGGACCTAAAAGTGATAAGAGTGCCGTGGTCGATCCGAGATTACGAGTACACGGCATAGCAGGCCTGAGAGTGATAGATGCGTCGATTATACCGGAAATACCCACTTCTCATCCCAACGCCCCCACGTATATGATAGCTGAAAAGGGATCAGATATGATCAAGGAAGACTGGGGATATTTATGAGTAGGATGACGCACGAAAAATTCCAACACAAAGGCTTAATAAGCGAACGCCAAATAGAAAGTGATGAATAAGAAAAGTAGATACAGTCAGCGTCAAGTCTAGTGGCGAGCGGTGAGGGTGCGCACCAAAAACAATTGGAACTGAACACACCTACTTACTTAGTTGTATTGGTATAATCGCCAATGGTTTTAAGATCCGTGGAACATATTGTAGCGTCTGCTGCGCAAAAACACCCCTACCGCTCGCCATTAGACTTGACGCGGACTATATTAAGTATTTATTTTCTTGATTATTTCCCTCATTGCTCATTAGAGTTACTGCGTTTTTTAACTTAAGCCAATAGGAGCGCTATTTGGTGACGATAATAGGAGTTAACATCGTAGGTATTATGTGATCGTAGAAAAAGTAAGCTAGATAACACGAGTTGTAAAGCAATTACGCACTCGTGGAAATACGTACTCGCCGCTACGCGGCTCCTTGCGCAACTTTTCCACTCTTGTTATGTAATAATGTTTCCTATGTAACGTCTGTTTTATAATATACTATTTTTTCGATTAAGAAAATCGTATACGATTTTTTAGTACGGTGTCAATCAAAAATTAAAAATCTTGAACGAAAAATTCGTACGAAATTACTACCTGCGCTAAATCCGTCCAATTTTAGCATGCGCGCAGACGTATTCTACTGTAACTGTATCTGACCGCATGTTATTTGTGGGTTAGGTTAACTGAAACAATCAAACGATGTTAAACACTACTTATTACCGTTATCGTTATCCCTCACAATTTATTTTGTAGGAATAAATATGTAGAATGGAACAACCGTTAAATATACGTTAAATTTGAAAATGATTCGCTTTCTGTTCTGTAATCAAATTGAACATTTGACATGGTTACTCAAGGTGCCAACAAAATATGATAAAAGTTACTAAAAAGTTTTCGTACCAAAAAATAGTACAATGTAAATGGTTCATATTTTCCATGCTAAATTCTTGAACGAAATTTTTGTATTAAAAATCGTATACGATTTTCTTAAACGAAAAAATAGTACTTATAGTATAAAACAGACTTAACCCTTTACTGCATTTTGATGCACATATGCAACAGCAAACAAAATATACAAATAAAATTCATTGAATGCGTTAAATCGTTGAAAACACCTTGTAGCATATTTGCAACATATTCTGATTGGTGTTTAGTTAGTTACTATACAGTCGATGGCTGTACAAATTGTTCTGCAACTGTAAGTTGCTAGCGAAATCGCACGTGTATAGTTTTTGTTATTTGACAACTTTTACATTCAAAAATTTATTTTAAATCTGTGTATTTCCGACCGGAAAAAAATACTATCAGGTAATGTACACCTTTAATGGTTTATTTTCAATTTTGTCAATTATAACGGAGCTGTAATGAAATAATTATAGCAATATTTTGTTGTGTTGCAAATGTGCATCATTTTGTAAATTCGGTATATATTTTAAGTATATATAAAATACAATGATGCATATGTGCTACACATATACCTATTGCTCTGTAGATGAAATCGTTTGTTTTACCTTTATTTTATTAAACTGTGTTAAAAAATAGTTCTAGTGATATTCAAATTTTTAAAATGTGCATCATTTCATATTTTAAGTTGCACATGTGCATCATTTTGAATTTTGAGTTCCATAGTTTATAATATCCAAAACACAAAATGATGCATATGTGCATCACTGTAATAATTAGCAATAATTAACAAATTAGCAACAATTAATTTTTTTCATTATTTTTTTTTAAATTCTACACATAAAATTTGATAATATATAATTTTTTTACCAAAAACAAAAAATTTGCGCAGTAAAGGGTTAACATTCGTATATTTGTAAGGAATCTCTTGAAGTATCCTATAAGTTAATTATTAAACACTACCAATAAAGTACATCTTGAATTCATTATTCAGTTTTTGAGTTTTTATGTACATCATATTACAACAGAAAAGCGGTTTATTTTTCACACCAAGCACAGAGATTTTTGCAATTTGTTTGCTTAAACTTTGCCAGTTTTACGATATTGTGTCGCAGTTGTTTATTCAATCTAAATTAAAACGACTTCACCGAGTGCACCAACGCTATTTAATTGTGGCTTTATTACTTTCAAGTGTTAATGGCAATTGCAAACAACTTACTGGTGTCTGCATTTCAAGGTATCGATTGCATTAAAAGAGCTACAGTCAAACAAAAAGTGAATTTTTATAAACAACTAACTTGTATATGGCATTCCAACCCCAGCAGAAATATTAACAGTTTTTTTTTTTTTTAATAAAGATTATAGAAGATAACAGCAAAGTCAAAATGAATAAAGGAGAAAAGGATAACACATGCGGCCAAAGTTACAAGAAATTGGTTTCATTTAAAAAAAAATGAAAGTTACCTATAGAATTGCTTTCGCAATTCCCCGACTTAGTTTGGATGGAAGAGTTACATGAACTTTTTGGGCATATTACATTCTGTATATTTAATAACCTTAAACTCAGGCTTACTAACGATCAAAACGCAGTTATATCTCAGTAAAAACTAAATGATATAATGCCAGTGTTATTTACAACTATCGTCATAAACATTTATAAACCAATTTTAAAAACAATAAACATTTTCGACAAAACCAAAGTCACCTTCAACGAAATTATTTTAATACAACTTAACCAGTTTCGCCGAAAAGTGTTAAACAATAATTAAAAAACAGAGAAACGTAAAAACATATGTCCATGACTGGGCATAAAATTGCGTTCACTTTAAACTTCGTTTCTTAATATATTTATACCAATTATTTATTTATATATGTTATATATAGCTCTAAGTATATTTGCTTAGCTTCTAAACTGTTTTTATAGCAAAGAATGTAGCATCTCAACATGTAAAATTTTTCATTATTTTAAATGTAGCCATAATTATACGATTTCTACAAAAACTATCGGGTTACACAACAATAATATGAAATTCTAATAAATGATACCGCACAAATAGTAACTATCATGTGACATTTAATTAGTTGTTTTTTGTTTTTATTTTCATAGATACCTAAGTGATAAGTAAAATACGATTTTTCTTAATTATGTGACTTATTTATAAAAATAGATATAGCAAGTAATATCTCATTTAAAAGAGAAAAATAGAACACATTTAACCATTCCATAGCCAACTTCGCGGCCCTTAAGAAAAAATAAGTTAGGGGTAATATCTCAAAAATGGCAAGTGATAAAAAAAATCTAAAACAACAGCTACATTCTACATTAAAAAGTACCTAAGTACGAATAAAATTAATCTAATGATTAAAACAAAAAAGTTACGAGAGAAAGAAGAAATTCGACATTTTCATATTTTTTGCTATAACATCTGAAGCACGAGGAATTTTGTACTTTTAAAAATTGATTGTGGCTCCTGTCACACTAAGGAATAATTCATCTAATTTAAGCAAACCTATACATCTCTTATAATAAGCGAGATCCCCATGCTGGAAATGTAATCTGGAACACCCTGTATAGGGCAGCAAATTTGAAACGGATCTCTGTATAATTAAGTCCTTTATAGTAAAAGACCTTTTGTGTGTTTATTTTTGATGATTTCGATAGTTTAAAGTCGTTTTTGGTACCAGTTCGTGAATGTAGCAGTTTGGTATAACATTTTCAGTCAGGTATTGCGGTAAAAAAATATTTACAGCTTTGTATCTTACAATTAGTAATAGGCAGTTAATTATGTTTTTTTGAAAAATACTAACCCACTTAATGTTGTCAACATTTTGCAAATTCTAGTGTATTTGGAGCTTTTAAATAATTTAAATATTATACGGTTTGCTCTATTTTACTGTTTTTGCAGTTCATGTATCTCGCCCTAATTGCATAAAAGCAAAATGCTAGCAGAGTAAACGAAGTGTAATGCAAATAATGAATTATCTATCGTACTTTTTGCTGTAAAACCTAAACTACTTGTCAATTTACCCAGAAAATTGGTTTTTAGCTCTTTTTTTTTTCAAGGTAATCCACCTTGCCTATAAATTTTAATTTATTGCCTAGGTATTAATTTGCGATAGACATGTTAGTTCTTCATCACATATTGTAGTTAGGTAAACCAGTGTCAGCATAGAATCACTCCGTCTAATACCCAAAATTACAATCGTAATTATTATAAAAAACGAGGCTAAACAGGTTTCGTTAAAACAGTCAACAACTTTAAACAATTTTAAAACGAATCATCGTTTTTACTGAAACTACAAACTTAATATTCTCTATAAGTACAAGCATCAAAATATAAAAATTTGGTTAAATGCGCCAAGAAAAAATATCTATAAATTTGGATTTGTTGTCGATAAGGCACAAAACTAGTGCAAAATGTACAAGCTATGTTTTGGATTATACTCGTTCATACTTTTGCAGATGACAAGCGAACAACTACTGGAATCGATAATCGGTTATCTCCAAGAGGGTGAAAAAGAACTGCAATTGGAACCGGCAGAAGTTGGCGAAATTTTGCCAGAGTATGATTTTATCATAGTGGGTGCTGGTTCGGCTGGGTGTGTGGTGGCGAATCGTCTTTCAGAAAACAGAAAATGGGCGGTTCTTCTAATTGAAGCTGGTAAGAAACAAAAACTACTCGATATACAGAGTGTACAAAACGTAACGTAACGGAGCAAACTTTACAAAAAAAAAGTTTCGGATAAAAGTTGTTTGTGGTAATTTACTACATAACCTAAAATTATATCTTCTACTATACACAGTGTTTTGTTTTTGCGTACCGATACGTCACTTTGTTTTTTTAAATAGAACACCCTGTATATTTTGCACTTTTTAGATGCAAAATTAAATTGTCTTTCAAAATGTATAGGGTTTTATGTGTTTAAAATTAATCGTTTTAGAGTTATTTAAGTTTTTATGAAAAATTTGACAGAAACGGGACTCTTAAGGAAATATTGAGATTTCACAACATAGCAATTTCAAAACGAATTCCTTTGAAGATTTGTTTGACAATAGTATCATAGTGATTGCTGACTAGTTAAAATTTTAAAATAATACACAGGATGTTTTTATGTTCGGTCCAATTGGTTTAACTTCAAACACGGATAAGTCAATTTTTTTAAATAAAACACCCTATATATTTTTACATATTCTTATCGATAATTGAATTACCTTTAAAATTTGTTAAAGGTTTATTATGTCTAAAATTAATATTTCTAGAGTTATTGCGGTTTTCATGATAATTAATGGGCACAAACAAAATATTTAATAAAAATTAATTAGTAGGCTTTGGAAATATCTCGATAATTAGTTTTAAATGTCAAATAACGTTCTATTTTCATCTTTAAGCTATATATTTTTTTGATTATAAATTAGTTTAATAAAAAATAAATAATCCACATAAATGAGTTTCTTTTTTTAGGCCAATGTGACGAAAATACATAGGTACCTTCTGAGAATACATATTGTATGGTTAGTTTTTGCAATATACCTAAAATTGCACCCCTAGTATTAAAGAACTAATAATGTTATTAATATTAACTATCAACTGCTCCTATACACACGGCATTTTAGTAACATGACTTTGATTAGTTATCTGTTCATTAAAATATACGATTTTGTAGTTGCTCATTAAGAACTATTTTAATTTTCAGTAGTTATCATTTTTATGATACTACATTAAATTATAAATTGAATTGTGAAAACCGCATGTTGCTAAGTTTACCCAATTAAAAGGTGCATGGAAAAAACCCTTATTTATTTAATTTAATAGACAATGTTAAAAATGTTATTTTATTATTTAATAAGGTGTTCGAATTGTCTTTCTTCTTCTATTTGACAGCACCCAAGCCTATTATAAAAAGTTGATATGACATTCCGTCACTTCTCATCTGAAATCTGTTCGGTTTTCACTATTATTCGATTTCTAAGATCATCTAAATTTTCTGATTTTGCTTTATATTGTTTATATACGCTATTTTTGAGGTATCAGGAAAAGAAGAGTAGGTACAGAATTAACTTTTTAAAAAAATCTGCTTAATTTTTTAATCGCACAAAGATTTTTCATTACCAAGGTGTAATCAGCTTTTAATATCTTTTAGGACATCGAGAAAACTTCGCAATGGACGTGCCAATATTTGCAAATTTCCTACAATTCATGGGTCTCGACTGGCAATACAAAATACAACCCAGCAACAGATTTTGCTTGGGCGTCCACAAATCGCGCTGCAGATGGCCGCGCGGAAAAGTCGTAGGAGGCGGAAGCACCATAGACTGGATGATCTACTCCCGTGGTAACCACAGGGACTACGACAACTGGGCGAAGCTGGGCAACGAAGGATGGTCGTACGAGGACGTCCTCAGATACTTCAAAAAAGTTGAAGATTTCCAAATCGACCAAAACGAGGAAGACCACGGACGCGGTGGGTATCTAACCGTGACGCAAGCGCCTTATCACACGAAGGGAGCAGATGCGATAATCAAAGCGGGCCTGGAAAGCGGTTACCAAAAAGTCGATTACAACAGCCGCGCCCAGAATGGTTTCTCGTACTTGCAGGTGACGATGAAAAACGGAACACGCGCCAGCGCTGGTCGGTCCTACCTACAACCAATCAAAAACCGACCAAACTTCAGCCTACTGCGATTAAGTACGGTAACCAAAATTTTGATAGACCCACTAACAAAACGAGCATACGGAGTTCAGTTTTTGCAAAGGGGAACAACCCACAACGTACTGGCGAAAAGAGAAGTAATCCTTTCAGCCGGAGCTATCAACACTCCTCAATTACTGATGCTGTCAGGAATAGGGCCCGAAAAACACTTAACCAAGCTTGGTATTCCCACCATCAAAAACCTTAAAGTCGGTTACAATCTCATGGATCACGTCGCCATTGGAGGAATCACAGTTTTATTCTCCAAACCCTACCCACTCAATTCCGAAAAACTAACCCAACAAGAATACATGAAACAATTCTTCAAGTACCACGAAGGACCTTTAACTCTTCCAGGAGCTTGCGACTTGGTGAGCTTCCACGACTTGAAAAACTCCACGAATCCAGACGAATATCCTGAAGTAGAACTCCTCTATCAAGCGGGATCCATCGTATCCGACGAAATTTTGCGTAGGATTTATGGAATACCTGACGCTCTTTACGAAGAAGTGTACAGACCCATCGAGAAAAAACCTTCCATCATGGTTTTTCCAATATTGCTACGCCCTAAAAGCCGAGGAAGGATCATCCTCAAAGACAAGAGTTACCTCTCGAAGCCTCTAATCTTCGCAAACTATTTCTCTGATGAAACAGACATGAAAACGTTGATCGAGGGGGCGAAAATTCTAGTTCGCTTAATCTCGAAACCGGCTCTACAAAAAGTTGGAGCAAAAATGCACTCCATACCTATTCCGCAATGTCGCGATTTGCAACTGTATTCAGAACAATACTGGGAGTGTATGGCGCGGCATCTGACGGTTACCATGCATCATCAGTGTGGAACTTGTAAGATGGGTCCGGCAAGCGATAAATATGCTGTTGTTGATCCTAGATTACGAGTGTATGGGGTTGAAGGATTAAGAGTAATTGATGCTAGCGTTATGCCAGAAATCCCAACGTCCCATGCTAATGCTCCAACGTATATGATAGCCGAAAAGGGATCAGATTTGATAAAAGAAGACTGGAAGTACATATGATTAAAAAGAAGTACAAGATTTAAAGATATGGAGATACACAAAAACTATTTGTTTTATTTTTAAAAAAATAATGTCTTTTCTTCAACTAATAACAAGTGTAAATCCGAACATTAAAACATAAACGTACATTACAGTCAAGTTTTTAGTTGTTTTAAATACAAAGGCAACAATTAAAATCTCGTAAATGATAATGGAGCTTCTAAGAGCAATGAAATTGGGTTTCTAAGCGTTAGTTTTTATAAATAAATATACAAAGGACAACTTGGTTTTGTAAATGGGTATGGTCTTTGGTTTTTACTTTATTAACTGATGATTTTGCACCATAACCATTACTATGAAATAATGAAAATATATTTATTAACCGAAAAATTAAGTAGACTGTGACAAAAATTATTTTCATCCAATACAAATACTCATCTTAGTAACATTTTACGAGATAGTTATACATACAGTGTGTCCAAAAGGTATGGAATATGCTATATATCTCAGTAAATATCCACTTAAGGGAAAAATGTTTTGAATAAAAGTTGTTTGGTACTTAGTTTTCCACCATAAGACAAAATTCAAATGTTTTTTTTGTTCATTTTATAAGTAAACATAAATTCATTTAAAAATGCTATTTGTTAATTGCAACTTTTACAAAAGCATATAATTATTTATACACTTTTATGATTACAATATAACCTTCTCCAACCCAATGTACAAATTAAATGCAATTAAAGACAATTGAATTATTTTAAATGACAAGATACTTCTATATTATACTCATTTGATAGAGAATGTTTTCTCTTTTCAATGATATGGTCACCTTAAAAAAAAGTTTATGCCAAGAGGCTGAAGAATATCGAAAATTGAAAAGGTAGTATTAGAGAAGAGATGAGGACTATTACAGCTGAAATGGTTGGGAATGTTATTAACGGGTTTAAAACCCGAGTTTATCATTGCCAAGCAGTAAATGGTTCACAATTCGAAGACTTGTTGTAGATTTCGTCAAAAAATTTAGTTCTTATGATGTTTTTGTTAGAAATAAATACTACAAAATTAAAATGATTTGAGAGTATTTTTTGCGTTTTTCTCAAAAAGTTGCTTAAGTAAGGGAACTTAAGTTTTGCATCACTGGAAAGAAAGAAAAAAATCTCTATCAAATGAGTATAATATACCTAGGTATTTTTAATCATTTTTAAAAAATCAATGGTTTTTCACTGCGCTTGTTATTCTCAAAAAAAATAAACTAAATTTTGTCTTATGGTGGAAAACTATGTACCAAACCACTTTTATTTAAAACATTTTTCTCTAAAGTGCATATTCACTGAGATACAAAGCATATTCCATACCTTTTGGACACACTGTATAACAAATACAGTTCTTTTACGTTTTAACTTATATTCATTAATTATTCCTTTTTGCACTGATCGTCAGGTGTTTGTGGTTGTTAAAACACTTTTATTAAGTCTTCAAATGTATTTCTTTAGATGTGCAATTTTTTAATTTTGTTGGTTAACTACGTAACGAATACTATTTTGATTTTTTGCTTTAAACCCTAACAAAACATTTTAAACCAACAAAACAAAATGCAGTTTAGATTGGAGCACCTTGTATACAAAAACATCTTTAATTTGTTAATATTGCAGATCAAGCACACGATAACGAAATCTTTCCAAAACAGCAAATAAATGAAAAAAGAAAGTTCTGCTTTGAAATTCGGCAAAACGTTTTCTTGCAATTTTAAAGCAACCTTTGTCTTATCAACCACTTTTATTATAAAAAGAAAACAACATTCTTTCACTCTTCGACAAAGCAAATACCGATTGTCATCAACCTTAGAACTAATTTGCAGAGCTTTCTTTACCACGGGGTTAGTAAACAGTAAACATGTTACATTCTAATACAAATTAACTACCAGCAGATTATTATCTGGTATTGAATAAGCAAATAACTTAACTATTTCGGTTTTATATATAAGGCTTTTAGCGTCTACGCGTTTAATAAAGTAAAAACCGTTAAACACAAAGGGGGCTAGTGACAATAAATTTTAAAATGAAAGTTGTGGTAAGAAAATTAAATTTTTATTTAAGACTGCTTAGTGGAATCCGTGTTACCTAGTCGACAGCATTATTTTTAGTATTTAGTGGAGTATATTTTCCCCATCAAGGTTAAGTAACAATGAAATTTGAAGTTTTTGAAGCAGACTTTTAATAAAAATTCAAGTTATTGGTATCGATTGATTCGTTAGAAGATGCTCCATTTAAATAACAGCTTGTACCCCCATAGTTCCATTTAAAAAAATGACTTTTTGTCAAAAAAAACGGTTCCGCACCCTTTAAAGCCGATTAAAGTAACCTAAATGTCATTTAAAATTTACAAAAACGTTTTTTGAACAATTGTTGACATAATAAAAACCCAAATTTTGTTTCAAAATTTTTTTGAGGTTATAAAAATTAACCAAAATAGTGCAGTTGTATACAAAATCGCTTCCTCTTTCCAAAAATGTAAAAATGTACAGGGTGTTCCATTTAAAATAACAAAGTTGGGGTCCTTTCCGGCGAAACCGGAAGTGAAACAATTGCGTGCAAGTGCTCAAAAAGCTCAATTTTTTGCACAAAGCATATGTCTAAAATATCATTTATCCAAAATCAAAACTAAAGAAATAAAAGGGGGTGTACCACACTTCATTTACACCCGGTATGTTTCATTTCTGATTCTATCTTTTTTTGTTTTTTCTTGTTTTCATTTTGCCATTTAAATTATTTCATTCCAATTACTGCATTTTTATTGGAAAATTTAAGTTATTACCTAAATAGAATCGCTCGCTAAAAGACTACTAAAACCGAGTGTATTTTGTATTTTTATCACATGATATTTCATAACAATACACTAATGCTTCTCTTGCAGATTTTCGTATCAATTTTGGTGGCTCTAGTAAGCTGCAGGCCCCAAATCCATGAACAACCAGCAGGAGTCCTCCAACGCGCCATACCTTTCCCGAGTTCTTCAGTACCATTAAGACCCGTTTCCCACTCAAGAACCACCGACGAACAACGCGCATTGGACCTTGCAGAATACGAAAAATATCAAAACGAAAACGCCCAGTAAGCAAACCAAATTTACTTTTAATATTTATCTAACCACGGAAGATCACGATATGTTGTCGCCAGAATCTGATCAAGGCTGTGTTTATTGCATCAAGAACATCAAAAATAAATGTTATCCAGAGTTATACGTGAAAAATAGAGGAAAAACTGAAAAGTTGAATAATAAAAGTCACTTTTGCGATCGCGTTGGCCATGAAACCGTCAGATATAAAATCGAAATTCTTCTATTTACCAATGCGCGCATCCTTTACAAGTACAATGGTGCAAAGTTTTTGAAAAAATCGGTTCCGGAGAATACGTCAAAAACGAAACCCTTGCATAAGCGCTATGATTTGTGAAGTGGTATATCAGTATAACTATATCTATGCGACTTGCATAGGCGTTTAACAGAGGAGAAACCGTTTTTACAAGGGCCTCGTTTTTCTCGCCTTTTTGTGGAACCTTTTAAGATTTTTTCAAAAACTTTGCACCATTTTACTTGCAAAAGATGCGCGCATTGGTAAATAGAAGAATTTCGAATTTATCTCTGAGGGTTTCATGGTCAACGCGATCGCAAAAATTACCTTTATTATTCACCTTTTCAGTTTTCTCCCTATTTTTCCGAAGGGCTTCGTTTTGCGCGTTTTTCTCCGGGACCTTTCAAGATTTTTTCAAAAACTTTGCACCAATTTACTTGCAAAGGATGCGCGCATTGGTGAATAGAAGAATTTCGATTTTATCTCTAACGGTTTCATAGCCAACGCGATCGCAAAATTTACCTTTATTATTTAACTTTTCAGTTTTTCCCATTTTTTCCGAAGGAAATGGCCAGTGGCACGTATAACTCTGCTAAACATTCAATTTTGATGTTTTTGATGCAATAAACACAACCTTGATCAGATTCTAGCGACAATATATCCTCTCTTGTAAATATTTTACAGTACTGAACCATAGAAATGCTTATCGTTTTTAATTCATCATTATTGAAAGTTATGAAAACGTTTTCATACGAATTTCTTGCAGGTATCAATTTTCTTCCAATATCCAAGACAGCATCAACGATCTTACCAACCAGAGAGTTGAAATAAGAGAAGGACCTACCGTAAGAGGAGCCTACTCCTACAGCGATGGTTATATTAACACAACTGTACATTACATAGCTGACGATCAAGGTTATAGAGTAACAAAGTAAGTTATGATTTTTTTTAATACAAGGTAATTTAAAATAACCACCTGCAAGCAACATACATAATTAAATGGGGGCATATCAACATACAGTTGCATCCATGACCAGTCACAGGGAGGAAGAGCCAGGACTGATTTCCGGGCCCGGTGTTGCAAAGGGGGCCCGGATTCAAGCCAATACAATATTTTTTGTCTTACAACACTTTTAAAATGTATAAGAACGACAAGTAAAGTAGCGTTTTTTAAACTTTAACATTTCTCAAAGAAAGGAGAGGTGCCCGTTGTTAATTGCTTCCACGGGGCTTGAATTTTTTGTGAACGGCGCTGGTTGCATGAAAATTTTAAATCATAAGTTGCGAAAGAAAATTATTATGTAATCCACCTAGCCATAAAACGAAAATTGGAAGTTCCTATTTTGCTCTGTAAGGTAGCTGTGAAATGTATAAACCTAATGGTCTAATTAAGTTTTGACCTGAGCGATTAACAACATTAATATCGTAGCTTATGTTGTGAAAATTTCCGAAATTAATCTCGAATACAGAAGTGTTATAATGTTAGGAAAAAAATCAAAATTCGGTATTTTTAGATGCACTTATTCTCTGTGAGTAGACCCGTGAAAATTGTTTGAAATTATATTTAATGGTTCCGGAGAACTGCGCGAAAAACCATAACTGAGTTCGCTCGGAAAAGAAAAACATCTCGGTCCACGAAAAAAATCATAACTTCGTTGTTTTTTGTTTAAAAAACTTGATCTGGTGATCAAAATGTAGCCAATAAAAGGGCGCATCAGATGACGTGAAGAAAGCGCCATTTAAAATTTGTTTGATATTATCCACGGCCGTCCGAAAATGGTCCTTTAATTTGGTCATATTGCGATCGCGTTGGCTATTAGACCGTGTTTGAAAAAATTCAAAATTCGTCATTTTTCGATGCACGCATCCTTTGTGAGTAGGCCTGTGCAATTTTCTTTAACGGTTCTGGAGAACCGAGCGTAAAACCATAACCCCGGATAATACAGAGTTCGCTCGGAAAAGAAAAACATCTCGGTTCACAAAAAAATTCATAACTTTGTTATTTTTTGTTTGAAAATTTTCATCCGTTGATTAAACTTTAGCCAATAAAAGGGCTAAAACTGGAGAGGGTAATACACCTAAACTTTTACACGAAACCATGGAAGCAGAGTATGAGGAAGACTCGTCAACATATTTTCATGTAAAATATTTGTTGTCTCGAACTATTTCAAATAATAAAGCACATTAATCGATTTGGTAATTTTCTTTGGCATAAAAGTTAAGAAAATACTAAATTAATTTCGTTTTAATCAATTTTATTCATTTTTATTTTTACAGGATGGAGTTAAAGCCACTCGCTGGACCTAAAATTGATTTAACTGGTACCGCCTCTGTCCAATCTGATGCCCATGGCACACAACTTAAATACAAAGTTGTGAGTATACCAATCGAAGGACCAGTCTCAAAAATTGTAGATCAATAAAATTATTAATAAGTGTAATGTAAAAATGTATCTATGTATAATATTATGGAAATAAATAACTTTAATTTTATTTAAATACTTTTAACAGCATACCATCAAAGTTAACTCGATACGAGGTCAGATTGCAACTTTTTTAAAACCTATGAAGTTGGTTAAATGAAAGCAATTAAACTTTACTTCAATTTCTGCTCGGCGATTCAAATAACTTGTTGTTTTAAATTCCTATGCTTCGGGGAGATTATGTAGGAATATAAAAGTAGTATTTAATCTAAAAAAAACATTTCTATGTCAGGCCTCGATCTTTGCAATCCACTTTCGTATAGCATAAGAAATCCCTACAAATTATGACACTAATAAACCTCAAAACGATCAAAAAACAAATCCAAACGACTTAATACAGTAACTTCATTGTAAATGAGGCAATTTTTGTTCAACATAAAATTGATATATTAAACTCCCACATTTAAAAAAAATGCAATTGTTTTTTTTTAAATTCTTCAAACCACTTTTGCAAATGCTTAAACAATAAAAACTTTTTATTTTCTTATACGCCACGAACAAAAAATGAATTTTGGTAGCGGGTTATTCGCTTACTCTAACGTTGTAGTCTTTACATTTTTTTTGTTAATTCAATGTTACTTAAAAACAAAACTAGATGCTGATATTATTTTAATTTATTTATGGTTATACGGTTAAAGCAATATGTAATATAATGAATCTTGCAATGCCATACATAACACTACACAAAACATGGAAGTATATGGTGTTGCCTAAAATTAATCGCTGAAGGAGGCTTCAGATGGTTATTAAATTACTGTATAACCATTAAGATTGATTGTTTTAAAAGAAAATCTTACCTTAGAAAACCAAATTCAAAATAAAAACATTAAACGAAATACCTTTACATTAATTTGTTTAATTTTTACCAGCATTTTAAAAATATTTTTAATTGTAAATACAACAAAAAGCTATCAAGTACTAGTAGGACTCATGACCAAATAAAATAAAATAAATAAACAAAAAATCTATCACAATGCTGATAAATAAGAAAGCTAATAATGTAAAAACAAGAATTTCAAAACTACACAGTTACTAGTAGACAAGTGTTAATAAGCTTGGTGTACTTGATCTAAATTTTGGTGTCGATTTTCTCTTAAATTTCATGTTATTTTTGTCACTCTTTGCCATTTGGACCAATTCGTGGCGTGTTAATTTCCAAAAGAATAACACAGGACATAAGATAAACTGCAAATGACACAGAACTCAGACATATTCCATCGATATTAGTAGCAAAACGTATCTCAATTAAAGACATTTGTCTACGTTATCCAATAACTTAACCAATTCATCAAGGTTTTTCATGAAAATTTGTTAATTATTAGATACTCTAAACGTAAAACACAGCAAATTCGAAACAATTTGTTTAATATTCTTACTAAATACAGAGATTATTTTTCGGTAGAAATGATTGAAATTGACTAAATATTAAACTGTTTCAAAAATGTTAAAATTTGACACATAACCTAAGGCAAAATACATCCAATTTTTCTTAAGACGAAATAATACCATCTTCAAGTGAACCTTTATAGCACGGGTTCTAAACCAGGGGTCCATGGACCCGTGGTACGTGAGACTTCTATGGTATGTATGTAACAAATACAATGACAGGAAAAATTCATTGGTGGAAAGCAAGACCCAACAATTTTCGCACTAAATATTTTTACATTGTGTGTTTTATGCATAAATAAAGTTTTTTTAAAATGGACCACTGCCATAAGGCAACACCCCGTATAAGATACAATAACTAGAAAATTGTAAAAGTCATGGTTCTAAAATTAACTGGGCAAGTTAAGCTAACATAGTAGAAGCCGTTTTTGTCAATTTTAGCAAAAAACGCCCAAGCGTCGGTACCTCTTTTGCAATATATACCGCATATATAAATGATAACATTATTGCCGTAAGACAACACCCCGTATGATACAATAACTAGAAAATTATTAAAGTCATGGTTCTAAAATTACCTGGACATGTTTAGCTAACATAGTCGAAACTGTTTTTGTCAGTTCTAGCGAAAGACGCCCAAGCGTCGGTACCTCTTTTGCAATATATAGCGCATATGTGATTGATAACATTAATACGGTAAGACAACATCCCGTATGAGACACAATAACTAAAAAACTATTAATGTCATGGTTCTAAAATTATCTGGGCATATTAAGCTAACATAGTCGAAACCGTTTTTGTCAAGTTTAGCAAAAGACGCCCAAGCGTCGGTACCTCTTTTGCAATATATACCGCATAGATGGATTATAACATCAAAACCGTAAGACAAAACCCAGTATAAGATACAATAACTTGAAAATTATTTAAGTCATGGTTCTAAAATTACCTGGGCATGTTTAGCTAACATAGTCGAAGCCTTTTTTGACATTTTTAGCAAAAGACGCCCAAGCGTCGGTACCTCTTTTGCAATATATACCGCATTTATGGATTATAACATCAATACCGTAAGACAAAACCCAGTATAAGATACAATAACTTGAAAATTATTTAAGTTATGGTTCTAAAATTACCTGAGCATGTTCAGCTAACATAGTCGAAGCCTTTTTTGACATTTTTAGCAAAAGACGCCCAAGCGTCGGTACCTCTTTTGCAATATATACCGCATTTATGGATTATAACATCAATACCGTAAGACAAAACCCAGTATAAGATACAATAACTTGAAAATTATTTAAGTTATGGTTCTAAAATTACCTGAGCATGTTCAGCTAACATAGTCGAAGCCTTTTTTGACATTTTTAGCAAAAGACGCCCAAGCGTCGGTACCTCTTTTGCAATATATACCGCATTTATGGATTATAACATCAATACCGTAAGACAAAACCCAGTATAAGATACAATAACTTGAAAATTATTTAAGTAATGGTTCTAAAATTACCTGAGCATGTTCAGCTAACATAGTCGAAGCCTTTTTTGACATTTTTAGCAAAAGACGCCCAAGCGTCGGTACCTCTTTTGCAATATATACCGCATTTATGGATGATAACATTAATACCGTAAGACAAAACCCAGTATAAGATACAATAACTTGAAAATTATTTAAGTCATGGTTCCAAAATAACCTAGGTATGTTTAGCTAACATAGTCGAAGCCGTATTTGTCAATTTTAGCAAAAGACGCCTAAGCGTCGATACCTCTTTTGCAATATATACCGCATATATGGTTGATAACATTAATACCGTAAGACAACACCCGGTATAAGATACAATAACTAGAAAATAATTAAAGTCGTGGTTCTAAAATTACCTGGGCTTGTTTAGCTAACATGGGCGAAACCGTTTTTGTCAATTTTAACAAAAGACGCCCAAGCGTCGGTACCTCTTTTGCAATATATACCGCATATGTGGTTAATAACATTAATACCGTAAGACAACAACCCGTATAAGATACAATAACTAGAAAATTATCAAAGTCATAGTGCTAAAATCACCTGGGCACGTTAAGCTAACTTAGACGAAGCCGTTTTTGTCAATTTTAGCAAAAGACGCCCAAGCGTCGGTACCTCTTTTGCAATAAATCCCGCATATTCAGATGATAACATTAATACCGTAAGACAGATGTTCCAGCACCCTTATTCCGTAAATACAGAATACAGCTGCAGGGGTCCATGGAACCCCAAGGGGGGCGTAAAGCTTTTACAGGAGTATGTGTCAACCACAATGCCGGAAAAATTTATTAGTGGAAAGCTAGAATAAACAATTTTTGCACTAAATATTTATTACTTTGTATGTTCTATACATAAATAAAGTTCTTTTTAAATAAACTAATTGACAAGGGGTAAATGACGCTTCACAGTGAGGCCAACGGGTACATTGATAAAAACTGGTTCAGAACCGCTGTTGTACAGCGTCAATGCCCTATCATTTTGGCGTTAAATTTGACACTGTACCTTTGACTATGTAGTATAAATACCTACTCATTAAGAAAATATTCTTTAAATTATAACACATGTTCCAAGTGATAAGATTGCTTTAAGACGTCAAAATCAAGGTTTCGTTTACTGTAATAAATGTTGTAATTTTAAAATGTTTCGCAACGAATAATCACCAAATTCTCTCCAATTTAAAAAAGAAATAAAATATGAAATACATCCCACAACAGGAGGGGTCATCAACTATTTCCACTTTATTTAGAATAGTGCAAAAAAACTCATTATAAAACAATATTCTTACCTCAGAACATTAGGAAAACTATTTTGGAATTTTTGTTTTTAACGCGTATAGAAAGTTTGTGTCCCTTACAACTAAAAACAATTTCTCTGACACAACAGTATGTGCTTAGCCAAGGGCGCCAATATCTTTTACTTCATCAAAAACCCATTAAACACGCCCTGGTATTTAAAGAAATTATTCGTCTAATCAACTCATTTTACACCAAAATGTATCTGAAAATACTGTATAGTTTAGTAGTGCTAATTAATGTGATAGTTTGTAAGCCACAATACCAGTTAAAATACGTTAACGCTGTAGAGTTGGAAGATCAGCCAAGAAATGTGAAAAATTTGCAAAGGGTTGCTTCACCAGAACCTCAGGGTTTGGTGGTGAATCCGTTTGCCTCACTCACTTTAGTTAACAAGGATGGTGCTCCTCAAAGGAGTGGTTCGGAAAGTGGGCACCATTTTTTCATAAACGACGCTAGAATATTAGAAAATTTACAAAGTCTTTATTCGAAAACACACACCTTTGAACAACCAACGCAGACGGCTCAAACACAAGAAGTTAAAACTGCTCCAGTTGGTACGGAATTCTCTTTCGCTATTCCCACAACGAAAAGTTTTCCACCAGGTAAACAAGTCCAGGTAAGAAAAGTTGGTTCAAAATGTTTCACAGTCCATGTTTAAAAACACTAAATGCTACTAAAAAGTACAATGCACAATGCAACCAAAACAATAAACTACATTGTACGTAAAAAATTTATGTACCTAATACTGAATTGCAAATAAAAACGTACGTTTTAATTTCTGCAGTTAAAATCTTCTCAAAAAAATTAATGAAAAGTAACAAAATATATCTAATGTTCCCTTTACAAGTTTCACAACATTTGTGTCAACCAATTATACGTTTCCACAACATGAAAATTAAGTTTAAATACCAAGTAATAGAAAAATAACCGAATAACTCTTTTCTTAAATAAAAAAACACATGTTATTGTCCGACTATTAAATACCAATCATTAGCAAAAATAAGAAATCTGTCTTGATTTTGAAGAAAATTTTGAAAATGTTAGTTTATGCAGATGAATAAAATATTTCTTAAGCCCTTATTTAAGTAATTTGAATGCTATTAGGAAGTAATTAATTCCTTCTTTTTTTGATATTAAAAATTTTGTTGACTTGGCTTAATTAGATTTTTTGTTTTAAGTGTGAAGATATTTTGTGACTAGTTTTAAACGCTAAATAAAATTGTTTTTTTATATATTTAATTACAAATTAGCTAAAGGTAACAATCACTTGTTTTTTTTTTTTTTAAGGCAATCATAAATGAATTTAATATCATTAGAAAGCTTATATATTTGCTTTTAAAATACATATACAGAATACATTTTCAGCATGGGGATCTCGCTTATTATAAGAGATGCAGGTTTGTTTAAATTAAATGAATTAATACTTAGTATGAGAGGAACCACAGTGAATTTTTAAAAGTACAAAATTCTTCGTACTTCAGATGTTATAGCAAAAAATATGAAAATGTTGAATTTTTTTTTTCTCTCATAACTTTTTTCTCTTAATCATAGATCAATTTTATTTCTACTTTTTGAAGGTACTTTTTAATGGAGAATGTAACTGTTATTTTAGATTTTTTATTAACATTTATCATTTTCGCGATATTACCCCATTCCATTTTTTCTTATGGGCCGCAAAGTTGACTATGGAATAGTTAAATGTACTTTTTTTCTCTTTTAAATGAGATATTACTTGCTATATCTATTTTTAAAAATAAGTCACAAAAATTGATTGTGGCTCCTCTCATAAATAATTCATCTAATTTTAGCAAACCTGTATATCTAATAATAAGCGGACCTCATGCTGTAAATGTAATCTGGGACACCCTGTATAGTCATACATTTTTTAAATCTAGTAAGTTAAAGAAGGCAGAAAGCTTTAATTAATAACCTAAAAAATAAAATACCACAAGATACAAAATATAAATTGAAAAAAAAAACAAAGGAAAAACTTGCCAAATCACTTAAATATATTTTTTTTTAAATTGCCCACATCAAAAACCCATACATATTTTTTTAAATGTTTTATGTGGTTCAGAATAGATTTTTGAGCAATCTTTCTTGCATTTTAAGACCTTTCATTTGCCAAAAAAAAAAAACTGATACAAAGTTTGAAAAAGAAAAGCATAGTACTTACATTGAAATTAGAAGTAAGATAACTTTTTACGAATCATTTTTGTTGCTTTCCAAGGGTATCTTGATTGTTCAAAAAGAAGTTATTACCACCAAAAAATATATAAAACCTTATCGACATTTGGTAGGATAATTGGGTAGGATAATTTCATTGGAGTATTAAATGCAAGTTGCTGGGAAAACAATTTCCGAAATTTTAAAATTTTAATAAATAAAAAAATTTAGGTAAAAAAACTGAAGGTATTTTGTAGATTTTTCCGTGTTGAAAGGGGTTGCATATATCTGAAATTCTACTTCGATCATGTTATTAAGCAACAAATTAGCAATTCAGCAAATGATTTTTGTTTATTAAGATAAACAAATTCCAATTTTTTTGATTTAATTTATTTCTCCAGAACATCCATTCTTTAGCTACGCAAAACGTCCAGCATCACACATCATCTATTTCCAATACACAAAAGCCTTCAGTTTCAAACTATTTGTTTGAAATCCCCACACCGCAACAAATAAAAGAAATCAATGAAGTCAAAAAACAGGAAGAAGCCGTTAACAGATTTTTCGAAATCCCTTTCGACTCAACACCAGAAAGACGTCCATTTCCACCTGCCGCTCTCCGTGGAAACCTCAACCTCGCAGCAAAAAACCAAGTTATCCCCACACCAACATCCATAGCTCACTTCCCCGTACAACATAACAATCCTCCACCTCAGATCTTGCAAATTCTCGCTCAACAATCACAACATATTCTCGACATTCCCGTACCAATCAAACCAATACCCCAACCGGTGCCCACAGCAGAAACTTTCACGGAAATTTCCCAACACATACCACCTGGACAACAGTTTCTTGCACAAAGCCAGTCAGCAATTCGCGGACCGGAAGTTCCAATATCTCAACAACGTCCCCAAATCGATCAACGCTTCCCGCAAAGTGAACCAACAAAGGAGAGACCCGAAATACGTATAAATGTACAACCCAACTTGGCGATTATCCCCCAACAGCTCCATCACCACCAACAATTTAGGCACGGAGGTGCTCCAAGCCCTAGTTTTCCCCAAGAAGTCCATCATGGACAACACTTTGGGCACAGAGGTGTTCCAAGTCCAAGTGGTCGCCAAGAAGTCAATCATGGGCAACACTTCGGACACGAAGGTGTTTCAAGTCCTAGTGTTCACCAAGAAGTCCATCATGGACAACACTTTAGGCATGGAGGAGTTCCAACTCCTAGTGATCCCCAAGACATCCATCATGGACAACATTTTGAACAAGAAGGTGTTTTAAGTCTTAGTAATCCCCAAGAAGTCCATCATGGACAACACTTCGGAGAGGGAGGTGTTGCAAGTCCTAGTGGTCATCAACAAGTCCATCATGGACAGCACTTTGGGCAAGGAGAAGGCGCCCCAAGTTTATTTGGTCGTACAAGTGCTACGCTTAACGAAGAGCAAGTACAAGAAGAAAACTTCAGGCAACAAGCTGAGAATGCTCAATATTCCTTTGGAAGCAGCGTGGATGACGACATCAGCGGTACCAAACTCATGAGAGTTGAAATGAGGGACGGTGGTAAAGTAAAGGGTTCATACTCATACAGCGACGGTTTCGTAAAAAGGACAGTATACTATGAAGCAGATGACAAAGGTTACAGAGTCATTAAGTAAGTTCAAAAATTATTTAATTAATTTTTTTTAAGAATGTCTTTTGTAATGCAAAGTATAGACGGTAATTAATGGCTTGATTGGACCTTCCGCTATGACTAAGCTGTGCACACATGTCTGCCGCGAAACACGCCCCCTTTCGCTATAATTTTCCAACTTCGCCAAATTTACACCTTTGCTCTATCTCTAATAATAAGCGGGATATCCATGTTGGAACACGAGTATGTATACAGGGTTATTCAAATTCGAGGCCCACCATGGGGATTTCGCTTATTATAATAGCTAGAGTATAGGTTTAAATTTGGCAAAGTTGCTAAATTTGATGCTCATTGATAATCCAAAGAGAAATTGGAAATATCTCAAACGGTATCTGAGAAAATTAGGAAAAACTGGAAAATGCGATTTTTGAAAATGGTCTATAACTCCTTTGGAATTTGAAATATTTTAAATGTGTAAAGACATTGCCGAAGCAACTTTTCAAGCCGAATCGAATGGTGGTCACAAATTTTTGCTAGATCGATTCGCTTTTGTTTTATGACAACCAACTTGGTTTTTTCTTATGGGCACAATTTTTGCTATTCACATAATCAAATAGCATTCATTTTTTCTGAATCCATTGAGATATCACACATGGTATTTTACTTCTACATTAATTGTCAAATTTGAAAAAAAAAACGGTTTTAACAATAACTACTATAAATCAGGTAGGCCGGTCATTGTAGTTTATGTTGTTTCCATGACTACCAATCAACAAACTAAAAGTCTGTTACTTGTCACATTAATAAATTCGTAAAAATGAACTTTAATTTTTTATTCATTGAATAGGAACTCTACAGTATCAAGTCAACGATATGCAGAAACATATCCAGATAGAAGACAACCCTCGCACACATATTTTTGTTCGTTGGACAGAAACATAGGGAAATATGAGGCTTTTGCCAAAATTAGAGAAAAAAATGGCAGAAAGGTTTCAGATAACAATTTAAAAAAACATTTTTATTACAAACATATCCGGAAAAACCACTATTTTTCTATGTTAAACAGAAACCTAAGTAAATTTGTATAAAGCATGTGATAAAGTATAACAAAACTTAAAAGAACGGTATAAAAAATTCGGAGCATATCGCGTTTTTCTTCGTTATTAAAGTTAATATTTACGAATTTATTAATATGACAAGTAATAGACTTTCAAAACTTTGTTGATTGGTTGTCATGGAAACAACATAAACTACAATGACCGGTCTACCTGATTTGTAGTTGTTATTGTTTAAAACGTATTTTTTCAAATTTGACAGTTAATGTAGAAGTAAAATATCAGGTGTGATATCTCAATGGATTCAGAAAAATGAATGCTATTTGATTATGTAAATAGCAAAAATTGTGCCCGTAAGAAAAAACAAAGTTGGTTGTCATAAAACAAAAACGAATCGATCTAGCAAAAATTTGTGACCACCATTCGATTCGGCTTGAAAAGTTGCTTTGGCAATGTCTTTACACATTTAAAATACTTCAAATTCCAAAGGAGTTATAGACGATTTTCAAAAATCGCATTTTCCAATTTTTCCTAATTTTCTCGGATACCGTTTGAGATATTTCCAATTTCTCTTTGGACTATCAATGAGCATCAAATTTAGCAACTTTGCCAAATTTAAACCTATACTCTAGCTATTATAATAAGCGAGATCCCCATGGTGGGCCTCGAATTTGAATAACCCTGTAGATCAGGTTCGTCGCTTAATCTACTATTGAAGTCTCTTTGACTAGACTCTAGTCCAGAGGCATACGAACACAAAATATTAATTGTACACCAAGGGCAACTCGTTCATAGGGTCTGTAAGGTTGAAGCCCCCCCCCCAGATTTAAATGAAATTATGCATATTCTTTACATTTGTTTACATTTTAACTAAAATCGAACTAAGATCGAACTTATGAGCTAATTTTTCGCGAGAATAGTAAAATAAATCAAATTCCGCGCCAAACGGTGGTCGATACGAAGAAAAGTCAAGAGACACTTTTTGTTTAAAATAAAATGTTCTACCCAAAAAACAAGTTCGAGCTTGATTTTCAATTAGCCTATACATCGATTTATAATATAAAGCGCGGTGCAGCCGTATAATTCTTATGGTCTTTTTTTTTTTAGGGAAGATAATGAACGTATCGGAAACGGCCCAGTCAATAATCCAGAAGGCCAGGCCAACTACACCTCCTATCTAAACGGAAATCAAGTCAGCTATTCCATAACAAACGCAGATATACCACAACCAGAAGAAAAAACAAATGCAAAACTGCAATTTTAAATTATGTACCTTTTCCGTTAAAAAAAAAAGTTCAGTAAAAATGTAATTTTAATGTCCATATACGGAAAGAATGATTTTAATAAATATAAGTTATTTAATAATCTAAATGATCCTCGTTCCGTTTAATTCAAAAACATTTTAATTAAAATTCTTTGTGCACAATCTCATTACCTACTCGGAATAAAAACTGGTTCAAGGTAAGCCAGTGCACTTGCAATAAATGACATAAATATTTTATACACACAGTTAAAACAAAAACTGTTTTTTTCGCACGTAACGATAATAAACAAATTGACGAAAATATATTTAAAAAACTCAAAAACAGTTAAAGATTTTATTCTTATTTCGTTTACAATATCGTATTGAGCAAAAATTGCTCTTCATAAGAGATTTTTAAGTTACTAAGGTACCTAAACTAAAAAATCCTTTCGGATATTATTCAAAAATATATACAAGGTGTGTCCCATAGACCAATACCACCAAGTTCATCTTGGTTTGTTTTTAGAAACAACCGCAGCAATACGTATAATCAAATGACAGAATAGGCTGCAAATATTCACATAAAAATACTTGGGAAATTGTGATGTGACAAAAAAAACTTTATTCACCTTTTTATAATAGCACCAGCATGATATTTGTCCAATTAACCCATTTGTTCCCAGTGTACTCATTTGAGTACGGTTCATAAAATATATTTTTTAAGTTCCATTAGTTACATGTAGGTGGGAATGTTTAGTACCACTTAGAAGTACACAGAATAGGGAATAGTAGATTAAAATTTTAAACCTAAATGTTGCTTCTATATAGGAAAAAAACCTCACTTTACATTCTTCTACAACTGTGCTATTGTCACTGTGTACTTTGTTATTAATTTTTATCTTTGTTTTAAAATATAAATTAATTTTTCTGCTGAAATTTGTTACTCAGGTATGTATGTTTTACAGTTATTCATGCAAATATTAAACAAAATACATAGTGTGATTTTTTTTCATAGTTGGTGTACTCATATGAGTACACTGGGGCATTACGTTGTTAGGGCTAAATTTGCCCTTAGGATCTAAAGTTGTATTGTAGTGATAAAACCGGCAGACCATATAATATTTGTCGACAACTTGTTAACAAGTCATGGTTTGATGAAAACTCTTATAGTTAATCGCACAAAAAAAAACCTTTTTTTGATCAGCAACAAATGAAAAAAGAAATTCGCGGTTGTTTCCAATATAAATATGACAAAGAACATTTATTGCTTCTGGTAAAGTGGAAGGACAATGGACAATAGTATTGTGACTATAATGACAAATTATGATAGTACCTATACATCCTCTTTCCAAAGTGAAACGTTGGTCTAAGTAGCAAAAAGAAAAAAATTGATGTGCCCCAACCTTGTCTCTTTGCCAATTATAATACAGCTATGGGGGATGTAGACTTGCTAGACAAATTTGTAAATAATTATCAAGTGTCCATCCAAGGTAAAAAAAGGTGGTGGATTCTCTGGACCCATATGCTGAATATTACAACAGTGAACGCCTGAAGGATAAATTCATTAGCAGTTAGAAATATTGATTTACTGAATTTCATACGAAGTGTATTAAGACATCACTTAAGAGTCTTTGAGAAAGCTCAACTTTCCGGGCATCCACGTACGGTCCCAAAAAGTATTATACAGGATCAAGGAGGACATTTTCATAAGAAATAATTGATAAACAGTTGCGCTGTAGCATATGTCATCAACGAGCAAGGTACATTTGTATCAAACGCCATGTCACACTGTTTGAAAAGAGAATATTTCATAAAGTTTCATAGTGAATACCAGTTTTCGATTGTAAATTAGTAATTATGAGAAGAAAAATGATTCACGCAGTACTTAATAAAAATGCTAATAAAAAATTTGCTAGTAAATGACAAACTATTTTTGAAATTATTACTAACAACCAGGGTTAAATCAATTGATTTAAATCAAACTTTATTTATTTTCACGATTCAACGCCGGAAATATTGCCTATTCGCTTCTTATAGATCGGGGAGAAATAAAGTCTCTTCATGAATTTTCTTGTTAGAGACGCATTCCGGTAGATTTACTCAGTAAATTTTCACAATAATTTTTAATTTTAGGGTCAAAAGGTTTACAGCCTCGTTCAAAAAGTCTGCAACAATTGGAAAAGTTTTTTATTATCGATTTCTCAGAAAACTTTATTCTGGATAAAAGTTGATGCATTACCTAAAACTAATTTTAAAAATGAAAACAAAAATTATATGACACTAGATTTAACAATTTTAAAAATATTCGCAAAAGTAAAGTGCCCCTTTTTTAAGAAAAAAATCGTGGAAGAAGATTGTTTACAAATCAAAATTTGACGTTAAAATCTCATTTTTGAATTTTATAGTGTCAACATTCAAAAAGTTTGCAACTAATGGAAAAGTTTGTTATTATTGATTTCTCGGAAAATTTTATTCTTGAGAAAAATTGGTGCATGGTATAAAACTAATTTTAAGTTTAAAAAAGCTCGATTAAAATTAATACGACACTAGCTTTTAGCGATTTTAGAAATATTCGCAAAATTAAAGTGTCCTTATTTTAAGAGTTAAAAAAAAATCAATAAAAACGATATTTTACATTGAGTAAAATTTTAAAATTCTAAACATCTTTTTAACCTTTTTAAAATACTTAAAATAAGGGCACTTTTTGGATGTTAAAAATAAAAATTGAAAGTTTACATCATAGTTCACCTTTGGTTGTATTTTTGAATTCTAAACAATTTTTCCCTATGAAAATTTAACTCTTAAAATAAGGTCTCATAACTCTTGTGAATATTTCTTTTTTCGCTAAAATCTGGTATCGTAGACATTTTTGTGTGTTTTTTTAATTAGTTTAGGTCTTTTTCTGAGAAATTTTTAGTAAAAAACTTTATTTGTTAATACTTTTTGAATGACGCTGTATAGAAGATATAATGCAGTGTGAATAATGAATAAATTAGTTATAAAAAAGGAAAATAGTCGTTTCTTTAAAAAAAATCGTGATTTTTGTAAATGTTTTTATTTAAATCAATGATTTTTTATTTTTGTAATAAAAGTCAAATTTTGCCCAACCGTGCTAATAACAGAGTTATCGATAATTCGTCTTGGCTGTGACACCCTGTATAAATCAAAAGCTTGTGCAAATATAGTAGGCAGGGTTGAGCAGATTTAAATCAATTGATTTATTTAAATCACGATTTAAATCAAGTGATTTAAAAAAAAATTATCAATTTAAATCACAGATTATATGAGTAGATACAATATAATATTTATAATAAAACAAAATTGTATTACTATTAGTAATTAAATACACGAAATGGTGAATAAAACATTTCAATTCGCTCTTGTAAAGTAATATTCATTGTGGAAATGCAATAATTCAAAAAATAAATGACAAGTTTTTGACGTTAGTGAAGTGAACAGTCAGTTTTTTCAATTTCCACTGCACTCTATTGCTTCAATACCGATTTGAAAAAAATGTCGAATATCTCGAAAAGTATGAGTTTTGGGTATAGGACATACCCAACAAAATATGAAGCTCTTTTAAAGACGAATTCGATGACATAAAAAAATACAGGGCTTCGCATTTGAAAACATCGAGTTACGAGCTTTTGAAAATCATGGAAGTTGCCACCTATTTATAAACACTCCTGTATGTATGATTCAAATTTTTTCATATCGAGCGAACAGAGAATTTTTTTCTGCATGTCCATACCAAATTAAAACTCTGTACTTCAAAATAAATTTAGGAGAATTTTTTAAATAAAGACTTAAGACCTTGATTAATTTAGAAAATTATTATTTTTTTGTAACACCGTATAAAAACCTGTAGTATTTTATATTGATGCAAAGCTAAAATTAAGGCGGTCAAAAATATTAAATAAAAAATTGGGTGTTGTATTTGAAATATAAAAGTTACTATTAGTTCCAGAAAGGTGACTCACCCTGTATATTTGAAAATATTTTTATTGTGTTGTTTAGAAAAGACTGTATAAAATAGCATTTGAATCAACTTCATATCTCAAGCCGTTTAGCCACAATTGACCGATCCCGCACTAACGACTCTGTATATAATTAATTAAACATCACCATTTAGCACTGATTTTTTCAAAATTCCTAACCATTATATTTAATTTTTCATTTTGACAAAAATTCACCAATGAATTAAATATATTGGTTATTAAATATATTAGCACAAAACAGAAATAGCATGTGAATATGTCACTAAATTCGATAATATGGTACATTTGATTTAAATCAAAAAAATCTGATTTAAATCAAATAAATCGATTTTTTTTAATTTTTTTTTTAAAATCATGATTTTTATCCACCCTGATAGTAGGTACATCTTTCTAAATCTTATAGAATGAAAAAAGAAGTAAAAAAAACATACATTAGCCTGATTTTGTTCGCCAACTGGGGATTGAACACAAACTCTAACATAACTTGTAATAAATTCCAAAAATGTAGCATTACGCGATCCAAAAACAATAATTACATCTTACTGTACACAAAAATTGTTAAATTTATCTATTATAATTCTCGACCATACTTCTTGGCGCGTATTAAAACAAACACACTAAAAAGCAACACGCAATGTTATTAGGATAATTATAAAAGATAACGCAAGTAAACGAAGGACAAGCTATGCGAAATTTTCGTACGGGAAATACGTGCTCAGAAAACAACACGCGTGTAGCCAAAAGCGGAGATGTTGATACGATCAAACTGTACGAAATTTAAGGAACCAATATACGAGGCACATTCGAAAAGTAAGTACCGTTTGGCTATTAAAAACAAGAATTTAATTTGAAATTTGTTTGTTTTAATTATATTCTTCATACCTTTGGTTACTTCTATACATAGTTTCCGCTATTATCACGTATACTTAACCACAAGTCGTCAATATTTTTTGATAAGTAAATCAGCTACAAAGCGACTTAAGTGTCTTTACATGTGAGAACGTGTTTCGTTGTCAGTCGTAAACTGTATAGCAGATTGTAGATTTAATGTTTTGAACAAACAAACAAAAGTTGCCTACTGTTAACCCACAACCAAATGGTGGACTATTAACCTTTAGAATTTAGAACAAGACAAACTTAATTGCATGTTCTGTCATTTTCGATCGGAATTTAATGCAAAAACCAAAAATACTTACAGGGGGACGTTTCGAAAGTCAATAAGTCTAAACGCTACTTTAAGGTGCGTTTACACTTATGGTTTTGCACGTGGTTTTGCTGACTTCGGTTTGCACATGATCGCGTAGGTAGTAGGTACTAGGGTTTCTTTCCCGGGACCCCGGGATCCCGGGATCCCGGTCCATTTTAAGCTATTTTATATTTCCCGGGAAATGCTTTTTGTCCCGGGAATTCCCGAGGTTTTAAAAAAGTGTTGTTTTCGTTTATTTTGTGCTAAGATATTTATAATACTATCATAACTTATCAGAATTTCATGCTTAAAATGTCTTTACTAATAGTAAATTATGGAAAAACTTCAAAATAATTTTTCTCTGTTAGTATGGCGCAAAGAAGCCCGGTCTCCATTACAAAGTTATTATCTTCAAAATACTTTTACAGTTTTATTTTTGTGTACCCTGATAATTCAAAGCAAAATAGCTTATAAATGAAATTTTATTGATAATAACGAAGTTTCTTTGCTGCTAGATGCGCTCAAGACAATTCACCTACATCAATAGAGACAGAGCATTTTATGCAGCAGGACTTTTTGTTAATAAATTAAGAAAAAGACTAATTGACTGAAGCACAGATCACCTTCGTTTTCTTAAATCTCATTACAAAAATTCATTGTAAAAATTATATTATGGTATTCATAAATATGAAATTGCAATAGAAAGGTTATAATTCCCAAATGTATGTTTCTCTCACCAATATTATTGAATTATTTGTAATAATCATAGAGCAAAATGTATTACATATATGACTTGGAGTTGTTTTTAAGTAATAAACCGCTCCCTTAATTTTTTGGGTTATTTATTTAAAAATATTGACATAATTTATTACATCCCGGGATCCCGGGAAATCCCGGGACAAAGGCCGATTTCTTCCCGGAATCCCGGGACAAGCAAAATGGTCAAATATGAGAAACCCTAGTAGGTACCCGTTTACACTTGCGGTTTTGCACATGGTTTTACTAAGATAATTTGCATCGATCTAACGCTAAGTAGTGACTAGCTGGCTTGCATACGCATTCAGTGAATGACGATTTAGAGTTCCTTGCACTTTGTGCAGTATATTTAATTAAACGGAAACCGCAGGTGACTATAAAAACGACGAATGTGGAAGACTGAACCTGCCACAAGCAGGGTAAAGTTTTGTACAAATCAATTACTTCAGTTATGAATTGTTTGTTACAATTTCTCATATCGTCTCCTGGCATCTTGAAGTCGCATTGCTTGTTTTCATCTATCATAGAGGTTAAGTTTTTGCCGGCCAGAGTCACTATTTTCCGCCTAAAAGTTAACGCGTTGTGTCAGCAGTCGAGTGACTTTTAGGCGATCTCTAAAAGAGGAACAAAACTGTACCTAGATTATTATGTTCTAAATTTTGTTGGCTATTGGTGGATGCAATACAATTTGACGTTGGAATCGTGGTTTATTGAGGATTCCCACCAATTTGTTTTGTGTACACTTGGGGTCAAAAGTAACAGTGTTACAACCAACCCCAATCAATGTTTTTCACTTGGAAATGTTCACTCTTAGCACATAATTGGTGGTTTTCTTCGTAGATGAGAACATACAAAGCTTATCGGATTAATTTTCCAATTTGTTGTATCTTTTTGTTTCACCTTTCTTGATTTTTTTTTCATTTTGCTAATGTATATTTTGGAATCAAATATTAATTTTGTTGATGAATACTAATATACAGGGTCCGGCAAAATGATCTCCCACATTTTAATCTTTAATAAAAACGCCATTGTAAATGCTATTTAGATTTTATTTTTATTAACTGAAAATGTATGCTATGCCATTTGTTTTTATTAAGTTTTAAAAATTACAGAGTCCAAATGGCGACCATTTTTTTCGATACACATTCGAAGCTGACTTCTGAAAGTTTCCATCACTCGAGCAGTAATTTGAGGCGATATTCCTGTAATTTCTTGGCGTATTGCTGCTTTCAATTCGTCAATGTTTCGGGGATGGTGTTGAAAAACCTTCGCTTTCAGGTAGCTCCAAAGGAAAAAGTCGCATGGGGCAAGATCGGGCGAACGCGCAGGCCACCCAACGTCTCCACGTAACGAGATACGTGTCCTGGAAACATTTCCCTTAAAACGTCCATTGTCCTTCTTGCCGTATGAGCCGTAGCTCCAACCTGTTGAAACCATACATCCGGATGTTCAAGTTCTCTAAGTTTTGGATGTATGGTTTCAACAGGATGGAGCTACGGCTCATACGGCAAGAAGGACAATGGACGTTTTAAGGGAAATGTTTCCAGGACACGTAATCTCGTTACGTGGAGACGTTGGGTGGCCTCCGCGTTCACCCGATCTTGCCCCATGCGACTTTTTCCTTTGGGGCTACCTGAAAGCGAAGGTTTTTCAACACCATCCCCGAACCATTGACGAATTGAAAGCAGCAATACGCCAAGAAATTACAGGAATATCGCCTCAAATTACTGCTCGAGTGATGGAAACTTTCAGAAATCAGCTTCGAATGTATATCGAAAAAAATGGTCGCCGTTTAGACTCTGTAATTTTTAAAACTTAATAAAAACAAATGGCATAGCATACATTTTCAGTTAATAAAAATAAAATCTAAATAGCATTTACAATGGCGTTTTTATTAAAGATTAAAATGTGGGAGATCATTTTGCCGGACCCTGTATTTACCCACTACTTATGAGCTCTGTAAATTATTTTTCGTTACAACTAACCCCGATCATTGTTACTTTTAGCCCCAACGTTGAGGGTGGAAGTAACAGCTGTCTTACTACAGAAAAAAACATTCTCTCACATATGCTTTGCGAAACATATGAAATAAATACCTGGGAAGGAAGACAAATGCCCAATCTATCATTAAATCAATTTGGATGTAAAAAATTGTTAGAGGTACTCTATGAGAAATTAAATAAAAAGAAAAAATGTCACTTTCATCCCTGGTCTCCCCAACATTTTATACAATATTTTGTCAAATGTATTGGAAATTTTGGAACACAAAAAATGTCCAGGTTTAAAGAAATACCCTGGCTTGTAGGGCCCTAGGCTATGGTCTTCCTGGCCTGGGCGATAAAAATACCACTAATTGGTCTTAACCGTTTCATAATTTTGCACGATAAGACAAAAAAATGCCAATATTTATGTCATTATTAAATCTT